>CM019829.1:136112285-136469584 GCA_009763385.1 Coix lacryma-jobi var. lacryma-jobi
TTATTTATGGATGGAGAGAGTACTAATAGTAATGAGAGCCTGGATGAAGCATGCTATTCAAATAGAACTTCCTCCGCATCCAGAAAAGGATGTAATTCTCACTTTTGAGGAATCAAGCATTTGAAGTTTAATAATAGTTGAGAGAAACAAGCAGGTTTGCAAGGAGTGGCACCTGACCTTGAGCCACCGAACAGCACATAGTTGAGAGAAACAAGCAGGTTTGCAAGGAGTGGCACCTGGCCTTGAGCCACCGAACAGCACATACAGAAAAGAGCAGAGCAAAACTGTGAAGAAACTTGCAACAACACCACCACAGAAAAGTAGAGCTAAAACATTTTTTTTTTCTAGCAACATGCATGTTTCCACAAGGTGTTCCCTAATCTATGTTAGAAGATTCTCACTTGCTCGCTCATGCGAGATGCCTACAGCGTAACGAGCAAAACTGTCCATCACCGACGAAAGACTCGGGACAGTTTTGCCGCTGACACGGATGTGCCTCATCGTCAGCAAGGATTACAGCAGGCACTGGATAATAACTTTCTCCATTCTCCAGCTGGAGAGCCTGAAATGAAAGTTGTACGTTAATAAAATCAATCTTAGTGACTTGGTTACATATAACAAATGCACGTGCAAGTCTAATTACAGGAGCTCACCTGAACGTGAGCAACAATATGAGGAGGAAATTGTGTATCCTCCACGGCTGCCCACCCATCAATAAAATGGACATTGATCGTTGTGTTTGCTAGCGCCGCAGCTGCTACCAGTACTTGAGGCCCATTATGGTGGACTGCGTGATCTGGACATGACCTTGAGTTATATGCCTTGAAGCATATCATGCAGAAACGGTCAAGTTCAACTACTGGTTCATTTAAGTGTTCTGCAAACTCGACAAGCTGTTGAACCATAGCAAAGCCATTCCCTTGCTTATCTTCAGCCTGCATGGAATAAAGATGAAATTAGCATAACTGAGAAACACCTCACATCCAATATGGGGGTGGGGGCAAGGAACACAATCAGGTATACTGTGATGTGGGGCCGACAATACAGCCGCCGGCCCAGGAACCAAGGAGCTGTCCAGCTTCAAGAAGAGGCGGCTGGGGTTTAAAGCCTCGCTGTGATCAAGAAAGGAAGAAGAAGAGTAACAGCCAGCTAGTTAAGGCTGGCGTAGTTATCAGGGTGTTAACCTCCTTTAGCATTAAGTAGCAGCCGGCTGAGTTATGGCCTGGCATTAGGATCAAGGAGCTGAGCTCCTATTTATGTAACCGGAAGCTACCAGTTGAATTAAGCATGAAGAAACCAGTTATCCCTAATCTCCCCTAACTCTGTCTTCAATCTCACCTCCCTGCTGTGGCGTCAGAGTCCTGGCGCCTCCATTACCCACCTACGAGCTAAGGAGCTAGGGACCTCCCTCCAGGGGACCTGAGATCCTTGACAACTTGGTATCAGGAAGCCGTCGGTCCTCCTCACAGCACACTCCATCTCCAGCCCACTCACCCACCCACTCGTCAGCCTCCACCTCCGCGCCCATGTCTGCACCACCAACGGCGGCCGAGCTGGCCAACATGATTCAACAGCTCACCACCAACATGAACACGATGCAGCGGGAACTGAACACCTCCATCAACACCGTGCAACAGCAGCTGGTCGAACTGCAACGCACGCAACCACCGGCCTCTTCCGGTTCCGGTTCCCACGGAGGCGGGTTCGCGGAACGGCCCGGCGACAGGCCGGTTCGACACCAGAAGATGGATTTTCCGCGTTTTGACGGGAAATCCGACCCGCTGGCATTCATCAATCACTACGAGTTGTTCTTCATTCAGCAACGCATAGCGCCAGAGGAGCAGGTATGGATGGCTTCATACAATCTGGAGGATACGGCGCAGATGTGGTACCTCCTCGTGCAGCAATCGGAGGGCACCCCGAACTGGCGGCGCTTCACCGAGCTCCTCAATCTTCGGTTCGGGCCGCCTCTCCGCTCCAACCCCATGGGCGAGTTGATGGCCTGCCGCCGTACGGGATCGGTGGAAGAGTACCAGCGCCGCTTCGAGGCCCTGCTCCCCAGAGTCGGGCCTCTGGAGGAAGTTCAGCGGGTCCAGGCGTTCATGGCGGGACTGGGACCGCCGCTCTGCCACGACATGGAGATGCAGAATCCTCAGCACCTCGTCGTCGCCATGAGCCTGGCAAGGAAGCTGGAACTCCGCACCCAGAGCGCCATGGTCGTCCCCAACACTTCCGCTGCAACCACCCCACGCTTAGCGGGCCGTGGCCTGCTGCAGGGTCCAGCCGCGCCACTGGCCCTGCCAGCTCCGTCCGCGCCGCCACTCCCTTCCTCCGCCGCCAACCAGTCCTTTGTCGGGCGCCAAGTCCGCCGCCTGTCCAACGCTGAGATGGACGACCGCCGCCGGCAAGGACTCTGTTTCAATTGCAATGAAAAATACTCCCGCGGCCATAATCGCGTGTGTGCGCGCCTCTTTTTCCTTGACATCGCAGACGAAGACGAGGTCGACGAGCACTCTCCCTCGGAAGCCACCGACGACCCGCTCATCTCGCTCCACGCTATCGCGGGCGTCCGCCTAGGCGAGACGATGCAGGTGCGCATCGAGCTGGGAGGCGCGTACCTGCTGGCCCTGCTAGACTCGGGGTCCACTCACAATTTTGTGGCCGAGGAAGCAGTCGCGCGCACATCCCTCCGCCTGGAGCCCCGGGGCAGCATGAAGGTCACGGTGGCCAACGGGGAACGGGTGCCCTGTCCGGGCGTCTTTCGCGCGGCTCCCTTCACCATTGAGGGCGCCAACTTCGCCACCGACTTCTTCGCTCTTCCTCTGGCCGGCTACGACGTCGTCCTAGGGACGCAGTGGCTGGCAACCCTGGGACCCATCCTCTGGGACTTCAGCGCCAAGACCATGTCCTTCTGGCACCAGGGCCGACAAGTGTGCTGGGAGGGGGTGACCTGTCCGCCCAGTCCGGGCCTCCGGGCGTGCCACTCCACCGACCTCATGCCAGCCCTCCTGGAGGAGTTCACCACCGTCTTCACCGAGCCCGAAGGCATGCCACCACCACGTTCCCGGGACCACCACATCAACCTGGTACCGGGAGCAGCGCCGGTGGCGGTCCGGCCTTACCGGTACCCGGCGTCGCACAAAGACGAGCTGGAACGCCAGTGCTCCACCATGCTGCGCCAAGGCCTCATCCAGCGCAGCACCTCGGCATTCTCGTCGCCGGTCTTGCTCGTCAAAAAGGCCGACGGCTCCTGGAGGTTCTGCGTCGACTACCGCGCTCTCAACTCCATCACAGTCAAGGATGCTCACCCCATTCCCGTCGTCGATGAGCTCTTGGACGAGCTCCATGGTGCTCGGTTCTTCTCCAAGCTGGACTTGCGTTCAGGATACCACCAAGTGCGGATGCACTCCGCAGACATCGAGAAGACTGCGTTTCGGACACATGAGGGGTTGTACGAGTTCTTGGTGATGCCATTTGGCCTTTGCAACGCTCCGGCCACGTTCCAGGCACTTATGCACGACGTGCTCAGACCGTTCCTTAGGCGCTTCGTCCTCGTCTTCTTCGACGATATCCTCATCTACAGCAACTCCCTCGCCGAGCATCTACAACACGTGCGCGCTGTTCTCACCACCCTCCACCAACATCGGCTCTTTGTCAAGAGGTCCAAATGCGAGTTCGGTGTGTCTTCCATTGGTTACCTGGGGCACATCATATCAGCCCACGGCGTGGCCATGGACCCGGAGAAGGTACGCGCCGTGGCAGATTGGCCGCAACCACGTTCTGCTCGGGCTGTACGCGGATTTCTCGGGTTGGCGGGCTACTACCGCAAGTTCGTCAAGGAGTTTGGGACGATTGCAGCCCCGCTCACTACCCTGCTCAAGGAGGGATTCGCCTGGTCCCCCGAAGCGGAGACTGCCTTTGCCACTCTCAAGACGGCGGTTACATCGGCACCGGTACTGATCCTCCCCGACTTCACCCAGCAGTTCATTGTGGAATGCGATGCCTCGACACATGGTTTCGGCGCCGTCTTGCTGCAAGGACCACACCCGGTGGCATTCTTCAGTCGCCCGGCCGCGCCTCGACACCGATCTTTGGCCGCTTATGAGCGAGAACTGATTGGCCTGGTGCTCGCCATCAGGCACTGGAGGCCGTACCTCTGGGGCCGTCCTTTCCTGGTGAGAACTGATCACTTCAGCTTGAAATTTCTCCTGGATCAGAGGCTGTCCACTATACCGCAACACCATTGGGTGGGCAAGCTGTTGGGGTTTGATTTTACAGTGGAATACAAGGCGATGGCCGACGCGCTCTCGCGGCAGGACACAGAGGAGGCCACGGTCCTGGCAATCTCAGGGCCTCGGTTTGATTTCCTCGATCGCCTGCGATTGGCCAATCAACAAGATCCGGGATTGGTGGCTTTGCAGGAGGAGATTTCGACGGCCAGCGTGGGGTGCCCTGGTCGGTTACAGATGGCCTGGTGGCGTTCAATGGCCGCGTGTACCTGCCTCCGGGCGCGCCTCTCCTCCAGGAGGCTCTCACTGCTGTGCATGAGGATGGCCATGAAGGCGTACAACGCACCTTACATCGGCTGCAGCGGGATTTTCACTCGCCCAATCTGCGGGCGGTTGTTCAAGACTTCGTCCGCGCCTGCACCACTTGCCAGAGGTACAAGACTGAGCACCTGCACCCAGCAGGCCTCCTCTTACCTCTTCCAGTACCCTCAGCTGTATGGACCGACATCGGGATGGATTTCATTGAGGCACTTCCAAAAGTGGGCGGCAAGTCAGTGATTCTCACCATAGTGGACAGGTTCAGCAAGTATTGCCATTTTATCCCCTTATCCCACCCATACTCAGCCGAGTCAGTGGCCCAAGCTTTCTTCTTCGGCATCGTCAGGCTCCATGGGCTGCCACAGTCCATCGTCTCGGATCGTGATCCGGTCTAGACCTCCATATTCTGAAAGGAACTTATGAGGCTGTCCGGAATCAAACTTCATATGACGACTGCGTTCCATCCCCAGTCGGATGGACAAACGGAAGCAGCAAACAAAGTGATAGTGATGTACCTTCGCTGCATGACGGGCGATCGTCCCCGGCAGTGGCTGCAGTGCTTGCCTTGGGCTGAATTTCTCTTCAACACCGCCTATCAGACAGCTCTCAAGATGACACCATTTCAGATTGTGTACAGACGGGCGCCTCCATCCATACGTTCCTATGAGCCAGGGGAATCAAGGGTGGCAGCAGTAGCTAAGTCCATGGCAGAACGGGACGAGCTCCTAGCGGATGCTCGGGCTCGGCTAGAGCAAGCTCAGCAAGTGTACAAGCGTTTCTATGATCGGAACCATCGGGCAGTCCAGTTCAGCGTTGGTGATTGGGTGTGGCTCCGCCTTCGTCATCGCTCACCGGCGTCTCTGAACACGGTCACCAAAGGCAAGCTGCGTCCACGCTTCTACGGGCCGTATCAAGTAACACAGATCATCAACGAGGTTGCCTATCGCCTCAACCTCCCTCCCAGCGCGCGCCTCCACGTCTTTCATGTGGGACTGCTGAAAAGTTTGTTGGCTCTCCTCCGGCTGCACCACCGCCGCTCCCCCCAGTTCACTACGGGGCGACTCAGCCCATCCCTGATCGTGCCGTCCGCACCAGACTTTGCCGCGGCGTCCGCCAGGTGCTGATTCAGTGGCAGGGCGAGCCCGTGGCCTCTGCAACATGGGAGGACATCGACTCTTTTCAGGACAGGTACCCCAGCTTCCAGCTCGAGGACGAGCTGCTCGTCGAGGGGGGGGGAGAGATGTGATGTGGGGCCGACAATACAGCCGCCGGCCCAGGAACCAAGGAGCTGTCCAGCTTCAAGAAGAGGCGGCTGGGGTTTAAAGCCTCGCTGTGATCAAGAAAGGAAGAAGAAGAGTAACAGACAGCTAGTTAAGGCTGGCGAAGTTATCAGGGTGTTAACCTCCTTTAGCATTAAGTAGCAGCCGGCTGAGTTATGGCCTGGCATTAGGATCAAGGAGCTGAGCTCCTATTTATGTAACTGGAAGCTACCAGTTGAATTAAGCATGAAGAAACCAGTTATCCCTAATCTCCCCTAACTCTGTCTTCAATCTCACCTCCCTGCTGTGGCGTTAGAGTCCTGGCGCCTCCATTACCCACCTACGAGCTAAGGAGCCAGGGACCTCCCTCCAGGGGACCTGAGATCCTTGACATATACATAGTAGGTGCTAATTATGGCTAATCAGTGGCGGAGGCATGAATATTTTCTAGGTGCGACAAGCTTATAAAGATCAAACATGTATACTATAACTATCAACTATGCAAAGACCCACTAGAACATTCTCTATATATGTATATTACTTTATGATCAACAAATATAACAAAAATCTAAAATAAAACATTAGCACTTAAAATACCTCACTAAATGAAGATTACATTGATAATGTCATCAACTATGTATTTTATATGTATTTATTGGTATATATAATACATGTATTAGTCTTTTTTTACAAGTTTTAGGTGTGGCGGAGGTCAAGCCTTGCCAAATAGTTGCCTCCGCCCCTGTGGCTAATCACAAACAGACTTGCCTAATATATCTAATACCTACCCACAGTTGAAGCGAGAGGATCCTGGACGCATAGACTGGACCTAAACTCAGTAAACAGTTGTACAGGAAGGCCCTTGGTCATGTCTGTGAACTGGTGGGAGGACGGCACATGAAGGACCCGAACTTGTCCCAAGGCGACCTTCTCACGGACAAAGTGAATGTCGATCTCAATGTGCTTGCGACGATGATGAACGGGGTTGGCGGTCATGTAGACAGCGCTGACGTTGTCGCAGTAGACAACCGTCACCGAAGCAATGGAGACATGGAGCTCCTGCAGGAGTTGGCGCAGCCAACAACACTCGGCTACCACATGAGCAACAACACGGTACTTTGCTTCTGCACTGGAGCGGAAAACCATGGTCTGACACTTGGAGGACCAAGAAATCAGATTATCGCTGAGGTAGACACAATAACCGGAGGTCAGGCTGGGCATTCGGTCTTACCCGAATTTTCGGGTCGGTTTTTTCGGGTATTTTTTATTTCGGTCTTCGAACATTGGGAACCGAAGTTGCACCCGAGAAAATAAAAAACCGAAGTTCGGTTACCCGATTTTTCGGGTCGGGTACCCGATGTACCCGATGCTCTTCTGGACGCACGAGGCGGAGGAGATGGCGAGCACCGACTGCTGCAACCAACGGGCAACCGCAAGACCTCAAAGGGGCATGACAGCTCCAAGGCTTCCTCCTGCTCTCTCCATGCGCACAGCGACGGCCCTCGCTGAGTCGCTGGTCTATCTCTATGCGCCGCCAGGCCCCGCGCATGCAGGCCATGGAGTTCTGCTCGCACGCCGGCCTCGCAGGCTTGCATGTGGACTAGAGGAGTGCATGATTGAAGAGTAGTATACGAGACTACTAGTACCAGCAAGAACAGTGAGATGATAAGTTTGTTTGACTAGAGGACTTTGTTTTTTTATGGAATAGGCGACGCGTGGTGGACTGGTGGCCAGCTATGGCAGCTATGACGTGAATGGACGTGCAGCTCGGGTAGTTCGGGTAACCGAGCCAAGTGACCGATGAACCGAAGTAGGTCTCGGTCTTTGCAAATACGAAACCGAGCTAGTAACCGATGACCGAGAGTTCGGTCCATTCGGTCTCGGTCTCGGGTTTTTCGGTTTCAGGTTTCGGTTTCGGGGACGCCGGCTGTAGGTAAGCCAGAAATCCCGAGCTGGTGGAGTGGCGTGAACAACAGCCAGATCCGGGGCAACCGCTGGAGGAGCAGCAGGCAGCACGGGGCCGCGAAACAAGATCGCGGGGTCATCGATCAGTTTCTCGATGAAACTGTGGTGTGGCTGCCCACCAGTAGTGGGCAAGGATGCAGGACGCATCGGCACTGTAGTACCTACAATCAAAAAATCCAGGTAGCTTGGCGAAGACGCGGAGGGGTAAAGCTTGAATGGAAAACAAGTCTCATCAAAGACCACATGACGAGAGATGATGATGTGCCGAGTAGCCATGTCGAGGCAGCGGTACCTCTTTTGGGAAGAGGGATACCTGAGAAAGACACAAGTTGTGGAGGGAGGGGAGAGTTTGTGTCAAGCCATGGCGATCAAGTTCGGATAACAAAGACACCCAAAGACACGCAAATGGGAGTACGCAGGAGGTTTGCTGTGGACTAGAGTATATGGAATGACGTGGCGGACAGTAAAGCATGGACGCCTATTCAGAAGATATGTGGCTGTGGCGAGCGCCTCAGCCCAGTACTGACCAAGCATGTGTGCATGGAGAAGCATCGTGCGAATGATGTTGTTCAATGTGCGAAGAAGGCGTTCAGCCTTGACATTTTGTGGGGAGGTATATGGACACGAGAGGCGTAAATGAATACCATAGGAAGTAAAGAGAGTATGGAGGGTATTGTTTACGAATTCAGTGCCGCTGTCGGCTTGGACAGCTTTGATGGCAAGGCTGGATTGAGTGTGGACATAATTGCAAAAAATTGTAATATGTGTGGGGACTTCATATTTGCGAGTGAGGGGAAAGTCCAATAAAAATGAGTGAAATCATCAAGTAAAACAAGATAATATTGGTACCTGGATACACTGGCAACCGGGGATATCCATACATCACAGTGAACGAGTTCAAAAGGCATTGAGCCAAATGAACTAGAATGTGAAAAAGGAAGCCGCACACATGTTTGCCAAGCTGACAAGAATGACATAGCAGGTGCTCTACTTTATTACAGCTGATAGACGCATTATGATGAAGAATGTCAATGGTGGCAGAGCTGGGATGACTGAGGCTGTGATGCCGGAGGTCGGTGGAGATGGCGATGCTGGTGTGTGGGGTGGAGGACACAACAGAGAAGGTATAAAGGTCGCCAGCACTATTGCAGCAAAGCATCATGCGTCGGGTCGGGATATCCTTGACAGAAAAACCAAGAGCGTCAAATTCTATAGTGTAGTTGTTGTCCCTTGTAAACTAACGGACAGATAGCAGATTGCAGACTAGGGAAGAGACAACTAAGACATTATTAAGATGAAAATTTGACTCTGGTGTATGGAGGACAGACTTGCCACGACATGAAATAGGAAGAGTTTGACCGTTTCCGATGGTAATGGAAGAGTAAGGAGGGGGATGGCGAGAAAGGAGTATAACATCTGAGGAGCTCATGTGGGAGGAGGCACCGGAGTCCAGGACGCAGGGATGTTGGCCTTGGAGGTGCAGCTGATTGAGGGCAGCAACAAGACCATCCTAGTTCCACATGGGAGCCTGTTGGGAGACTTGGAGCGGCACAAATGTCGTCAGGGGCTGCGCAGGCACGAAGGCCGTGTGAGCCTGAGGAGGGGCGCAAGCACGCTGGGATGCCAGCCACCCTGCTGTGGCGCCCATGGATTGTAGCAGATCCAGGGGCCATGGGCCGGCATTGGCTGTTCTGGCCAGCCAGCTGGACAGCGCCAACGTGCTTCTGCGCAGAGCCGCCGTTCGAGCCACGCCAGCCCTTGCCCTTGCCCTTGCCGCCGTTGTTGTAGCCACTGCTGCCGCCGTTGTTGCTGCTGCCATAGGCAGTAAGGCAGTCACATGTGGGTTGGGTGCACCTCCAGAGTTGGCTGTGGCAGCAAGAGCACGGCACCCGCCCGGGCTGGTGCAGCCAGATCCGGCGGTGGTGAGGAGGGCGGTGCTGGCGACCGTCTTTTCATCGTTGGCGAGACAGAGCTCCTTGAGTGCCAGCATGTCATAGGCTCTGGCAAATGTGGGAAGTACAACGGAGTTGGCGATGTCATCGGCGGTGTTGGAGAAACGAGGATTGAGGCCACGCAGAAGGGCGAGGACGAGCTGTGAGTCATCCACAGGATGGCCAACGTCACGAAGGGCGGCGGCCTTGATCTTCAGCCGCTGGCAGTACGCCGAGATGGTGTTGTCGCCTTGCGCCATGGAGTGGAATTCGTTGAGGAGGAAGATGGCGCACGACTCCCGATTGGCGTGGAAGATCGCCTCAATGGCCACCCACAGATCGCGGGCGGTTCGATCGGCGTCGTCCATGGCGAGGTCAAGGACAGAGTCATCGACAAAGCCGGAGATCCAGCCCCGGACACAACACTCCGTTGCATCCCACTAAGGATCATCAAGTCGAGGAGCAGAGCCGTCGATGTGCGAGCGAAGGCCGAACTTGCCGCATAGGGACTTGAAGAAAAACGCCCACTTCGAGTAGTTGGATTGAAGGCCCAGCGTAATCGGGATGTGGGACTTGACATTGACCGTGGTGTAAGGGAGAGCCATGATCGGTGCAACAGCACCGGCGCCCATGGCACCCATCATGGTAGCACCGATGGGGGCATGGTTGGGTTCCTGTCGTTGGAAGAGTGCCAACACCAGTGGCCAGGGAGGAGGAGGCGAGGGAGGCAGAGGTGGTGAAGGCGAGGGAGGCAAAGGTGGCCATCAAAGATGGGAGGAGGAAGGGGTCGCGCGGAGGGGGTAGAAGCGCGACCAGGAAAAGAGACACTCAGGGAAGGGAAGTGCGGAAAGATAGGATCTGATAGGCTTTGCTACCATGTAGAGAAACTCCTCACACCCAATATGGCGGGGTGGCCTTCATATATATAGTCAATATGGCTGGGTATACAAGGAACACAATCAGGTATACATAGCAGGTGCTAATTATGGCTAATCACATACAGACCTGCAGGAGATCAGCATTGCATACATAGCGCAAGGGATCACAAGCGAGCTGCTAATATGATTTCATTCATAAAACAAACTTACCCTGCAAGCGAACGAGCAGTATGAGCTGCTGGAATCTATGAGTTGCCCGCAGTGTGTGCAAGGCCTGTGAAAACGCAGATCCTCGTGCTGTTGGCGCAAGATAGGGACCCACTTCTCTCCATTCTTGCGAAATCGTTGGATTCCTGCGGTGTGATAGCCGCACCCGATTGTGTCTGCAGACCGGATGGCTGGAGCATGGCGAACTATATCCACCTGCGCGCATGCATTATATTCGCACAAACATACAAGAAATTAAATTAATGATCAAAGCTGAGCTTGCATAAACAAAAATTAAATTAGCACCGACAAGAGAAGATGTACAATGTGATGATGATGGCTGGGGAGGCAAGAATGCAACCGGACAATGCCGGCAAATCGGATCACTTATAATATCACACAGACACATATATAGTTAAATTGAAAGATCAATAGAAGATGGTAACTTTGATTAGAAGGTAGCAGTCCATAACACCTTAATACAATTCATTAATTCAACATATACCAACTGAACAAGAGTCCAAGATTCAACTATTCAAGAGGTAGCGAACATGTAAATTCAAAACAAACCAATCAAGCAAGAGGAGATAGTTCTAAGGAATTGAAGAAACTAAATGATGGCAGCTTTTTTCCTATTAAAGATTTTCAAAGTTACTTATCAACTAGTGCAAGGATAAGACGTGTGTAGCCATCACTAGATTCTGCTTTTGATTAATCTTCAACGTTCTTGTATGGTAATTATGAATCTAGAATCCATCTTTAGAAGGGAACCTGCAAGGAAATTCCTGTAGAACATATCTTCCTGATCGCCACCACCATCCCCCCCATCCGTGCAGCACAGCAACAGTTTGTAGGAGAGAGAGGCGGCCAGCTAAGGGCGGACGCCATGCTGCGCGGCGGAGGCAAGGGGCGGCAACAGCTGCACTACAGCAGGCAGCGAGGGACGCCGGGGTGGGCGGCCGGCTGCGCTGCGGCGGCTAAGGGCAACGGCAGGCCGGGATTGGAAAGGCCGCAGGGGCATCACCGCATCAGCAGGTAGCAGCTAGGGTCGCTGGAGGACTGCAGCTAGAGCGTGACGGCGGCGCGCTTGGGGCAGCGCGGCGGAGGCCGCCGCCGCCCTCGTAACCGTGATGTGGAATTGGGGGTTGAGGGATCGAGAGAGAGAGAGAGAGGCCTGGGATGTATGGGCTGGCCACAAGTGGGCCATCTGAAGGGTTATTGGGCCTTTATTCGGGCGCCACCGGGCCTTCTCGCGCGGTGCACAACCGTCGCGCCTCGCCGCTCGCCGTACCGCTGCATGGCCGGGAGGGAGGAAGAAGATGGGGGGTGGGGCCGTGGGGGTTCTCCATGCCGCCAGTAGCTTGGAAGCTACCCACCCTACCGCATGGGGAGCTCCGCTTCTGGGCACTTCTGCAGTACGTACGTACGCTGGCTAGATAGGCTACTCGTCGTCGACGACGGACGACCCCGTTCGGTACGTCAACGAACAACGATTTGAAGATGGAGAGCGCAATGCAAGAAGATAGCTGACCGGCCGCGGCAGCGAAAGAAAACCCAAGAAAAAGCGCCCGCCGCGCTGGAAATCATCGGATTATTCAGGCCAGCACCAAGAATGAAACGCAAGCAAGAAGCCAAGAACTGGACGCAAGAAGAAGAACAAGTGTGGCGGCCAGCGGCGCGGCGAGAGAAAACCATGCCAACAACTAAGGCCGGCCGGAGACGGCCGGCCCCGATGCAAAGATTGCAGCCAAGAACAAGAAGCAAGCTAAGGAATAGAAGGAAAACCTACCATGGCAGGCGCTGGTCTGTTGTTGCCGCCGTGGTGGAGCTGCCGGTGGTTGCTTGGGTTCGAACAACAATGAGTACACATTGGCGCAGCGCAGTCGAAGCAGAAGAAAGCGGTCCGACAGGTCCGATGGAAATCCGTCTGCAGGAGGCGGTGGAAAGCTTCCTCCGCCGCCATGGCTGCCGTTTGGTAGCTGGTGATGGAACACGCCGCGGGAGGAGTCGATGATGGACGAAGACTAGCTCTCCCGGCCGGCCTCTTTCCTTCCCACGCGGCGTGGACGATCGGTGGAGACCGGCTCGCCGACTCTATTCGCTGACACGATCGATATGACCGGTAATGAAGACGACGGGGGTATTCGCTTTACACCATCGATGGCCGGCCGGAAATGGAGAGGACGGGTATGTATGTATATACTGTATGTATGTTATGTTATGTTACACCATCGATGTTCTCGTTTCGGGCCGGGGGTGGGACCCAGAAAAAACGAACTCGCGCCCCGTGTAACTAACTCTGCTGCCGCGCTGTATCTTGCCGCATTTCTGTCCTCCAATGTACCATACGATTACATGCATAGCCCTTTTACTGACAACTAATTGAAGTGTTATATGTTCGTTAGTACTATAGGTATTCTGACAACTGCATGCACGCTTACAACTACTGTATGTACGTCACAGTGGTCGTTATTGACACCAGATCGAATTAACCCATCCAATACACACATGTTGAGTATTAACCCATCCAATACACACATGCTGAGTATAACATGCTGAGTATACAACTACTATACAGTCACTGGCTCACTGCAGCAGAGCATGTACTATCAGTATCAACACATATATTCCTTCTGTCGTAAAATAAATATATAACATTATAGTAGTGTAAAACTTTCACTACTACATAAATCTTTTGTAAGACATTTTCAATTTAGGCTCTAAGGTAGTTGGGTCGGTTACTCGCCTTAGTTATTCAAGTTTTAGAAAGAACTATTCACTCATCCTATTCTGCCATCTCAACTCTACAATGTGTGTCTGTCCTTCGTGCGTCATCACCTTTGCGGACATCACTAAAGACCATCTTTTACCACGTGCTCATGGATGTTTAGTGATGGACTTAGCATTGCATATATAGACCTCAAAAGATCTCGGTAGAACATTAGTACTTGGGGTTGGATACACCTCAGAGGAACAAAAGAATATCTAAGGCATCAAGATAAAAAAAACAGACTCTGAAGCCAGGGACAAAGATTGGTTGATGTGGGGATATTACCTCTGTATACCCCTACGAACCTGCTTGGCCCTTTGTCAAGGACAGCCCAGCTCGCGAGGCCTTGCAGCACACGACCAGCTCGCCGTGTTCGTCAAGGACTCTCATGAAGCCTTGCCCGCCAAGGAAGATCCTAGAGTTAGATCCGGTTTTCTTGCCTTAAGGAACCGTTTGTAATCTAAGCGACACCTTAGGCGACATAAGTTGTTAATTTTCTTGCCCGCCAGCACAATCAACTATAAGTTGTTAATTTTCAGAAATGCCTATTCACCCCCCCTCTAGGCGACACCTTAGGTCCTTTCAATTGGTATCGGAGCTTGGACTCACGTTTGAGCTTCACCGCTTGTGAGAACCAATGGATTCGCCTATGGAGACAAACGTGGTGCTTCTCCAAAATGATGGTTCAAACTTTCTATCTTGGTCATCTTATGTACTCAATGCATTTCGGGCTATTAGCCCCATTATTGAGCATATTGTGTTTGCGAGCATATCTCTTTCTATAGTTGATTGGAGCAACTATAAGAACTTGACAAAAGATGAAGAGGTATGTGTGCAACTCAATGCTCATGCGTGTCTGATCATATTGAACTCATTAAGTGCAGAGGTTCTTAAGGAGGCTATTTACAACGGAGAATCTCCACCGGAAAGTGCTCATGTCATTTGGACTAGACTTGCCCACTTGTATGGGAAGTCCAAATGTGATGAAGCATATGATTGTGATTCAATGGAAATGAAGTCCATTGAGTCATCATCATGTGAGGAAGCCTCAGGAAGCCTCAAGAAAGACGAGCCGGATCGAGAGGTGTTGGCTGCTGCTGCTCTGGACCCTGTCTGTCCATACCGGACATCGGTACCGGACATGTCCGGTATCTGCCCAGCAGACAGGGAGCTAGGAGCAGACAGCAACGGGTCTCATGCTCGGTGGCGACCAAGTGATGAGTCAACCTCAATAGATCATGATACTCATCACTTGTGTCTCATGGCCAAGAAGAACAAGAAGAAAGCAACCAAGAAAGATCAAGAGAAGATTCTTGGTGAGATCAAGGAGAAGGCATCAAGAGATAATCAAGTAGAGAGCAATGAGGATGATGAAGATGATGAATCTCTTGATTATCTCAAGTATGAAGACAAGCTCTTGTTCATCAACTTATTGAAGAAAAATGATGAGCTAGAGAAGGAGGTGGAGGAACAAGAGCAATCCCTTCAAAATCAAGAAGAGTTCCTCATCTCCAAATTAGAAGAGCTAAAGGCATTAGAAGAAAGGTATGAAAAGTTGTCAATTGAGCATGCCTTAGCTACTAACTCTCTATCTAATGTGGAAAGACTAGAGAAGGAGAATTACATGCTTAAGGCAAAAATGAGTGATCTCTCATATGAGCACAAGTTCCTACAAGAGGACTTCACCCATCTCAAGTGCTCACATGAGAAGCTAGTGGAATCAAATGCCATGCTTGAGATTGCACATGAGGTTGTTATTGCTATGGTAAAATCTTCACAACCTCACACTACTACACTCGCTAGTGCACCATCTCAATTAAATGTTATTTATGCTAATGAGTGTACCTCTCAAGCAAGCCAATCTTCGATTGAGCAAACTCTTAAAGAAAATGTTAGGCTCATCGAAGAAGTGGGAAATCTAAAGAAGGATGTGATTAGATTGATGGATAAGGAGAAAGCACAACCTTCTCAAGATAACCGTGATATCATGGTGAAGAAGCATGAGAAGGGTTCAAACCTTGCTTCTTCCAAAGTCCAACAATCTAGTCGCTCCTCAAGTCATGAGAAAGCAACCAAGAGCAAGAAACAAAAGAAGAGATTATGCTATGGTTGTGGATTGTATGGACATGAGTGGGCTAGATGTCCACACAAGACTTGGGCCGACAAATGTGAAGCGGCCGAACAAAAGGCATCAATCAAATTGGTTAAGCAATTGAAGAATGATGAGTCAAGTCCATGCCTCAAATGCAACAAGTTGGGTCATCTCACCAAGAGTTGCCCCACATACAAAGAGGCAAGAAAGAAGGCTCAAGTTGCAACAAGAAGATGCTATGCATGCAATGAGCCGGGACACATTGTGGATGCATGTCCCAACAAGCAAGACAAGCAAAGAGCAAACAATGGGCACATTTGCTATGCTTGTAGGAGAAAGGGGCATCTAAGCTATGATTGCCCAAATGGTATGCATTCTAAGCTGAACACATTTGCAAATGATAAGGTGCTTAGGAAGGCTACAGAGGGACTTAGCACTAGTAAGGTGATGTGTTCACCGCATACTAGCACTAAGGCCACTTGGGTGCCTAAGCATTTGTTGACTAACCTTGAAGGACCCAACACAAGTTGGGTACCAAAATGTGCTTAGGATGTTGATGTAGGTACGAATGGTAAGATGAAGGCCTTCGGGGTGTTTGAGCAAGCAAAATGACATCTCAACTCAAACTATCAACCTATGTTGTTAATATTATCCTATATGGTTGACCCGAAGTTTATGTGATCATTGATTTCACTTTTACTCATCTATACCATTGATGATAAGTGCCTAAAGCTTAGTAATCAAATGAATTTAATTTATCCCTATGATATTTGCCATTCGATGCTCTTAATGGCTCTCTAGCAGAACATTATCTTTGATGAAGTGCAGGGAAGCAAAATAAACAAGAGCCAAAAGAAAATCTCAGAAGTGGCTGTTTTCTGGTTTTGATTTGCAAATACCGGACTTGTCCGGTATCGTACCGGACATGTCCGGTATGGGTATCCACTCTGTCAAGATCAGTGACTCAGTATGCAAATCTGGGCCAAGTCACTTCATACCGGATGACCAGAGAATCAATGGACTCCTGATTTCAAAAGCTTTGCTAAATCCTCGTGGATTAATCTTGTGCTCTAACTATAGACCTGCACATTTGATCAACACTAAGTGTCTGTAAGCTTTGCTTGAACATTAATTCAATTCTTGGCGAAGTTATGTGTCTAGGTCAAGGTAGAAAAGCATTCCCATTTTCTTAAAAAGAAAAGTAAAGTGCGTTTACAAGTAATTCAAAATGACTTGAGCACTTAGTAAGGGGAAGCTTAGTTTCTACCTTGAACCACTGTGATCTAACAATTTCCTCTAAGTGATGTGATAGTTCTATGAATGAAAAGGAGATCACTTTGACAAAGGCATGATCACTTGACAAGTCAAGTCAACACGAAGACAATCATGCCATGGTTACTCTTAGTGGAACATATGTGAGCTCAAGGCCAAGGTATGTGTTAACATACATGCTATGTAAGTGCATATAGGATTCATAATGCTAGAATGTGCTTTCGGGGTGGTTGAGCAAGTCAATCTGAAATTCTAACCCAACCTATCAACCTATGTTCATCATATTTACTTCTATGGTTGACCCGTTGGTAATCTAAGTCTGTCTTATCTATCACTTCATCTTGACTTAGAGTACCCCAACTTGGTAGGATAGCCATCTTTTCACCACTTATGCCCATGTGTTCATTATTTGATTTATATGTGAAAAGTTGGTAATGGCAAAGTAACTTCAAGTCATTCTCTGCATTGTCAAAGCATACTGGGCGTGCCCGGTATGCCAACCGGACGTGTCCGGCATGGCAGTGAGCTTACCCATCTTTGCCTACATGAGATTTGAGCTTAATTCTCTTGTGTTATGCTTATTATCTTAACTCAGATCTCACATGTCGTTGCGTCTCAAGTAATTTATGCTTAGAATTTACACTCTTATCATATATGGCAAATTACTTTGTGTTGGCCGAAGTTGAACTTTGACTCTCACATTCTTAATGGAATGAAAGTGCCTGGAAGGAATTCAAATACTTGAAGCACTAATTGAGGGGGAGCTCAATTTCAACTTTGTGGCTTTTATGAGCTAATGAGGTTTATCTAGCATATGTTGTAGTTCATCTTGATCAAATTGACTTCTCGATGAGGACATGACTATTTGGCAATAAAGGTCAACTAAATCATCACCATGTCATAATTTTGCTTAGTGGAATTCATGGACTCAAGGCAAAGGTATGTTTTAATATGTGCATTGAAAGTGCATAATAGGCCCATAATATGCTAGCGTGTGCACTTGTATGTGATAGGATAGATTTTTCCAAATTCCTTACTAGCATGAATAGGAAGTGTGTTTTATGAAAAACTTTTGATTCTTGGTCTTTGTGACCTATCCATGACACTTGTAATTATTGTTCCCCTTTATTGCTTGATTGGCTAATTACAAGTGGCATGATTCTTTCTCAAGTCCTATATCTCTAAAGTAAATTATATTCCTTGATAATCCTCTTGTCAAATCGATTTATGGACATAAGTTTCTCTCTCTCTAATCTTAAGTGACTTGAAAACCTTGGATTAAACAAAGAGAAAAGAAAACTTGAAATTTGGACACAAGTGCCCCTTGTGAAATCATATGATGGAATATATGTTCGAGGAAAGGAAGGGTTTTGGAAGAAAGAGAAGCAAATTTGGAGCTGTTGGACATAATCTGCAAATACCGGACTTGTTCGGTACCCATACCGGACATGTCCGGTATGAGCAGAGAGCTTCTGGACAAAACCCGCCAATACCGGACTTGTCTGGTACCTGTCCGGTATGGGCAGGGGTTATAAGGTCACGTACCCCTGAAAGTCCTTGTTTGGTTTTGGGTAATTGATGTCACCTAGTGTACTAACCATGTCATGAAGTGCTTATGAGCTAGGTTGGTACACATCATATGTGGGAGCTAAATGACGATCATGATATTGGTGGTGATGGCCAAAAGATGGATCAAGCGCCTCACATTTGGAAGACGAAGAAGAGAAAAGCAAAATCCTATGGAGATCAAGGCAAAGGTATAAATAGGAATTTTGTTTTGGCACTCAAGACACCATAGAGGGTGTGAGTGCGTTTAGGATAGATAGCCGTACTATTAAGAGGGGAATATCTCAGTGATCGCGGTTATCAAGTGCCACTAGGTGAATTCATACATGCATATGCATTAGGACCTAGTGTGCTAACTCGAATCCTTTGAAAATGATTGTGAAAATGCTAACACACTTGCACAAGATGATAAACACTTGGTGGTGTTAGCACATTTGCAAAGGAGAAGTTGTTGAAATAGTTTTGGATCAAAACAGAGAAGATAATGGAGTTTTCTGTGTGTTGTCGGTGGTACCGACCCTGGGTTGTCGGTGGTACCGCCCAAGAGGCAGCGTGCAGACCTCTCTGTTCCAAGGCGGTTTTTGGCCTAGCGGTGGTACCGCCATTACCCCGGTAGTACCGGCGGCGGTGGTACCGGCCAGGGGTCGGTGGTACCATGGGCATGAGGTGTTTTGCAGAGCTCTCTGTTTGTTTTGAAAAAGGCCTACCGGTGGTACCGCTATAACCCCGGTACCACCGGGATCGGTTGTACCGGGCCTGGCCGGTGGTTGGCGAGTTTTTCGCGAGGCTCTCTGTTGTTTTCGAAAATGGCTTGCCGGTAGTACCGCCATTACCTCGGTACTACCGCCCACGGTGGTACCGACGCAAGGCGGTAGTGACTGGTTTTTCGCAGAGCTCTCTGGTCGCGGCGCTTTTTGGCCTGGCGGTAGTACCGCCATCACCTCGGTACTACCGACCTCGGAGGTACCGACCGAAGTCGGTGCCTCGCCTAAATCAGCGGGACGTACGGGAAACGGCTAGTTTGACTCTGTCGGTGGTACCGCCCAGGAGGGGTCGGTACTACCGACCATGCGCAGGAAGGTAGGGTTCGGGCCGCCGCCGCCCCTTCCCTATATATTGAACGTGGCCGCCTTTGGGGGGTTCTTCTTGACTCTCTGACTTCTTGAACATCCTCTTGAGCAAGATTTAATCCCTCCCTTCGATCTCTTTGCTTGTTAGTGCGAATCCAAGTGAGATCGAGAGATCCAAGTGCATTTGCTTGTGAGTTTGCATCTAGTGGCACTTGGCGATTGTGTTTTGCTGCGGATATTCTTATTACTCTTGGTGGTTGCCGCCACCTAGACGGCTTGGAGCAGCGGAGGAGATTAGGCACGAGTGGTGATTGTTCGTGGCCATCTCCCGGTGATTTGTAAGGGGTTTCTTGTACCTTCCCCGGCGGAGCGCCAAAGGTAACTCTAGTGGATTGCTCGTAGCTTGTGGATCCCCATCTTGTGTTGGTTGTGCGGCACCCTATTGAGGGTTAGGCGTGTGATGCCTATTAGCGCGTGAACCTCCAAGTGGGTGTATCGCTACAACGGGGACGTAGCTTGCCGGCAAGCAAGTGAACCTCGGAGGAAAAATAATTGTGTCAACTTGTCTCCGTGGTATTCATTGATATTCATTTATTAATCTCTTGCCGGATCGGTATACATACTCCTATCTCTTGTATTTATTCTTGTTACTTTCTTGCAAGTATTATTTATATGTTGTTGCTATTCTAGTTTTCCTATCTTGTGTAGTGTTTCACATTGTGGATAGGTGGCTTGCACTTTTGTAGAGCTAGCGCTATCTTTGCTACGCCATTTAGTTGTATAACAAGTTTGTTTAAGTGTTGTTGAAGAATTTCTATAGGCTATTCACCCCCCCTCTAGCCATTTAGGACCTTTCAAGTGGTATCGGAGCAAGGTCACCGTTTATTCAAGGCTTAACAACCTTCGGTGTCAAAATGGCTCATATCAACAACACTAAAAGGCCACCCCAATTTGATGGCACAAACTACAGTTATTGGAAGGCAAAGATGACTACTCACATCAAGTCAATCAATAGAAAAATTTGGAGTGTGGTAGAAACAAAGATTGAGATAGTCGATCCAGAGCATCTCACCAATGCCGAAGAAGAGAAGATGCAAAACAATGATATTGCTCTCAGTGCTATTCATGATGCTATTGATGCAAATGTATTTGAGCAAATCAAGGGCATGGAACTGGCTAATGAGGCATGGAAGAAACTAGAAGAGTCATATGAGGGCACTCAAGCAGTCAAGGGAGCAAAGGCTTATATTCTCAAGGAGAAGTTTGCAAGCTTCAAGATGAAGGAAGATGAAAGTGTGCCGGAGATGTTCAATAGGCTACAAGTGCTAGTCAATGATCTAAAGGCACTTGGGGAAGAAGTGAAGGACAAGGACTTCTCACACAAGTTCTTGAGATGCCTCCCAAAGAGGTTTGGTATGTTGGTTACTTTGCTAGTAAGAAGTGGTTTGGACACAATGACACCAAACCAAGTACTTGGAGATGTGATGACCGATGACACATATAGAGAAGAAAATGAAGAAGAAGAGAAGAAGGATGAAAAGAAGAAAAGTGTGGCATTCAAAGCCACAACATCATCATCCAAGACCAAGAGCAAGGGAAAAGTAAAGAAGGAAGAATCAAGTGAAGATGATTGCTCCAATGCTAGTGATGATGAAGATGAAGAGATGGCCTTATTTGTTAAAAGATTTGGCAAATTCATGAAGAAGAAGGGCTACCGGGCAAGAAGGAAGAAGACATCATACAAGAATAAGGATGAACCAAGAAGGTGTTTCAAGTGCGGTAGCAAGGACCATCTCATTGCTCAATGCCCATACAACAGTGAAAATGACGACAATGACAACAAGAAGGACAAGAAGAGGGAGAAGAAAGAAAAGAAGAGTTACACGAAGAAGAAGAAGGGGCAATCATACATGGTCACTTGGGATAGTGATGCTTCCACAAGTGATAGTGATGAAGATAGTGATAATGAAGATCACAAGACAAGCAAGAAGAAGGCACTTGCAAGTATTGCTATCAACAACAAGCCTTCAATCTTCGATACTCCATCATGCTTCATGGCTAAGGCCACAAAGGTACTATCTGATGATGATGAGAGTGATAGTGATGATAGTGATGATGATGAACCCACTAAAGATGAATTAATTGAAATGCTTGATGATGCTAGAGAACATTTTGATAAAAAGAGAAAGGAGTGCAAAGAATTGCAAAAGAGACTAAAAGCTCTTGAGCAATCCTTTGAGGAGCTCAATGCTACTCATGAGAGGCTGGCGGAAGCCCATGAGGAGCTTGGCAATGCTCACACTAAGCTTAAGGAAGCTCACTCCTCACTTGTTGATCAAGCTAAAACTGAAAAAATGGTTAAAACATGTGACATAGGCATAGCTTGTGATATAATTGATGAATCTTTCTATAAGCCTATTATTGTTGCTGCTACTAACCCTTCATGTAGCTCATCATCTACCACTACTACTTCATCTATGGATGATGGCTTCACTTGTGATGCCTCACTCATGGTTGAAAATGAGACATTGAAGAAGGAGGTAAATGAGCTCACTCACGCCTTGGGTAAAGCCTATGGTGGTGAGGCCCGCTTGCTTAAGTGCTTGGGTAGCCAACGCTTTTCTCTCCACAAAGAGGGATTGGGCTATACCCCCAAGAATGGCAAGGCGGCTTTTGCTACTCACAAAACTAGTTTTGTGAAGAGCAATGGTCGGTTTTGCACTAGATGCAAGCAAAGTGGGCATATAGAGCTATATTGCAAAAACAAGAACAAGATTGCTAATGTATCCTCTATTCAGTTTGATTCTTGCTATTTACTTACCAGAGGTGTTAATGGTGTGAAAGCTAAATTCATTGGTGCACCAATTGTGGGCTCAAAGAAGAAAGCCATTTGGGTACCAAAGAGTTTGGTCACTAATCTTGGAGGACCCAAAAAGGTTTGGGTACCTAAAAAGAATTGATTTGTTCTTGTAGGTCAACTATAAAGCCGGAGGAAGGCATTGGGTGCTTGATAGTGGGTGCACTCAACATATGACAGGAGATTCAAGAATGTTCGATTCAATCAATTCAAGTGGCAATCATGGTTTTGACTCTATCACATTTGGTGACAATGGAAAAGGCAAGGTTAAAGGGCTTGGCAAGATTGCAATATCCAATGACATGAGCATTTCAAATGTGTTGCTAGTTGAGAGCTTGAACTTCAATCTACTGTCAGTCGCTCAGTTGTGTGATCTTGGTTTCAAATGCATTTTTGGAGTTGATGATGTAGAAATCATAAGTGTAGATGGTTCTAATTTGATATTCAAGGGATTTAGATATGAGAACCTATACTTGGTTGATTTCAATGCTAGTGAAACCCAGTTGTCAACATGCTTGTTCACTAAATCTGGTTTGGGTTGGTTATGGCATAGAAGGCTTGGTCATGTTGGAATGAAACAGTTGAACAAAATAGTGAAACATGATTTAGTTAGAGGCTTGAAAGATGTCACATTTGAGAAGGATAAACTTTGTAGCTCTTGTCAAGCTGGAAAACAAGTTGGTAACACCCATCCTAAGAAAAGCATGATGAGTACCAGTAAAGCATTTGAGTTATTGCACATGGATTTATTTGGACCAACAACATACACTAGCATCGGTGGAAGTAAATATGGCTTTGTGATAGTGGATGATTACACTAGATACACATGGGTCTTCTTTCTTAGTGATAAAAGTGAAACTTTTGAGATCTTCAAAAACTTTGTCAAGAGATGTCAGAATGAGTTTGAAACAACAATCAAGAAAGTTAGAAGTGACAATGGGAGTGAATTTAAGAATACAAGAATTGATGAGTTGTGTGATGACTTTGGCATTAGACATCAATTCTCACCCAAATATACTCCTCAATCAAATGGGATTGTTGAAAGGAAGAACAGAACTTTGATTGATATGGCAAGGTCTATGCTCAGTGAATACAATGTCAGTCATTCTTTTTGGGCCGAAGCTATCAATACGGCTTGCTATTGTAGCAACCGTCTCTATTGCCATGGCATGCTAGAGAAGACACCATATGAGCTATTAAATGGAAGAAAGCCAAACATCGCATACTTTAGAGTTTTTGGTTGCAAATGTTATATATTGAAGAAAGGTGCAAGGTTGAGCAAATTTGAGAAGAAATGTGATGAAGGATTTTTACTTGGATATTCTACAACAAGCAAAGCTTATAGAGTTTGGAATTTGGCCAGTGGTATTATTGAAGAAGTGCATGATGTTGAATTTGATGAAACTAAGGGCTCTCAAGATGGAAATGAAAATCTTAATGATGTGAGAGGCACGCAATTGGCTAATGCAATGAAGAATATGGATATTGGTGATATTAGGCCAAGACAAGTGGATGATAATGAAGATGACCAAATGTTCTCCTCAAATGTGCAAGTTGATGCAAATCAGGCTAGTGGTTCTCATGATCAATTAAGTGCTAGTGAAGATCAACAAGCTAGTTCATCTCAACCAAGCAATCAAGTGCAAATCCTCCAACCAACCAATATTGCAAGAGATCATCCCATAGATCAAATTGTTGGAGATATTAGAAGTGGTGTGCAAACAAGATCAAGATTGGCATCATTTTGTGAGCATTTTTCTTTTGTGTCATCATTTGAGCCAACCAAGATAGAAGATGCATTGATGGATGTTGATTGGGTAAACGCTATGCATGAAGAGCTAAACAACTTCACCCGCAACCAAGTTTGGGAACTTGTTGAGAGACCAAAGAACTACAATGTAATTGGAACAAAATGGGTATTTCGAAATAAGCAAGATCAAGATGGGATAGTAGTAAGAA
This sequence comes from Coix lacryma-jobi var. lacryma-jobi, assembly GCA_009763385.1. Taxonomy (NCBI): domain Eukaryota; kingdom Viridiplantae; phylum Streptophyta; class Magnoliopsida; order Poales; family Poaceae; genus Coix; species Coix lacryma-jobi. The sequence continues at coordinate 136,136,659 of CM019829.1, forward strand.
ACAAAGCAAGATTGGTAGCTCAAGGCTACACTCAAGTTGAAGGTCTTGATTTTGGAGAAACATATGCACCGGTTGCAAGAATGGAAGCAATTAGAATTCTATTGGCTTATGCATGTGCTCATAATTTCAAGTTATATCAAATGGATGTCAAAAGTGCATTTCTCAATGGGTATATCAATGAGTTAGTATTTGTAGAACAACCTCCCGGTTTTGAAGATGACAAGAAGCCCAACCATGTTTACAAGCTCAAGAAGGCGTTGTATGGTTTGAAGCAAGCACCAAGAGCATGGTACGAGAGGTTGAGAGATTTCCTACTCTCTAAAGGGTTCAAGATGGGCAAGGTTGATACTACTCTCTTCACCAAGAAGACTGGCAAAGACTTGTTTGTGTTGCAAATATATGTTGATGATATTATTTTTGGGTCAACCAACCAAGAGTTTTGTGAAGAGTTTGGGAATATGATGGCAAATGAGTTTGAGATGTCTATGATTGGAGAGCTTAGTTACTTCCTTGGTCTTCAAGTCAAGCAAATGAAGAAAGGTACTTTTGTGAGTCAAGGCAAGTACATCAAAGATATGCTTAAGAAGTTTGGTCTAGATGATGCAAAAGCTATTAGCACACCTATGGGAACAAATGGACATTTGGATAGTGATGCTAGTGGCAACATGGTGGATCAAAAGTTGTATCGGTCTATGATTGGAAGCTTACTTTATGTGACCGCTTCCAGGCCGGATGTGATGTTTAGTGTATGCATGTGTGCAAGATTTCAAGCTTCACCAAGAGAGGGTCACCTGAAGGCAACTAAAAGAATATTGAGATATTTGAAGCATACACCAAATGTTGGATTGTGGTATCCCAAGGGGTCAAACTTTGAGTTGATTGGATATTCGGACTCCGACTATGCAGGATGCAAAGTGGATAGAAAAAGCACATCGGGCACATGTCAATTACTTGGAAGATCACTTGTATCATGGTCATCGAAGAAGCAAAACAGTGTTGCACTTTCAACCGCCGAAGCAGAATACATATCCGCAGGAAGTTGTTGTGCTCAATTACTTTGGATGAAAGCAACTTTGGATGACTTTGGAATTAAATTCAAACAAGTACCATTGCTATGTGACAATGAGAGTGCAGTAAAGCTCACCAACAATCCAGTACAACATTCAAGAACAAAGCACATTGACATTCGCCATCACTTCATAAGAGACCATCAACAAAAGGGTGATATTTCAATTGAGAATGCTGGTACCGATGATCAACTTGCCGATATATTCACCAAGCCACTTGATGAAAAGAGATTTTGCAAGCTAAGGAATGAATTGAATATACTTGATTTCTCAAATATGAGTTGATGCACCCTCCGTTATATGACATGCCTCTCCTTCAACAAAGCAAAGGTAAAATTGTGTGGCATGACATTCATTCTTGCTAAGGATATGTTTAGTGCATTTAGTCATTCCTTGCATCTTATAGGCTCATTCATGAAAATAAAATACTTTGGATGTACATATGGTACCACTATTGCTTCTATGTTTGATATGATCTAGTGGTAGCATATGACATGTTTATGGGCTTGTGAACCTAGTGTTTGATCTTGGAAACAAGCATTCAAGGGTTTAACCGACGTGAGTAAGATAACCATTGAAAGATGTGTGAAGAAGCTTACTCTAGAGCAAACCGTGTTAAATATCTTATGTTTGTTTGCTAGGTTGAACCAAACTTGATCACCTTTTTTTGTTTAACTTAACTCCTACTAAAATTGGTGTGCCTTTTATGGTACTTAATGACAAAGGGGGAGAAATGGTTAAGATATATACAACAAAGGGAGGATCAATTAAAATTTGAGCACACAAGTAGGGGGAGCAAGCTCATGAACTTATTGTTGCATTTGAATGTGCATATTCATATGAGTGATTGCATTGCATAAGTTTAAATTCAATACACATGCTTGTGTGATGTATGCTAGGAATAAATTTTGAATGATGATTTGTGCACTAGCATGCATAAGTGGTAGCTAGATGTGAGTTGCTTTTACAAGTGATACTAGATCCTTTCATATAATGTTGATCTCATGAGGTATCTAGTGTTTGTTTTTAAGTCTAGCTAACCATGGTGCTAAGGATGATGAAAATTGGCAACTCCGATTGGTATCACGCTTCAAAGGTCCATTCTTTACACCTTAGCATCATTTGATAGTATTACTCTCCCACATTTCATATCTATGCATATGTGCCGAACTTGAACCAAACACTATAGCACATATGTAGGGGGAGCTAATACTAGTAGAGGTGATTCAAATTTTCAAATATATATCTTTGTAAAAGGTTGTCATCAATTACCAAAAAGGGGGAGATTGAAAGTCCTTGTTTGGTTTTGGGTAATTGATGTCACCTAGTGTACTAACCATGTCATGAAGTGCTTATGAGCTAGGTTGGTACACATCATATGTGGGAGCTAAATGACGATCATGATATTGGTGGTGATGGCCAAAAGATGGATCAAGCGCCTCACATTTGGAAGACGAAGAAGAGAAAAGCAAAATCCTATGGAGATCAAGGCAAAGGTATAAATAGGAATTTTGTTTTGGCACTCAAGACACCATAGAGGGTGTGAGTGCGTTTAGGATAGATAGCCGTACTATTAAGAGGGGAATATCTCAGTGATCGCGGTTATCAAGTGCCACTAGGTGAATTCATACATGCATATGCATTAGGACCTAGTGTGCTAACTCGAATCCTTTGAAAATGATTGTGAAAATGCTAACACACTTGCACAAGATGATAAACACTTGGTGGTGTTAGCACATTTGCAAAGGAGAAGTTGTTGAAATAGTTTTGGATCAAAACAGAGAAGATAATGGAGTTTTCTGTGTGTTGTCGGTGGTACCGACCCTGGGTTGTCGGTGGTACCGCCCAAGAGGCAGCGTGCAGACCTCTCTGTTCCAAGGCGGTTTTTGGCCTAGCGGTGGTACCGCCATTACCCCGGTAGTACCGGCGGCGGTGGTACCGGCCAGGGGTCGGTGGTACCATGGGCATGAGGTGTTTTGCAGAGCTCTCTGTTTGTTTTGAAAAAGGCCTACCGGTGGTACCGCTATAACCCCGGTACCACCGGGATCGGTTGTACCGGGCCTGGCCGGTGGTTGGCGAGTTTTTCGCGAGGCTCTCTGTTGTTTTCGAAAATGGCTTGCCGGTAGTACCGCCATTACCTCGGTACTACCGCCCACGGTGGTACCGACGCAAGGCGGTAGTGACTGGTTTTTCGCAGAGCTCTCTGGTCGCGGCGCTTTTTGGCCTGGCGGTAGTACCGCCATCACCTCGGTACTACCGACCTCGGAGGTACCGACCGAAGTCGGTGCCTCGCCTAAATCAGCGGGACGTACGGGAAACGGCTAGTTTGACTCTGTCGGTGGTACCGCCCAGGAGGGGTCGGTACTACCGACCATGCGCAGGAAGGTAGGGTTCGGGCCGCCGCCGCCCCTTCCCTATATATTGAACGTGGCCGCCTTTGGGGGGTTCTTCTTGACTCTCTGACTTCTTGAACATCCTCTTGAGCAAGATTTAATCCCTCCCTTCGATCTCTTTGCTTGTTAGTGCGAATCCAAGTGAGATCGAGAGATCCAAGTGCATTTGCTTGTGAGTTTGCATCTAGTGGCACTTGGCGATTGTGTTTTGCTGCGGATATTCTTATTACTCTTGGTGGTTGCCGCCACCTAGACGGCTTGGAGCAGCGGAGGAGATTAGGCACGAGTGGTGATTGTTCGTGGCCATCTCCCGGTGATTTGTAAGGGGTTTCTTGTACCTTCCCCGGCGGAGCGCCAAAGGTAACTCTAGTGGATTGCTCGTAGCTTGTGGATCCCCATCTTGTGTTGGTTGTGCGGCACCCTATTGAGGGTTAGGCGTGTGATGCCTATTAGCGCGTGAACCTCCAAGTGGGTGTATCGCTACAACGGGGACGTAGCTTGCCGGCAAGCAAGTGAACCTCGGAGGAAAAATAATTGTGTCAACTTGTCTCCGTGGTATTCATTGATATTCATTTATTAATCTCTTGCCGGATCGGTATACATACTCCTATCTCTTGTATTTATTCTTGTTACTTTCTTGCAAGTATTATTTATATGTTGTTGCTATTCTAGTTTTCCTATCTTGTGTAGTGTTTCACATTGTGGATAGGTGGCTTGCACTTTTGTAGAGCTAGCGCTATCTTTGCTACGCCATTTAGTTGTATAACAAGTTTGTTTAAGTGTTGTTGAAGAATTTCTATAGGCTATTCACCCCCCCTCTAGCCATTTAGGACCTTTCAACCCCTTCGGGCTATCCCTCTCTTTCACTTCTGTTTTTCTCCCAAACCGACTAAAGCAAGGCACAGTTCCTCTCCCAATATGGCGTCCTAGAGCTTTGTCCATAAAAAGTGAGAGAGGGAGAAGGATTTGGAGAAGGACTCCATAAAAAACAAGTACCCGGTGTTGGATTTGAAGTTTCTCCTCGTTTCCTCTCATCCCAAGGTATTTCAAATCCCGGACTTGTCCGATCTACTCATGGCAATATCTTTCTCAAAGTCCTTCGGTCAAGATGTTGGTTTCATGGTCTAGAAGCAATGTATTAAGTTTGAGATGGATTGGATTTGGTTTGGGGATGAACCGAGAAACCCTAGGGAGGGGATGCTGCGGACGCACATACCGGACATGTCCGGTATTTCCCAGCAGAACAGAAATCTTTCTATTTTTCTCGATTTAGGCCCTCTATAGTTGATGTTAGGGATTGTGTTAGATGCCTATAACTATGTTGTAAACCTAGTGATCAAGATTGACCTAGGTGCTTGCAATGTATGGGGCATTTAATCGTATCTCTATTCTTCAACTATTTTTGAGACATCATATGAATATGCTTCTAAGACATCTTTGTCGGTTGATTGGTGACAGGGCAACAGCTATGAGTGACAGAGTCAAACCTCGAACCAAGACGAGACATGATCCAGCAAGGGAAAGGCATAAGAAGAGGAGGCAAGATTCTCACCCCGGCTTGTCAGTTGGAGGCAGCAGTGGGAGTGGGAGTGGTAGTGGTCGTGGCACGACTAGACCTCCGAGGGGAGGTGCTTCTAGAGCTCCTCAGCAGTTTGCAGCTCATGATGACATAGAGGAAGAAGAGGAAGAGGAAGAAGTGGAAGATGAGGTTGAAGAAGAAGAAGAAGAAGAAGAGAGGAAGAAGAAGAAGAAGAGGAAGAGGAAGAAGATGCACCTCAGCAGCAGCAGGAGGGATTGCACTTTGGGGCTCTTGCGATACGCCCTGCCGCCCTGATTCCTGCCTGGGTGGCTCGTGTGGACTATCGAGAGTCTGGTGGTACATAGAAGGCCAGGAGAGAGCAAAGGAGAGACCCCAGGGGACAGGAGAGGAACATCTATGATTACAGGTTTCACACCATGTTTCACATTGACTATTATGAGAAGGTGCTTCTGACCCGAAACCCAGTGATCATCAGGGCTCAGTACGTTGATTGGCAGCATGCTAGAGATCATCACCGTCCTTCAGTTGAGCATGCTATTGCCATTTGCCAGCAGACAGGCCTCTACAGTATCCTTGAGTTTCAGCATGATTGGTGTGATGAGGTGATAGCCCAGTTCTATGCCACCTTATATGTTGAGGAGTCTGACGAGATTGATGAGAAGCGCATGAACTGGATGACCGAGGGAGTCTGGCACACTGTGACTTACAGGGAGTTTGCAGGATATCTTGGCTTTGGCGAGGAGGATCTTCAGAGAGCTTGTATTCACGATGAGGTTGTGCTTCCTCCAGAGCAGCTTGGGTACATGTACCCACCACCTCTACCTGCTGGGGCAGTTGTAGGGAAGGTGAGAGGCATTCACCCCACCTACGGCTATCTCAACAGGATGCTCAGGGCCACGATTGATTGCAAGTCAGGAGACAGAGGGACGCTTGCAGATTACACGAGGAACCTCCTGCACAGGTTAGCACCAGGAGCACAGCCCTTCAGTATCTTTGATTTTATTTGGTGTGAGATAAAGAGAGTGGGAGAGAGGCCACTCAAGGGATGTGGATTTGCACCATATATTCAGCATATGATTGAGCAGCAACTTGGTGCCACTTTCACCTATGACCACTCGCACAGGCCTCTGAGGTTCCAGGCAGACCATCCTGAGTCCCCTATACCTCCACTTGGACCAGGGGAAGTTCCAGCAGCAGCAGAGCCACAACCAGAAGACCCAGTTGCAGGAGCAGCAGGAGGAGCAGCTAGGGCAGGTTCTCCTCAGCCGCACACTCGTTCACACTCCACCTCTCAGGGATGTGGCAGGCAGCGCTCTCTCTTGCGCAAGGTTCTTAGCAGTATTCTCGGCGTGTGCAAGGACGTCAATGTGATCAAGGCTCAGCAGCACCGTGAGAGGCAAGCTAGGAGAGAGGACTCGAGGACGCTGAAGATGCTTCACGAGCACTACAGGTTTCAGCCCCCGAGGTCCCCACCGTCAGATGACGAGACAGAGCAGCCTGAGACGTTTGAGCAGCAGCAGCAGAGATATGAGAGGGAGTTTGACGAGCTTGCAGTGCGTCAGAGTCAGGGAGCAGAGACAGAGTAGCAGGGAGCAGAGGCAGAGCAGCAGCCCCACGACACCCTTCCTTCAGCTTCCAGGTTCTCTACAGACCCCCAGCCTCGTCCCAGTTCAGCTGAGGAGTTTGCTTTAGATATGTGGGATAGTTTCCTTGGTGGTCCCTATGGCTACCCTGACCCAGGACAGAGCTCTCGACAGCTTGGAGACGACGATGAGTGATAGTTTTGCCTGCAGCCCTCCTTGTGTCATCTTTGAGCTTCACGTTTACCTTTTTCGAGATAGATGACAAAGGGGGAGAGATAGTTGATTAGAGCTTCTAGTCTTCATGTTATCTTTGGTGGATCTAGAGAGTTGTACTGCAGGTGGTGGATTTATCAGAGTTTGAGCTTTATTGTAATATCATGAGTCATGTATGAGTTCTTTTGTGTATCAGATGGCAGCGACATCTTTGTGATGAGACATGATCCTTATCTTGTAATATAAACTATCTTAGTGGTTGTGGACTTGAGAAATCCTTGTTTGAGTGCTATGTGTGTGACATTAATTGTAATTTATTTTTGAAGTTCTTTACTTACTAGTGTGTTGCATATGTCTTGGTGTATTGGTTTTCATTTATTGTCTTGTGTGATATATCTTGTCATATGCATCACGATTTATATTGCTCACACATTTGCATTTCACGGATGCAATGATTTAGGGGGAGTTTCCAACTCACCTTAGTATGTGCAAATTGACATTTTGAGGTCCTTTATGAATTCAATTCATGCCGCACATATTAAGGGGGAGCTTTTCATAAATCATTGAACCCTTAAGCTTAATTGGTTTATCCTTTTGTAAGATTTAATCAAGGTTGTCATCAATCACCAAAAAGGGGGAGTTCAAAAGTGCATGTTGCACTTAAGTGTGATTTTGGATGATTTGATGACAATATTGATTAAAGATCTAATATGTTTTCTAAGTGTGACACAGGGAAATGATTATCTCACTATGTACTTGAATATGAAATGAAAAGCCAAAATGATGAATTGTTGTATGAAGATCACATCCCAAGCACATGACAACAATGGGAATGATATTGAACTAGAGGGCTATCGTATTGTGGGATAATCACGGTTCATACATGATTGCTACAAAAAGATTCAAAACGAAGTATGGTTGAATGGCTTGAGATGGTGAAGATAGCAAGGAAAGAGTCTTTGAGGTACTAAGCAAGGGTGAAGGGCAAGCGATGGCTTGGTGGCCGAAGAACCTAGCTAGAGTGAAGAAGAAAGTACTTGCATTTAGTCGAAGGATCAATCAAGCTTGAAGATCGCATCTAGTGGAGAATCAACATTCCTAGCAACAATATTGATTGAAGTGACTTGACACATTTGGAATTTCATTATATCACTTACATGGAGTCAAGTCACATGCTCAAGAAGGCTATGCTTGAGGGATATCTACTTCTAAACATGACAACCATTCCTCTCAATATAGAAAATGAAGAGAAGCGGCTTTGGTTCAAATGGAGATCAACTCAAGAGGTTTAAATCTTGTTTTTCAATTTATCTTGAGTAAATAGGAAAGCCGTACTATTAAGAGAGATGCAACATATAGTAGATGATTCTTCATAAGTGCTCAAACCAACCTAGGTGAGACATGAGGGAGCTAGAACTAACTTTCAGCATGCTGCTGCACTGTCTGTCCATACCGGACATGTCCGGTATGAGCCCACAGCAGTGCGGCCATCCTTCTGGCATTGTGGTGATTCTGGTGAAGAGAGTCCATACCGGACATGTCCGGTATGCATACCGGACATGTCTGGTATGAACCTATAGCGGTTCAGCCTTCCCTTGGTCTTCTAGTTAGTCCTGGCGCATGGAGTCCATACCGGATATGCATACCGGACATGTCCGGTATTTGCGGATTTCTGGCTGACAGTGTCTTTGGGTTGGGCAGTACTACCGTCCCTTGGGTTGGTACTACCGACCGATACTGCCGGCCTTATAGCGGTAGTACCGGTAGGCCAAAATTGACCACTTCCAGAGAGGTTGCGAAAACCCCTTCTCAACTAGAGGTACTACTGACCAGGTGGTCGGTACTACCGGGCTCCTTTGGCAAGTTTGAAAGTTGGTTTGTTCAGTGTGTTTCTCTCGTAGAAAAGTCATACCGGACATGTCCGATATGCATACCGGACATGTCTGGTATTTGTGGTTCTCTGACTAACAGACTGTGTACGGGCGGTACTACTGGCCGGTACTATCGGCTTTATAGCGGTACTACCGGTAGACCAAAATTGGCTCAACACAGAGAGGTTGCGAAACCCCCTCTTAACTAGCGGTACTACCGACCTGATGGTCGGTACTACCGGGATCCTATCCGGGGTTTGAAAGTTGGTTGGTTAAGGATGTTTCTCTCGCAGTGAAGTCATACCGGACATGTCCGGTATGCGGTATGAGCTGACTCAGCCAACGGCTAGAAAACGGCTAGTTTCGAATGTGGGCATATAAATACCCCCAAGCCTCCTCCTTTGGAGGCTGCTGATTCTACTGGTTCCCTCACTCATTCTAAGCCTTTCAAGACACTTTCCAACCCTCTCTTAGTGAGTGATTGTCCTCTAATTGCCAAATCCATTTGTGGGTTGAGAGAGATTCAAAATTAGAGAGCAAGTCACCTCTTGAGCACTTGTGCAAATTGTCGATCTTGTTGTGCGCATTCGTTACTCTTGGACTCTACGGTCCTAGACGGTTAGGCATCGCCGTTGAGCACCCAAGAGATTTGTGAAGTGCCTCGGAAAGTTTGTGACGGTTCGATCTCTCCTCAAAAGAGATCAACTAGTGGAAGGAGCATTGCGGGTGAAATAGACCGCGGCTAGAGTGACCCGTGGTGTCCTCTAGAGCCCACCTTTGTGGTAGCTCGCAGCCGGCTCAACGGAGAGTAGGACCTGAGGGGGTGCCAAACTTCGGTAAAACAAATATCGTGTCACCCTCTTGTGCATTACAGTTGGATATTTGTTATTCTCCGTTGTGCAAGTTGTTTTGCAGGCAATCAGTTCTATATATACATCACACATAGTGATTGCAGGTTGTGTGAGAAATTGGAGGAGAAAAAGAGCTGGTCTGCATAGCTCGCACATACCGGACTTGTCCGGTATTGATACCGGACATGTCCGGTATTTGGTGACTGCACCCAATTTGTTTATCGCTTGATCAAATCTTTGTGGTGCAGGGTGTTAGCTTCTAGGTGTACTAAATACTTGTCATATACTTTGAGTTTGTCTCTTGAGGGATTGTTTTACTCCGATTAGGAGTTTCCAAGTGATTGGAAACTCACATACTAATTGCTTCCGAATTATAAGTTGTTAATTTTTAGAAACGCCTATTCACCCCCTCTAGGCGACACCTTAGGTCCTTTCAAATAATCTCGCTGAAGTCCGGCTCCTTGTCTTGCGTGACTCTGCCGCGCCGATCCTTTGAACAGCTCTCCAGGAAGGCCTTCAGCACGGCGTCAAGCTTAGTCTGCGCTTGTTGCTTTAATTCGTCGGGGAGTTCGTCGATGCCAGCAGGACAGACGATGTTGTCTTTGTCAGTGGCACCGTCTTTGCCCATGTTGGTAGTAGATGAGTTTTCAATCGTCCCCAGCGGAGTCGCCAAAAAGTGTGTTGACGTCGGAAGTTACCCGAATCACACACCAGCAGGGCTAGAACGCCCAGAGAGGTTGCGGTTCAACCTGAGACAGCAGGGGTCCTGGCTAAACCGATGAAAACCGATCTGAAGACCGGTCTTGATCGATCTAGGGTTTTGGGCTCCTGTGTTAGTAACTCTAGAACTCCTCCCGGGAAGACCCGTCAGGGAGAAGCACGTAGAGGTTGTTCTAGAACCAGCAAGGCCGCCTAGAACGTCGTCGAATCTCGCCGGGAGATGCGCCGAACAGCAAGGTAGAGGAAAAAAAAGGGTAAAAGGGGATAATAGATTGATTTTGATCGATTGGTGTTGGATCCTTCAATCGGCCATGATCCTCTTATATATATAGAGGAGGTTGGTCTTATCCCAATAGGAAACGTCTTCAAATACGATCTCCAAGTTTCCTATCCGGACTCTATCAATATAGAATCCAATCTGGATACAACAAGGTAACCCTAATCTCGCCGATCCTTAGATCGACCAGATTGATCTAAATCAGCCTCAATGGGCTTTATTAGCCCATGAATTGTTGCCGGATTTAGCCTTTATCATAACTATAAGGCCTCCGACCAGTGTCATCTGGTCGGACACAAACATTGACTGATCGGAAGTCCAAAATGATCAGGCCCATTTGACTTAGAACATCTGATCCATCAAATACGAAATAAAAGAAGACAAATTCGACCCTAATATTACAGGCCGAATACTTCTCCTAAATTTACTTTTACCTGTGACACTTTTGAGTGTCAACAGAGGCTATGATATACAATACAAAACACTGGAGTGTTCATAATCTTTTGTACAACAGAGTATGGTTATACTGCTTAAGTTCCATAAAATTTCTGCTGCTACTTGAAACAATTTAAGCAGTGCAACACTTTTTTTAAAAAGAATTTGGAGTACCAAAAATATTTCAGAGCGCATCGTATGTCTGAAATATCACCACTGTTAAGTAGTAGTTGGTCACAATTCAGAGTCACATTGTTTGAATCCTTGTGCCCTGTTTCATTTTTCTCTGAACCCAACTGAAAGCATCATCATCAGACATATAACAGAAAAAGTGTCCTGTGTCGATCGAGTGCGCTCGCTTTTGCAAAACAGAAAGCTAACGCCTAGTTTCGCCAACTTTTCCCAAATATTTCTAGATTCTCCGTCACATCAATTTTTAGCTGTATGCATGGAACATTAAATGTAGGTAAAAATAATAATTGATTGTACTTTTAGTATCTACATATCGAGACGAATCTTTTGAGTCTTGTTGGTCCATATTTGGATAAAGTTTGTCAAATAACAACGAAAGTGCTACAGTGCAGAATCCAAATATTTCTCGGAACTAAACACACGCTAAAGAAAAATCAAAAAACACAAAAAAAAAAACTGACCAAAACTCATCATCGTACGTATAATAAATTAACTGTGTCTCCTCCTCCACTCCATCATCCATCCAAGGCATTCGTTCTGTCTGGGGCTAGCTCTCGATCTCTTCTAGTACGTTCTAGATGGTCGAGAACTTGGCGTCCATCTTGAGCGCCGCCTCCTTGGCGTCGAGCGGGTTCGTGGTCGGGTCGGTGACCCTCCTGACCTTGGCGGTGGTGAGCGAGCGGTGCTGGAATCCATAGAGCCGGAGCACCTGGTTGTCGGCGAAGTTGAAGGCGCGCTCCATGCCCCGGACGCACCGCTCCAGCGGGTAGTCCTCGTAGCGGCCGCAGATCTTGCAGCCGACGAAGTGGGTGACGAAGGGCCAGCGTTCGTCGCCGAGGCCCGGGTGGTGGTCGGCCATCATCTGCTCGTACCGGTCGACGAGCCCCGTCCAGAACCCATGGAGGTAGAACTCCGTCTCGACGCGCACTTTCTCCATCCACCGCTCCTTCTGCGCCAGCAGGAGGTGGATGAGCGCGGACTGGTCGTCGGCGTCGAACGGCGGGCGCCCGGTGAGGCTGGCCGTGAGCAGCCTCCCCGCCTCGACGCGCGACGGGCCACGGGGACCCATGGGCACCCAGGCGTCCAGCAGGTCGAGCGACCACTGGCAGTTGCGGAGCAGAAACACGCCGGCGTTGAGCGCGATCCACGACCGCTTCTCGAACAGCAGGTCCGGGTAGCCGTGGACCACCAGGTTGTGCCCGTCGCCGGCGTCGTAGCGGGACAGCGGGAGCTCGAACGCCATGTCCGTGAAGATGGCGTCGCTGTCCACCCACCACACCCACTCCACCTCCGGGTGCGCCAGCATGAGCCGCCGCAGCAGCGGCAGCTTGGACCAGTACCCCGTCAGCTCCAGGTCCAGGTGCGCCATGTTGTGCACCACGTCGATGCCGTGGATCCGGCAGTAGTCCATCTTGTTCTTGGTCGCCTTGAGCAGGTAGTGGTCGCCGGCGGGGTTGTCGCAGGGGCCCGGGGGGGACCCGGTGACGAGCAGCACGCGCGGCCTGCCCCGGGCGTTGCGCGCCGGGAACTCCGGGTGCCGGGCCATCCAGTCCCGCCGCTGCGCGTCCCAGTCCCGCACGCGCGGGCCCAGCGTGTACTGCCCCCGCACCCTCACCACCGTCGCCGACGCCGAGAAGTTGCCGAAGCTCGCCGCCGTCGCGTTGCGCGGCGACGGCGGGGATGGTGACGATGTCGTCCCGTCCTCGACTACGAACACCACGTCGTCCGCCTCCGCGTCGGAGCGGATCTCGGCCAGGATGCGCTCCACGTCCTCGACCACCTTGGCGTCCGCCGCCGCGCCGCCGTCCAGGTCGCCGCCGCCGCCGCTGAGCAGGAGGAGGTTGAAGCCCGCCGTGCCGCGGAGGACCAGCACCGTGATGAAGCCGCACAGGAGCGTGATCTTGATGTTGCTCAGCGTCCGCTGCCGCTGCTTCTTGGCGCTGCTGGCGCGCAGCCGCGCCCCGCCGCCGCCGGCCACCCCCATGCTGTGACTATGAGTGGTGGTGCACCGTGCTTCTTCTTCTCTCTGGATCGCTGGGAGCTGTGCCGTGCGTCGTGGCGAGGATGAGTTAGCTCGTGGATGTGTAGGGAGTAGGGACTAGGGAGAGAGGGTTTTGCATTGCATTGGCTTGCCGACGAACTATAGCTAGCAGCCTAGCAGTAGCAGGCAGGGGAACGTTCTGTGGTGGCACGTTAGTGTGGAGTGGAAGTCAGCGGGGGGCGCGGGAACTTCGAGGGAGAGGTGAGTATGAAATCGCTCGAATTTTGCAGTGGCTGTGTGCTGTGCTCTTCGATCATGCTGGCAGCACGATTCCCGTTCTGCAATCTGCATTATACTATTCTCCGTATGCTAATCACCGCAGAGGAGGATCTGCGTGCTCTCCGTTCTTCGTCGCTGACTAATGACTATTGCTTCCTCCGAGGTTTTTGTAGCAGCAAACACAAATGACATCTCTCATCTCTCATCTCTCACATCTCTCACAAATCTCTACATATATATACAACTAAAATATATGTAACGTCAACGTCTACCCGGCAGCACCAAACTAACCCTGCGATCCTGGACTACCCAAAAGGGAATTTCCTGTGACCCTTCTCCCAAGAGAAAAAATCACGTAAAAAAATTCTCCACCGCAGAAAAATCTTGTGCGCGCATGGAAGGTAATAGCCAATCAGGATCAATTCGGAAGGAGAGAAAATAATAATTGCGGCCATTATGGAAGAAGAGGGGAAAAATTAATAAGAAAAGAAAAGAAAGGCCACCAATCAAGTACGTCGACACCTCCTTCATCGGCAATCAAATACGTTGAAACCTGACTTTCTATGCTTCTTGCTCTATGTTATCGTCAATCTTCTCTATTGTACTCTATATAATCGCACTCTTTGTGATTGTATAGAGTACAATAGAGAAGATTGAAAAGATAAAGATTGTCGAAACCAATATACTTTTGAGTAACACCATATAATACACGTTTATACATATATTATCGCATTCTTTGTGATTGTGTTAATTTCACGAACTTTGCTTTTTGGATTAAATATCACTCTAATGTCGGTATTTAATTTTTCACGTGTGATTCATGTGTTTTTACTATAAAAGTTTAACTGCCCCGTAGCAACGCACGGGCACAAACCTAGTAAAAAGAGAGAAATATGGTCACCGGTTTCGTGCGGAATTTTTCGCTAGGTCCGTCTGCGCGGCTCGTGCGACCCACCCCGGCCAACGCTGAGCGCTCCCTTGCAAATGCATAAAAGGAAACAAAATCAGCGCCCAGCTTGCAAGGAAATTAACATCTGCCTCTGTTTATCAACGCCCGACCGCTTGAAATTATCTGCCCCTGCGTGCGTCCGGAGGAGGTGACAGCCGCCCAGACGCCCAGCCCACGCGCCGCCGCTCACCGGCGCCCTATCCCCTGGGCGCAGCACAGCCGCACCAGGCCGCGGAACAGCACCGGCACATCGAAGACCGCGGCCGGGAACGCCGGCAGGGACGCGGCTGCACCGACCAGCATCACGCTCCGGACGACCCCCGGGTGGGCCGACGCTCATCGCTCGCTGATCCGCCCACCTCCCACGATCCGCCCGCGAGTCGTGCCCACGAACCGCTCGGTTGGTGCCGCACTGGCCGCTCGCCGCGCCGCGACCGCCGCCAGTGAATCCTGCTGCCGGGGAAGGATCTGGATCCGCTCAATCGGCGCCTGCTCATGGATCGACACTGCCATTGCACAGGCGTCGCCGCCAGTCTATGGATCGACACCGCCATTGCACGGATCGACACCGACATCACCCGCGCAAAAGCCGTCGAAAGAGTAGGGGGCTTCTCCTGGGCCAACACCGCCGACCAGCAGGGGTCCCATCTTCCCATGTCGTCGTCCCAGTCATGCATCGGGAAATCGAGATCCAGCGCTACAATGGAGGAGGCCATTGGGGTGACGAGATGAAGATGGGTTCTACCTATCCGGCGGCGGCTGATGATTGGATTTAGCGAAGGTAGGCGCAGATCCTCGCTTTGGTGCGGAGCGGGAGTCAGCGCACGTGCAGGCCATGTCGCTCCCAATTTTTCTTTCGGATCCCAATTCTCGCATCAGATTTTGGCATAGATTCACTCTGGTGCATGTGGTGGGTTCTTGATCCAATTATAATCGTGTAGTCTCAATGCATACCGATTTCACTGCTGTGCGCAGGAGGTGCACTTGCACACCAAACACATAGGCCATTCGAAATTTGCGGGGAAGATCGCGGAGGCACCCAAACCCATTGATCTTCAGGTGCCGCTTAAGCTGACCATCAAGATGCCATGGACAATAATGACTCGGCAATGATGAGCGTGGAGCCACAAGGTTGAATTTTTGTTTCCATTGTCTCAGACTCATGAGTCTTGATTTTGTTAGTTACTAACTAGCTACTGTTGTGTATTATGGTTATGACAGAGAAGGTTGTCTTGGAGGTGAATGCTCACAGACCTTGACAACATGGGTTTCTTGACAGCAGGTGTAGGGTGCTTAAGTGCTTCAGTTCTCCGGTATGTTCATGTACTGATGGAGTGATGGTGATGAAGCTAATGGACTAGAGCGAAGCAAAGAGGCTGCTCAAAAGGTTTTTGAATTGTGATATTGTCAGTATGGATTATTTATAAAACAAATATGCTTTGTTGTGCAATATGCATATCTGATATTGTTTACCCATGTCTTTGATGGCATATATAACTTCATTGTCTCTTCTAATATGACATTGGTGGGTTAAGCTTATTATAACTAATAAAGTGAAAATGCTGCATATAAGCATATGACATTGACTACTTGGTCATATTTGTAAGGGGCACAGGTTGACTGCCGCCTGCACCATCTAGCGGCTAGGGCCTAGGGGGCCACGGGAATGTGACAGCCTACATCAACTACGTAATGATTTTTGGTTCAGTAAACTAAAGTGACACACTCTCTTACTATCGCACATAATGATTTAAAAGAAGACATGGATTAATTAACAAGAAACTCGTCCTATTTTATGAGATCTTGCTTTGCTTAGTGTACACTTTAACAGAGTTATTTTTTCCTTTTTAAAGATGCATATGAATTATCATTTAAATATGTAAAATTCAGTTCCCATGGCAGGGAGTGGTGCTTCCCGGATCAAGAAACCTTGTGATAAACCATTTGAGCCTTCTCGTGTATACCATTGATCACTGTTGAAAAAACTAAATTCCATTAATATGTCCTTTTCTTTTCTTTATTTTTGACCTGAACTTGTATAGCGCATAACAGTGGGTCGTGTAGTTATTTAATTCTCTTTCTGATATTTCTGTAGGTTGTTGAGAATTCCCTTCAGAGTTTGAAGGTCCCTAATAGATTATGAGCTTTTGCTGGTTCTCAGGTAAGTGCTTAATGTCTTGGCTGGTTTGTCGGCATCGAGTGTTAGCAGCAGTTGCTCTTGCCAAAAAGATATCTTGAAGAATTGAATATACAGTGGGTAGTGTGGTTATTTAATTCTCTTTGTGATATTTCTGTTGGTTGTTGAGAATTCCCTTCAAAGTATGAAGGTCCCTAATAGATTGTGGAGCTTTTGCTGGTTCTCAGGTATTTCCTTAATGTCTTGGCTGGTTTGCCGACATCGAGTGTTAGCAGCAGCTGCTTGTGCCAAAAAGATATCTTGAAGAATTGAATATACATTATGTGACTATATAGTCCAAGGTCGCTGACACTATCTCCAAGATCTGCAGCAGCTTCTACATGTTAATACTCCTCTATCCACTCATCAGCTGGTCTATCCCATGCCTGTGTGTTAATACTTAATACTGATAAACATTTACTTTTTTTATAAGGAGACATGCATGTTATTCTTGTGTTGCTACTTTTATATGCTACCAACATGTCCGAGGTTTATCTGCTGGAAGTATTCAGACATTACAAACCAAAGTGTCACTACTTGTTTGTAGACAACTTTCATACTTGGAATACAATAGCAGTTCTTTACTGAAATAGCTCTGCTCTTGCCAAATTATCCATATTGTGCATAGAAACAAAAAAAGAACTGATCATGCCACGTTTCAATAGCAAATGGTTAAACCCATGTAACCGAGACAATGTCGATGCTTCAGTAGCCTGAAGAAAGATATTAATCTCCATTCAGAATGCTCTCAAGTAATTTTTATGCAGTATTTGTAGTTCATTTGTCAGTACTGTAAGGTTTCATTTGTTTGGCTCACATTTTAGGTTGACCATGCATCGATTTTTATGTGTGGCTGTTATTATATATATGAAAGAATGTCTTGTAAACTCTTGAGAAACACTAATATTGCTACTGTTTTATGAATCTAAAACTGAACTCTTTTATATAAATATTGACATGCTAAGATTGTGAAACAATTAGTGCAATATTTTAATTTTCTAGGCTACATTACGAGTAGAGCATTAGCTATCCTAGAATTCCTTCTTTTCCCATGTATTTCAGGTTGTTTCTACAAGAGTTGTTCCCCTTTTCAGTTCAGTTAAAGTGACACGTAATTGAGTTGTCATTGATGATTGCTTTTTGGAGTACATGGAAGAGGTACGAAAGTTCATTTTGCAAGATCAACAGACAAGAAACCAGAGTTGTGATATATATGTTTGTGTTATTGAAGACCAACGAGGATTGAAGTTTCTCTGAGAAACTTGGAACCTTATGTATGTGCTGTTAAATTGAAAGATAAGATGACATGTTTTCCGCACTTTTTTAATAGTAGTACAGCACTCGTTAAAACTCAAGTTATCATGGCATTAGTTTTTTTCCGTTCAGATGAGCACTATTGCGGAGTCGAATTGGGTCGTGGTTCTTATTGCCATGGAGTGCCAAATCTAGATCCTGGAGGAGAGTGGAGGCCTCCGCGCCTCGCCGGCAACCCGTCAATCTAAAATTCATTTAGGTAGTTTGGTTAGGTTCTGTTCTTTTTCATTTTTTGTGAAGTTCGTACTATCTCGAGCTTGTGGGAAGGCTGCTATGTACTCTAATCTTGTGTGAACCTTTTTTCCCTCCAATTTTAAGAATCAAGGCTATTCATGCAGAATGAGTTGTGCCTATTAAAAATTGTCAAGGCTATCCATGCAGAATGACCTATACATTGACCAGCTTCATAGCAAGCGTAGACACTTCGAGTAGTTAGTACCTTCCTGCCAGATATATTTTTAATCTACAAAGAACACAAAATACCTCCATATTTTAAGTTTTTCTTTTGCATAAATTGTTTGCAATATGTGGGAACAGATACACATCATCTCCTAATACTATATAAAACTTGACTGTGCACAGGGGGCATGGCAGCTTAGAAAGCCGTATGTAGGGATCATCTCCTATTCTAGAGTCACTGAAAAAATGTTCAAGTTACAAAAACTAGAAAGAGATAGGTCTTTGCTTGACTACACTATCTATCACTTCTCCTATATACACCACCGAGTTCTGATGAATTGCCTTGAAGTTTTGCTTGCCTCTTGTAATTACTTTTGTTCTAAAAACCGTGAATAGCTTTGTTGCAATTTCAAGATCTGTGGCTTCTTCAGTACGATGGTCCCATTATAGTATGCTGGAACTATAGTATATTTATTACAAGTCTTTTGTATTGAATTAAATAATTGTCTACATCCCATTGAGTTACTAATTACAAATACTAATGGAACAATGTTTCAAAGCGTCAAAGGTGTAACAATGTTTCAAAACGTCAAAGGCATACTAAACTAGATCATAATTCAATATTATCTAAAATATATGAAGCCTTAGTATATGGTTAATTGTAAAAGGTTGAGGACTTGTTATGGTGATATGGACCATTATGTGTGCATGCATAAATGCATACTTTAATGGGTGCAATCCATCAGTTTTTAACAATACAATATGTTCATGCTCAATCAATATGTGTTCTGGTTGCAATGCACACAAAGGTCTATACAATAGAGTTTGTACGAGCACCTCCTAAGGAGATCCGCCGAAATAGTGAATCCAATCATTAGATCCACTATTTTAGTGAATCCAGATTTGGTAGATAGAGTTTAAGAAATTTTTGGTGAATCCAAGGTGCTGAATCTGAATTCAGTGAATCTGAATTCCTACCAAACAGGCCCTAAATATGCGACATCGTGCTCTCCGTGATTGTGTTAATTTTATTAACTTTATTTTTAAATTAAAATTTTGTAGTATTGTTATCTTATCGTGCGATCCTTATGTTTTAAAGTTTAAAAGTTTAATTATCCCGTAGCAACGCACGGGTCCGCTACCTAGTAGGAGATCTAAAACTAATCTGCACGGGAATCGTAGCACGGGCAAACCATTAATCAAGATAGCTAGCGGAGAATACGAAATTGACACCAAAGGTTTTTATTAACACGTACACACACAAACTGTATATTATGCATGTCCATTCACAGAGTGAGCAAGCAGCAACTGGCTTGGTTTTACTTACGGTAAATAACTGGCTTGGTCACCGACAGAATCACGGAGCACTGGAGCAGGCGAGGAGCATCAAGCTGGGGGCACCTTCTGTTTTTGCGATGTTTTACAGTGCACACGTCTTTTATTTGGAAAGACCACGGCAGGGGAATCTCTATATATATCAGCATAAAAATATACTCCCTCCGTTTATGAAAGAATCAATTTCTAGAGTTGTCCTAAGTCAAACTTTTTAAACTTTGACCAAATTTCTAGAAAAAACTATCAAGACTGATGGTACCAAATTCACATCATTAGATATATCATAGAATATATTTTCATTATATGTCTATTTTATATTATAGATGCTATTATTTTTTCTATAAAATTAGTCAAAATTAAAAAAGTTTGACCGGTATGGATTCTAGAAATCGATTCTTTCGTGGACAGAGGGAGTATATATATATAAAAGTAAATTACACCGGCGGTCCTCTAACTTGCTCTGAGTACTTTCAAATTATGTTCTTACCTTCCTAAGCTTCTACACATGCAACGCAGTGTATGGGAAAGGGATGGAGCAGAAGGGTACAACAACGTGCGTTTTTTTTTGTGAACTACAACAACGGGAGTTGGACGTGTATTTTGTAGTAGTACTAGATCTGGGATAAGAACTTGGGACTAGTTTAGGGACCCAAATGCATAATTCAAAGATCTGGAAGCAACTCCAATAGTTTGGCAAAACCACTTGACATCCTAGGATTTTTGTCAAAATCATAAAAAACCTCCTCCAATAATTTGACAAAAGTACTTGGTAATTTGGCAAGCTTGACAAAATTTTCCCTTCACTTGCCAAATATGTCAAGTCCTCCATCGCTTGGCATCACGTGTATCCCAATTTGCCAACTAGTTTTGCCAACTTGTTGGAGGCTCAATTTTATGATTTTGGCAAAAATTTTATGATGTCAAGTTCTTTTGCCAAGCCCAAATAGCAAACTGTCGGAGAAGACCTTTTTTTCACTTGACATTTGGTTTTGGGACTTGACAAAACTATAGATTTGCCAAGTGAGTTTTAGCAAACTGTTGGAGTTGCTCAAGTACATTGGTTTTGTCTCGTAGGTGGTCTCATGTAGTGCCACGTAATTTGAAGACAACTTAGTAGACGACATGTATAATGGTTTGTTTTTTAAGTTGTCTCGTAGCAACTCATGATTCCTTAATTTATCGATAAAATAAAAATAAATTGTGAGTTGCACGACAACAACAACTCATACAATGTTAGAATAGTTGTCTCATAGTCCTAAATAGCTCATGAGGTGGTTGTTTCGCGAAACAACGACCTCTTCCTCTTTCGCTTCTCTCTTTCATCCACATCAGCAAAAATCCTACGTGGCACTACATGAGACGATGTACGAGACAGCTGACGTGTAGCAATGTACTTGCCCTCAGTGAGGTAAACGCACATTTCAAAAGTATCAGGATCCGGATGAGAACTCCTAACAAGTTTAGGGAGCTAAATGTGCAATTTAAAGGTACCGAGACCTAGATGAGAACTTATTATGATAGGTTTGGGACCGCAAGTTAATTTACTCTTAAAAATCTTTAAAAATATAAACCTTTAAATGTTATGACGATTTAACCGTTTAGATTAAACAAAAAAATATCCATATCAAACATATATAACAGAGTGCTTCAGGTTTCAAAAAAGCTATCGTGGTTGTGCCAAAGGCACACAAAAAAGACTCCTCATAAGGAACCGGGATAGAGCAAAAAAAACAGTGTCATATCCTAGTTTTAGGGTGCGTTTGACATGGCTGTGGCTGTGACTGAAACGGCTCCGGCTGTGGCTGTGGTGGTGAAGCAGCTTATCTGGCTAAGCTGAAATCGTTTTTCAAAAGTGTTTGGCAAAACGACTTTTTCTTGCAAAACGAGAGCACAGCTAGGGAGGGAGCCGCGGGGAGCCAGTATTTTTGGCTCCACATCCGCCAAACTGCTCCAGGGAGCACGAAATCCGGATGCTTCGTGGCTGGAGCCGTTTTGAAACCATCGTTTGACACAGCTTCTCAATAAGCCGGTGCTGGAGCCGCTTGCGGAGCCATGCCAAAGGCACAATGTTTCTCAAAGGCTTTAGCTTCACCTGACGCAAAAAAAAAGGTTTCAGCTCCACCAAAGAGACCATTCCACATGGGACAAAAACCGGAGACCTTTAAGAGCAGTCAAAATCCTATCAAATAGGATGTAAACAACCAATCCCTAAGATTTAAAATTTCTCAAAAAAGAAAACAAAACATCATATTGGAAATGAAAAGCAATACTATCATGAGGAGATGAGAAGGGAACAGAGGAGGACAAGGAGCACACTCAAATCGTTGGGGGAGCCAAAGTGACGTGAATATGTGGAATGATGATGACGAACATAGAAAAATGACTGAAAAAACCTAAACAACTCTTTTTATGTTGGTTAGAGACTTAGAGGTGTCTTTTGGTTCATAGACAAGATACTACTTTTAATTATTTTTATACCACCGGATAACTCACGCACCCAAACACCTAGCCCCCACGTGTGAAAGGGGTACGTGAGGCTGCCCTGCACTTGCAGTAGCCCTAGCCACCGCCACCGCCACCTTGCGCCATCTGTCGCAGATGCCGAGGAGATAGGATTAACCCCTATCAGTCGTTCGTGCCCTCTGTCGACAACGCTCGTCACCATCCCTGCTATGAACAACACTCTCCTTGTCTTCTCCGCGTAGCAGTCCTTTCTAAAGGTCAGTGTCTACTCCCATCCCATGGATGGTCCAGGGGGATTCCCTTGGATTCGATAGAGAATACTCATGATTTTGGAAATTAGATATATACTCTCTCTGTATCATAAATAGAAGTTATTTAGGACAGCGACACAGTCTTCAAAGTCTAATGACCACTTGTTTCTTTAAAAAAATTTATCGTAAAGTGGTATATGTATATTTTAATAAAAGTATTTTTCAAGACAAATTTATTTATATGTGAGAACACAAGGTTGATATGTACCCTTGTGGTTTCCTTCCTGAGTGATGAGTGATTGATCAATGAGCAACATGTCTCTTGGCTGTGTTGATGTGCAGGTGCGGAGCTCAGGCAGTGGTCGAAGGTGAGGTGAAGGTCAAGTACGGACGTGTCATGCCGACGGACCGGGAGCGGTGAAGGGCGGACGTGGAGCTTGGACCGACAGACCAGGAGACCTGAGGACCAGCTGTGGTAGCTGGCACGTGGCGTCGACAAGCGAGAGTACATGGGGATGTGCGGTGCATCGGCCGAGTCAGGAGGAAGGTGACGGCGTTGTGACACTTAGCGTGAGGCCGAGAAGGATGGCGAATGCACTATGCCCGGCATCGGTGCTGGAACTCGGGGTGTGCGAACCACATCCCGTCTATCGGCGCGGGTTCGGTATTTGAGCCTCGAAAAGCTACCATCGACGGTTTCCGAGTTTGGGCCTCAAAACTCGGGGTGGCCGGTTTCCGAGTTTGGGCCTCAAAACTCGGCGTGGACGGTTTCCAGGTTTGGACCTCAAAACCTGGGTGCGCGGGTTTCTGAGTTTGGGCCACAAAACTCAGCCTGAGGACTGGTTTCCCGGTTGCAGCCTCAAAACCGGGGGAAGGCCCAGGTTTCCCGATTTCGGCCTCAAAACCGGAGGGAGGTCCGCAAAAAGGACGGTCGACGCGTGGCGGCATGGAGAGGCTGGCGCGGAGACGAGACTATCCATGAGGTAGGCACAGCGGTCGACTCAGCGGCACGTGGCGGCATCCTGAGGCTTGCGTTGAGGCGAAGCTAAGGGTGAGGAAGGCGCGTGGCCGTCAGATCAACCATCAACAGAGTTGGACCGGGATACCCCTAGGGTTGGCCGCTTCGCTCTTGTATCTAGGGGTAGAAAGGGGATTATTGTTTTAGGCTATAAATAAGAGAGACACCCCTCCTCTCTCCCTATCCTTGCAGTCATTTGTTCCTGAGCACTCTCTCTCTAGCCCTCGCTTAGGTTCTAATCATACCTCGCTGCAAGCGATCCGCAGAGACGGGAATCATACCTCTGTGTATTTGGATGTTTTGAGGAAATGAGACCGTATTCTCGTTGTCTCCTCGTGTGGAGGATTTTCGGCTGGAATTGAATCGAATCGTGTCTTACGCTTTGTGTTCTTCACGTTTTGGTTTTTCATCTCCCGGAGATTTGCCTCGTTCTCCCTCTCCGTGAGATGATTTTCGATTCCACTTGAATCAATTTGTTCTTGGTCGTGAGCCCCTTCTTTCTACCGAAGGATTTCTCTCCTAACCTCACGAATCCATAGATCGGGTTGATTTCGCGTTCGTTCTTCGGTCTTCCCTCTTTTACGGTGATTCACGAATCTCTCTTGATTGACTTGGTTTGGTGCGATGATTTCTTAGGATTAGCACCCCAACACATTGAGGAACGCCTGGGAGGAGTTTGATCGAAGTCTCTTTTGATTTGGTTGAGATCGATTTGGATTTGGCTTTGAACCCGAGCAGGTTTGTGCTTTCTGGGTGTTGGCGGACAGTCCGCGCTCCTGACGGCGGACAGTCCGCGCATCGGGTCTCGGCCAGGTCAGTCAGGCGCAGACCCCTGACTGTTCACTGTCGAGTGAACGGTGGACAGTCCGTGGTACAAACCCGCGGACAGTCCGGGACCTATCCAGCAGACTTGCAGCACTGTTTAGTTTCTGCGTTTTGTCCGTCGGACAGTCTGACACTCAGTCGCGGATAGTCCGGGATTCAATTGCGGATAGTCCGGGACTCTGACCCCGGACAGTCCGCGAGTCTGCAGACTTTGTTGTTTTGCTCCGTGACTTTGACAGTTGGTTTTGGTGTTTCTCCGGGGGTTCCGTTGTACCACTAGGACATCTCCTAGGGTATCCACCTACTCGTAGGTCGTGAACTCTCCGGTTGTTTCGAGTCTTCACTTTTGGGGTGATTCTCTGGGACAAGGGCCATACTATTCACGAGTTGAATTTGAGGCTCCCATTCACCCCCCCTCTGGTCGCTAATCCGGTCCTTCAATTAGTATCGGAGCCGGTTAAGAATCTTCTCCACCTTAATCGGCTTCGGATCCTAAGGGCGACATGGAACAAGGGAACGGCAAGGCTCCTTGGTTCGATGGAACGAACTACTCCTATTGGAAGATTCGGATGCGTGCTTACCTCAACAGCATCAGATCTTCTGTCTGGGAGATATGCGAGAATGTTGAGTACGTAGTCCTTGCGGCTCGTGTGTGTCAGATCCAAATTGACCAGCACGAGGCCAACTCCAAGGCTCGTAATGCTCTTTTGGCCAGCATCTCCCTTCCTGAGTTTGAACGTGTCTCTGAGCTTGAGACGACATGAGAGATCTAGGTGAAGCTTCAAAGCTATCACGAGGGGACAGCTCATGTCAAGACCAGACTCTTCGAGACGTACAAGCGCGAGTACGAGAACTTTGTTCAGTTGGAGGGAGAGACGATTGACGCCTTGTTCGCTTGTTTCCAAATGATTGTGAATAAGATGCGTGCCAATCGGGCTAACCTACCCTATGACGATCATGAGAGGGCACTCAAGTTACTATATGCCCTGGATCGGAGGGTATGAGAGGTGGATGTGTCGACTATCATTGAGTCTCCATCTTACGACACCCTCACCGTGGATGAGCTGTTCAGCAAGCTCAAGTCCACCGAGATCGATCACCTAATTCAGGCCAAGCTGAAGAACCCATCTTCACATTCCATGGCTTTGGTCTCAGGCTCGGGTGGATCGACTGTCTCTGCTAATGCTTCACCTCCTCTTGTTGCTTTGTCTTCTTTGCATACAGTCACGGAGGAGTAGTTGGAGGCGCTTGGAGACGACGAGCTCGCCCTCGCCATCACCCGGTTCTCGCGGTTTCACAACAACCGCCTGAATCGCCGGCGTGGTGGCGCATGCGAGGGCTGCTACAAGTGTGGTGATCTAGACCACTTCATGGCGAACTGTCCCAAGAACAACAAGACGTCTTTCGGCAAGAATCATAACTTCAGGCGCAAGGGCAAGCCAGAGTACAAGACCGAGAAGAAGAACAAGGACAGCTTTCACCGAGAGGACTTGGAGAGGGCTTTCGATGCCGGTCGGCGCGTGCTCTTCGCCGGCAAGGGCGACACCGACAAGTCCTCCGACAGCGACTCCAGCGACGATGGGTCCGAGCACAAGACTGAAGATCGCTTCAACGGACTCTGCTTCTTCGGCAACTTCTCCGAGGGCATGTGCACCATGGCCCTAGATGAAGAGGACTCCAAGTGCCAGGCGAAGGACGCCGATGACGCCAACAGTGACGACGACGACGACAACGCCTCTGAGGTATCAAATTCCTCTCTTGTCGATCGTCTTACTGATGAGCGTGATAGCTTTGCGGAGTTAGTCCTTGCTTTGGAGAAGAGACTCAAGGAGGTTCTCCATGAGCGCGGTGAGTTTAAGGCCAAGATGAAAGAGGCACTTAAGGAGCTTGAGTTTGCTAAGTCCGAAGTGAGGGTGACCGATGAGGAAGAGTGCGATGAGTGCACCACACACATGGCAAACTTTTCCACTCTACAAACCAAGTATGCCTCTTTGATCGAGGTGTATGATGAGCTAAAGAGTAGGCTAGATTTGGTGGGTGAGTGTCGTGAGTGTGCTTCCATGAAGAAGGAGTTGGAGGAAGTGAAGGCGAGGCCTTCTTTGCTGGGTGCGTGCAAGCTTTGCCCTAGCTTGCGAACTGAGTTGGCAGAAGTTAATGTCAAGCTTGCTGAAGCCATGAAGGCCAGCTCAGTCAGCACTTTGTCCGCTCCATGTGAGTGATGCGTGGGGTTGGAGCTTGAGATTGCCAACTGTCGGCATGACAGGATGCAAACCGGGGAGGAAAACACATACCTCCGGTCCATCCTGAGTTGGGTGTCGTGCAGTGAGCCGCAGTTGGGCATGATGATCAGTCAGTTCAAGAGGGGAACTGATTGCTCGGGAGTAGGCTTTGCTTCAGGTGGGAAGGGCGCTAGTAGCTTTGGCAAGATCGGTGAGTTTAGTGGAGTGAGCCCTAGTGAGAAGCCATCCACTATCCCTAAGCTTACCAAGATCACCCCACCTCAGCCTCCCAAGCCTATCACCAAGGATGGCATCCTTGATGAACCTCCCAAGGCTCCACCTCACAAGCAAGTGTGGGTTCCCAAACCTAACCATCTTAGGAACACACTTGACACCCTTCCTGACGTCTCTAGTGATCCCTTTCCGAGAGGCAAGCAGCCAGCCAGAGTGAACAACCCTCGCAACCGTAGGAACCAACAACCCAAGAGAGTGGTGAGGTTCGAGTGCGAGTATTGTCATCGTGAGGGTCACCTAGCTGAGTTTTGCTTTCGGAGGAAGAGAGACGCTAGGAAGGAGTTGGAGCTGAACAACCAGACCAGGCACCACCCTCTCCATGGTGTGCAAGGTCGGGGAGTTCAGAGGCAGGGCGCTAGACCTGGAGGTGCACCCCCTCAGGTTGCTAGGCCTCAGGCAGCTAGACCACAGGGTGGTGGTCGTGCCCGTTGCGGTTCCAGTTGTCCTCAATACGGTCGTGAGCCGAGTGTAAGAGGTTTTGCTGCTCAGTCCCATAGCAGACCACCTTTTCAGTATGGTGGTGATCGCTTTGCTCAAATGCGACAAGTAGGTCAGTTTGGAGGTTTTCCGTTCCATAGCGGACCACCCTTTCAGGTTGGTGGTGATCGCTATGCACCCATGGGACGAGGACAACTTGGTGTTGCTTCTAACACTTTTTCTGGGCTTATGACACAACACTGGTATCCTTCACAGTATACTAACCCCAGTGTTGTGCCATATGCTCACTTCCTGCCTTTCTATTGATGCAGGAACTTCGGTTGGAGAACATGTGGCTCATGGATTCTGGGTGTTCGCGCCACATGTCCGGAAAGAAGGAATGGTTCTCCAGCCTTAGCCCCGTGATGCACAAGGAGTACATCACTTTCGGGGATAATAGTAGAGGTAAGGTTGTTTCTCATGGAGCTATTCGGCTCAATGAGAACTTTGTTCTTAAGGATGTTGCTTTGGTTTCTAACTTACATTACAATTTGCTTTCTGTTTCGCAACTTCTTGAGGATGATTGTGAGTTATGTTTTAAGAAGGGTCTGAGTCGTGTGTTAGACCCTCGGGGAGATCTTGTTTGTCGGATCGTCCCTTTTGGTCGTGTTTTCAGAGCCGATTTTTCTCGTTCTTTTGGCTCTTCTAGATGTTTGATGGCTGGTCCTTCTTCTGATTTGTGGAAGTGGCATAGGAGGCTCGGTCACTTGAGTTTTGACTTGCTTGCAAGACTTAGCTCACTTGGCCTAATCCAAGGATTGCCCAAGCTTAAGTTTCAGAAGGACCTTGTTTGCCATCCTTGTCGTCACGGGAAGATGGTTGCTGCTTCCCACCCACCTGTTAATCAGGTGATGACAAAGCGACTCGGCGAGCTTTTACACATGGAATAGTTGGTCCAGCTCGGGTTTGCTCAGCGGGTGGGAAGTGGTACGTTCTAGTGATCGTTGATGATTTTTCGAGGTACTCTTGGGTGTTCTTTATGGAGGGTAAGGATGAAGCTTTTCCTTTTGCTCGTGATTTGATTTTGAGGTTGAAACTGAGTTTCCCCCTGATACTATTAGAGCTATTCGTAGCGATAGTGGTACTGAGTTTGATAACTCTTAGTTTGCCTCTTTCTGTTCTTCTAATGGAATCAAGCATCAGTTTTCTTCTCCTTATGTCCCCCAGCAGAACGGTGTTGTTGAGCGCAAGAACTGGACCCTTGTTGAGATGGCCAGGACGATGCTCGATGAGCATAGGACTTCTAGGCGTTTTTGGGCCGAGGCGATCAACACCGCTTGTCATGTTTCAAATCGCATCTTTCTTCGAGCTCTCATGAAGAAGACTTCTTATGAGTTGCGTTTTGGACGAGTTCCCAAGGTGTCTCATTTTCGGGTATTTGGGTGCAAGTGTTTTATCCTGAAGCAAGGCAATTTGGACAAATTTGAATCTCGCTCTACTGATGGGGTCTTTCTGGGTTATGCTTCTTATTCACGTGCTTGTCGAGTTCTTAACCTTGAGACTAACCGGATAGTGGAGACCTACGAGGTCACATTCGACGAGACTATGCCTTGTGTTTCTTCTGCTTTTGATGTTGCAGGAGAACAGGAGCTGGGATAGACTATCTTTGTGGAGGAGGAGCAGGAGAATGCCGATTGGGGTGATCCCGAGCCAACTCCATTGGCTGCCCCCGTCGACCCTGCGACGTCTACTTTAGCTTGAGGACCCGATCCCACGACGTCTTCTTCTTGGGGTCCTCTAGAGCCACCTCTCCAGCGAGCACCTGCTGCACTTGAGGGAGCGACAACATCTGGCGAGGGGGAGGCGACTTCGGCGAGGCAAGCGCCCCGGAGCGTTCAACAAGTTCACCCCCACGGCAGATGATCGGCGGCATCGACCAGCGATTCACGCGGCCGTGAGCGTATGAAATCTCTCACTTTGCTCATTCTGCATTTGTTGCTTCTTTTGAGCCCAAAGATGTTGGACACGCACTTTCTGATCCCAACTGGGTCAATGTCATGCATGAGGAGCTAGAAAACTTTGAGCGAAACCAAGTTTGGACCCTAGTTCCACCTCCACCAGAATGCCACCCTATAGGTACCAAATGGGTTTTCAAAAACAAAGAGGGTGAGGATGGGATGGTAGTGAGGAACAAGGCTAGACTAGTAGCCCAGGGTTTCTGCCAGAAAGAGGGGATAGACTATGAGGAAACCTTTGCCCCTGTAGCCCGTTTAGAAGCCATTAGAATCCTTCTAGCCTTTGCTGCTTCGAAGGGTTTTAAGCTTTACCAGATGGATGTCAAGAGTGCCTTCTTGAATGGGTATATAGAGGAAGAGGTTTATGTTAGGCACCTCCCGGGTTTTGAGGATACCAAGTTTCCAAACCATGTTTATAAACTTTCAAAAGCTTTGTATGGTTTGAAACAAGCCCGAGAGCGTGGTATGATCGTTTGAAAACCTTTTTACTCTCCAAGGGTTTCAAAATGGGACGGGTCGATAGAACTTTGTTTCTCCTCAAGCAAGGCAACGATACCGTGTTAGTCCAGATTTACGTGGATGACATCATCTTTGGTGGCTCCTCTCATGCGCTTGTTGCCAAGTTTTCAGATACTATGAGCAGGGAGTTCGAGATGAGTATGATGGGCGAGTTGACTTTCTTCCTCGGGTTGCAAATTAAGCAAACCCGAGACGGGACGTTCGTGCATCAAGGAAAATACACGAAGGACATCCTGAAGAAATTCGACATGGGCGAGGCCAAGCCTCTTACGACGCCCATGCCGACGACTGCTGCGATGGATGCGGACCAGGACGGAGAGCCGGTTGATCAGAAGGAGTACAGGAGCATGATTGGCTTGCTCCTGTACCTGACGGCGACGAGGCCGGATATACAGTTCTCTGTGTGTCTGTGCGCTCGTTTTCAGGCGTCACCTCGGACTTCCCACAAGCAAGCGGTCAAGCGCATCATGAGGTACCTCTGATACACTCCTGAGTTCGGACTCTGGTACTCTTCTTCTTCGACCCTCTCGCTTTGTGGTTATTCCGATGCGGATTTTGCCGGCTGTCGGCTTGAGCGCAAGTCTACTTCTGGGACTTGTCAGTTTCTTGGCTCTTCCTTGGTTTCATGGTCTTCTCGCAAACAGTCGAACGTAGCCCAGTCTACTACTGAAGCCGAGTATGTTGCTGCTTCTTCTTGTGCTTCGCAGCTTTTATGGATGGTTGCTACATTGCGTGATTTTGGTCTAGATTTCAGTCGGGTCCCTTTGCTTTGCGATAGCACTTCTGCCATTAGTGTAGCAAAGAACCCTGTTCTTCATTCCAAGACCAAACACATCGATGTTCGCTTTCACTTTCTTCGTGATCACTATGAGAAAGGTGACATTGATCTTAGGCATGTAGACACCCATAACCAGGTTGCAGATATTTTTACCAAGCCTTTGGATCTCTCAACTTTTGCTAGGTTGAGAGGTGAGCTTGGTGTGTGCTTCCCCTTTTAGATGGGGGAAGCATTTTGGTTGTTCTATAATAGACTGACTTTCTGATCCTTTTTGTTTTTGAGTCTTGAGTCATTTTGGTTTTGTCTTGGCTCCGATTCTAACTTCATCATATGTGCATCTTGCATTTTTCAAGCTTCATGTCTATATTCTTGAGAATGAACTTATGCTCTGATTAGCGTATGCTTCGATGATATATGATGATGCTTGTAGCTTAGGCTCCTTTTGATCACTGATACATGTTGTGAGCTAAGCTAATTTTTCAGAATGTTGAACATGCTTAATGAACTTAAAATTTGATACATGTTCACCATTGAGATTGACAACTAGCATGTGTAGAACATGTTGAGGTCACTTGAGCTATTTCATATATGCTAGGTTGCTATGTCTCTAGTCCTGAGTCTTTCACTTGCTTGGTTTGATCATCTTCTACTTAAAATGAACCAAGTTTTAGTGAATTGAAAAGATCGAGATGAGATTGTTCTGACAACACATCACAGTATCGAGACAGTTTCTCATAGCACTTTTGAGTTAAACTTGAGTCGTGTAGTGTAAGACCGAAACTGATGCTTTAAGCTTCCGATTGCATATGCATAGGCTTAGCACGGTTGGAAAGTTAGGCAATGACAGACTTTCAACCTCTCGCGATCACATGCTGAATTTAAACTTGTGTTAATAACCGCTACAAATTCTCCGATAAAATCTAAAAACACAAGTTAATATTTCATTCTATAGCATGATGATTGAACTGTGCTAGGGGTAGTTCACCTTGTATACATGCTTAGCACTTGTTTGACTTCCTATCTATACATGCTTAGTGTTATCTTGATGGTGAAATTACTTTCTGAATAGTTTTAAAACTGCTCACTTGGCTTATTCACTCATATTTCGTATTTGGTGATCAGTTTGAGCCTGTGCTAGCTCTTTTGTCTGTTGCTTTGTAGTCGGATCAGCACTCCTTAGAGCATTCCTTCACTCTTTCGAGTATATACTTGAAGCTGCTAACATGCATTTTTGACTCATGAGCATTTGCTTTACTCCGATAGGCATGACCTAGCTCCGATTTACTTACTTGAGTCCTTTTCTCCTCTTCTTTTTATTGCAAATTGCCCCCAAGGGGGAGAATGTTTCTAGTGTTGAGATTTTTAGACTTTCTGTGGTGACAATTTGCTTTCTATGCTTCACTTGCTGAGGGGGAGTTCTTTGAGTGAGGGGGAGTTTTTCTGCCTGCTTCGAGTTGGCTCTTATCTCATATCGATCTTTCAGCTAGTGGTGTTGAGCCCCTTCTGCCTCTTCTTGAGGACTAGCTTGTTTCTGACTTGGTTGCGTCGAGCGGTTGCCCATGTCTTGGGAACCAAGTTTTGTGCTTCGATTTTGATCGAGTTTTGCTCTCTGATGAGTTGTTGCTCCGATCTTATGCTTGGTTGTGTCAAACCGTTGCCCATGTCTTTGGGGACCAAGCTTCGCTTATCTCGATTTGTTCTTCTTCGGCCTTTTCTCTGGCTTTTGGACATCTCGAGTAAGTTTTCTCCTTCTATCCAATTCTGCTTCTTTTTATTTTGGTTACAGTTACTATGAGTTGACGATGCACTCATCAAGGGGGAGATTGAGAACACAAGGTTGACATGTACCCTTGTGGTTCTCTTCCTGAGTGATGAGTGATCGATCAACGAGCAACATGTCTCTTGGCTGTGTTGATGTGCAGGTGCGGAGCTCAGGCAGTGGTCGAAGGTGAGGTGAAGGTCAAGTACGGACATGTCGTGCCGACGGACCGGGAGCGGTGAAGGGCAGACATGGAGCTTGGACCGACGGACCAGGAGACCTGAGGACCAGCTGTGGTAGCTCGCACATGGCGTCGACAAGCTAGAGTACATGAGGATGTGCGGTGCATCGGCCGAGTCGGGAGGAAGGTGATGGCGTCGTGACACTTGGCGGGAGGCCGAGAAGGATGGCGAATGCACTGTGCCCGGCGTGGAGGCTGGACATGCTCCGGCATCGATGCTGGAACTCGGGGTGTGCGAACCACATCCCGTCTATCGGCGCGGGTTCGGTAGCTGAGCCTCGAAAAGCTACCATCGACGGTTTCCGAGTTTGGGCCTCAAAGCTCGGGGTGGCCGGTTTCCGAGTTTGGGCCTCAAAACTCGGCGTGGACGGGTTCCAGGTTTGGGCCTCAAAACTTGGGTGCGCGGGTTTTTGAGTTTGGGCCACAAAACTCAGCCTGAGGACTCGTTTCCCGGTTTCAGCCTCAAAACCCGGGGAAGGCCCAGGTTTCCCGGTTTCGGCCTCAAAACCGGGGGGAGGTCTGCAAAAAGGACGGTCGACGCGTGGCGGCATGGAGAGGCTGGCGCGGAGACGAGGCTATCCACGAGGTAGGCACGATGGTCGACTGGGCGGCACGTGGCGGCATCCTGAGGCTTGCGTCGAGGCGAAGCTAAGGGTGAGGAAGGCGCGTGGCCGTCAGATCAACCATCAGCAGAGTTGGACCGAGATACCCCTAGGGTTGGCCGCTTCGCTCTTGTATCTAGGGGTAGAAAGGGGATTATTGTTTTAGGCTATAAATAAGAGAGACACCCCTCCTCTCTCCCTATCCTTGCAGTCATTTTTTCCTGAGCACTCTCTCTCTAGCCCTCGCTTAGGTTCTAATCATACCTCGCTGCAAGCGATCCGCAGAGACGGGAATCATACCTCTGTGTATTTGGATGTTTTGAGGAAACGAGACTGTATTCTCGTTGTCTCCTCGTGTGGAGGATTTTCGGCTGGAATTGAATCGAATCGTGTCTTACGCTTTGTGTTCTTCACGTTTTGTTTTTTATCTTCCGGAGATTTGCCTCGTTCTCCCTCTCCGTGAGATGATTTTCGATTCCACTTGAATCAATTTGTTCTTGGTCGTGAGCCCCTTCTTTCTACCGAAGGATTTCTCTCCTAACCTCACGAATCCATAGATCGGGTTGATTTCGCGTTCGTTCTTCGGTCTTCCCTCTTTTACGGTGATTCACGAATCTCTCTTGATTGACTTGGTTTGGTGCGATGATTTCTTAGGATTAGCACCCCAACACATTGAGGAACGCCTTGGAGGAGTTTGATCGAAGTCTCTTTTGATTTGGTTGAGATCGATTTGGATTTGGCTTTGAACCCGAGCAGGTTTGTGCTTTCTGGGTGTTGGCGGACAGTCCACACCCCTGACGGCGGACAGTCCGCGCATCGGGTCTCGGCCAGGTCAGTCAGGTGCAGACCCCTGACTGTTCACTGTCGAGTGAACGACGGACAGTCCACGGTACAAACCCGCGGACAGTCCAGGACCTGTCCAGCAGACTTGCAGCACTGTTTGATTTCTGCGTTTTGTTCGGCGGACAGTCCGACACTCAGTCGCGGACAGTCCGGGATTCAACGGCGGACAGTCCGGGACTCTGACCCCGGACAGTCCGCGAGTCTGCAGACTTTGCTGTTTTGCTCCGTGACTTTGACAGTTGGTTTTGGTGTTTCTCCGGGGGTTCCGCTGTACCACTAGGACATCTCCTAGGGTATCCACCTACTCGTAGGTCGTGAACTCTCCGGTTGTTTCGAGTCTTCACTTTTGGGGTGATTCTCTGGGACAAGGGCCATACTATTCACGAGGAATTTGAGGCTCCCATTCACCCCCCTCTGGTCGCTAATCCGGTCCTTCAATATGATTTTTAAATCTCTAAACTTAATAATTTAAAAGTTATTTATGATTTATATTCTCAATGTTTGACCAAATCTTATTAAAAATGACTTTTATCCAATACGGAGGGAGTATATATATATATATATATGTATATTAATTAATGTAACATGTATAGTTTGCAAGATGTTGTAAATATGGCCCATAAGCCCAATAGGAGTAGAAGCCCACAGGCACAAACCCATGCTCCGTCTCTCGCTGACTCAGCTCGCGGCTTGCGCAGCTGGGCTGGGACTGAGAGCGGCGCGGGGAACCGCGGAGAGTGGAGACACGGACGGAAGCGGCTGTGGGGCCGCAACCCTCCCCGTCCCGGTCCTCGGTTTCTCCTTCTCCCCGCCCTCTCGGCCTTGTGCGGCTGCGAGCCCGGCCCAGGCCCAGCGCGGCAGCGTCCCAACCCCAGCGGCCGGCGCCGAGTCCGGCGGCGGCGACCAGCGAAGCGACGGCCACCCGCGGTCCGTACTCTCTCGGCTCCCTCCCACTCCCAGTCACAGCTCGAGCTCCGATTGAAGCAAGGTGAACACAGTCTAACAGTCACAGTTCCATTATTTAGCTTAAGAATCGAAGATTTCGGTTTTTTCATTGGAACAATTGCTTGGTCACTTCTATTGAGATGAATTCTTCACTCCAGTCAAGTGAAGGATGATGATAGTATTATCTATTTCATATAGGGGATCGTAGAGTTATATTATATTGTAGTAGCCTTGTTGTTTTTGTAATCTTTCTTAATTATTAGAGACAATGGCATTATGCCACTATGTCCAGAAATTGTACTTTGTTTATTACTATTGCACATTTGTATTATTTTTTTTTGTGTGTGTGCAATACCCAGCCAGGAAATTCTAGCTTCGCCACTGCCCCGTTCCTGTGGAGAATTCTCTAGCTGGATCCGGTCGAGCTCCAATCGCAGAAGGCCAAGGTTCCCCTCCTACGCACTTGTTTTGCATTTGATTTATCTCATATATTCAACTTAGGAAAAAAATTGCAGAGTCTGATGAACTACTGAACGTTTACTGTATAAATAAATTATGTAATAGTGCAACCGAGTTAATCCATATA
This sequence comes from Coix lacryma-jobi var. lacryma-jobi, assembly GCA_009763385.1. NCBI lineage: Eukaryota > Viridiplantae > Streptophyta > Magnoliopsida > Poales > Poaceae > Coix > Coix lacryma-jobi. Next base: position 136,172,009 of record CM019829.1, read on the forward strand.
TGCTCTTTACTATATATATGATGAGAAGGCTTTCAATTTTTTTTTTTTCTGAGATGGGTCTTGTAGTGATGTCTGATGAACTACTGCCAGATATTCTTCAGCTGCTCATTACTCGAGTCTGTAACAGTACAAAGAATGATTCTTCTCTGATGCAAGTAAAATTAGTTTGACACTCAGTTTTTTTCTGCATGCGAAAGAAATTATGACTGATTAGATGCAATAGAAGCATGTTAAGGTGATAAGTTTAGTTTCAGTCCAAGTGTAAGATCCATGTTTCAGTCAGATGGTTTCACTCATTTCATTTTCAGCATGTGAAAGAAATTGTAGTCTTTCAGTTTATCTCCTTGTGGTAATATTTTTTCTTCACATCTCTATTGTAGCACTATTGTAGCATGAATATTTTTTTCTCTGAATTCCGGATATGCATTCTGATATGAGCACCTTGATTTCAGTATTCTGATGGTTTCATTTTGTCTCTGAAACCATGTCTTTTATCTAAAAAATAGCAGAGTACAGTTGATTTATAGGTTTGAGCTTCCTTGGGTACATCACAAAAGATATATATTTCCTGCCATATCAGAAGTAGTAGTAGCCAACTCTAGTTTTGTGCTTCATTGTGTTGATCAGACTAAAGATTTGATATTATTGTTGAAGCTGATATATTTTTTAGTAAAATACAAGGGTAGTCGTTAAACTTGACCTTGTGTGGTTGGAGGTCACCATGTGTTTGTCGAAATGCTCCTTAGTGAAAATGTTGCTTGCTAATGAAACAACATGCCATCACTCAATATTTTTTATTGCAGCATCATCCTTTTAATCTCTTGCACCATCTTTAGCAACCCTTGTCTCTTCTCTTACACTTTGCTGGAGCAGAGCAGGCTTTGCTTGTTGCATGAGTCATGGACGTTGTCTGTTACCCGTCTAGTGGCCAGTGCAATGTCATTATCCACCTGCAGTATGTGAAACCATTTTCTGGAAGAGACTGGTTGATAGCTCTGTGGGTCCGAAAATAATAATACATCTGTAATTGTTTTCTTGCCATGCACAACATGTACTGTTAGGATTGGAACATATTTGTATTTATTGCTGCCCTGTCCATATGAAAAAAGGTGGAGTCCACGGAAGTAGCAGAGATGCAAAACTATTACAACAGTTCAATAATCTAACACCCTTTTCTGTATCTGTATAACATAAAAGGACAGCCATAAGCATTAGAGGATGCCTTCTGCATTATGTCCCATCAGAACTTGCAACAGTCCCTTGAGTTTCACTGGAACCTCCAGTTGTGCAAGAAGTACCTGCTGGGCATGGTTGTCTATGTAACACTGCAAAATAAAAAAAAATAAAAACCATGCATAACTAGTTAAGTGCCCGTGCGTTGCTACGGGTATGTAACGTACAGGAAAACCGATGTACGGGCTAGATATTGTATGACAGAGAGGGTATGTTAAACTTATAATTTTAAATATTGGTGTAAGCAGAGAAACTATAATATTTTTCCTTTAAACAACAACAAACGTGTCTCACTCGTTGACCTACAACCATAATCAACAGGTTACAATAATATTATAATGTATACATCTAATCAACATATCAACAAGTGATAACTACTTGTCTCTCATTTCTATTCGTCCTCTGTCACCTGAAATTCAGATAGATACAAATAATATCTATTAAAAAATATATAAATGTAAAAACATAACAGTTCTAAAATAGAAGACAATACCTTATCATTAAGTGAGAACCTCCTTGTAGACAATATTTTTCGTGTATTTACCATTTATGTTTGTCCTCTCTTTTTTATCCTTCTTATCACTGGGTGGGATGGCAAAGATCTTAATGTTCGATCTGGCAGTGGCTCTAGATAGCGCAACATACAACTGGCTATGGGAGAATACCGGTTCAGGCAAATACACACCAACATTGGAGATAGTCTGCCCTTGTGCCTTGTTAATTGTTAGGGCAAAACTGAGTCCAATAGCAAACTGCTTCCTCTTGAACTTGAATGGGAACATCTCATCATCCGAGGGGCATATCGGAATCCGTGGTAAGAAGACTCGTTTTCCGGCATGGTCTCCAACCATAATTTCTGCATCTATAGTATTTCTTTGGAACCCTCGAACCACCAGCCTGGTTTCATTACAAAGTCCAGCCGCAGGGTCAATGTTCCTTAGTAAAATGATCGGGCACCCAATCTTGAGCTTTAACACATGTGGAGGGAGACCGCTAGGGTTCAAAGTGTTGAGGAACTCAGATGGCTAGTAGTTGTTTGGATCATCCATTGCACTGTCAAAGCTATGGTACACCATCTCATCCCCTTGAAAACGACTTATCATCTTCATGTTAATCATATCAACCCAGTCGTTCCGTGGCGATAATATTGCTCGTGATGTGATGTAGTGCTTGTTCGACATATTGGCATTGAGGGCAGGAAATATGCAGTCAATTAGCATATCAAGATCACTGTCTTCACCGGTCTGTGGTATGCATATATCAAGATCACTGTCTTCACCAGTCTGTGGTATGCATATATCATCAGGAAACAATAAGAAGATGAACCTGAAGTTGAAAAAATTAAAGTGTTATTATTCAGGTCATATTGTCTACAAGAGCAAGACATAAATATGAGTCCAAAGAATGAAAATTTGAGCTTACCTTGTGCTCTATGATTTTTGTTGCATCTTTTATTCCTGCTTAAATAAGTTTACCCCTACCATTGTTTTGCTGCAAAAAACAAACCAAGGGTGGATAGTAAGGAACGAATAACAATGGAATTTTAGGATATTTAATATATCAGAATAGCCTATGGTTATTACAATTATAAAGCAATATGGACTTGCACTGAATCTAATATTTGTACAAAAATGGCAAGGCCTCTCATTCACCATAATAAAATAAAATGACAGCATCGCTTGTAGTTATGAAACTAATATTTCCCACCCTAGAATGAACATCACTCACTATTTGCAGACATGAGGTGCTAAAAAATTGATTATGTTTTCAGCAGATCATTTAGATAAGAAAAGATTCTTTTGAGAGCAAAACAACAATATGACACAGAGCATATCACGATTTTAAAAAAACTGAAGAAACAAAATGATTCACGATTTCATAAGTCAGATCAATATTTGATCGATTTCCCCACCTTTTTTGTTTTCATGTAACAAAATAATTAGTATATATAAACTGGAGCACTTGATCTGCCTGCGATATTATCCTGACTACAATAGTACAGTCAAGTACTCAAGTTGTAATATTCATATAACAAAAGCAAAAGAAGAGCACACCTTCATAAAATTCTCTACAACTTTAATATTCACCGTAGAATTTAAATTGAGCAATTACTATTTTTAATCTTAGGACAAGGTAACAATGAGGTTTCCTCCTTTTTGGGCAAACCATGTAGTTTCCAACTACGCTAAAATTCATATTGATTTACTCAACCAGTTTGAATATTCCATGAAAAATTACTGGAACAATCTAAAGCGATCTAATACACCATATATCCATCTTCTGCCTTTATAGCCAATGAAAACCAACTTAATCTACACTGCATACTAATTCCTTACTGTTCAAAGACAGCACAAATTCAGAATTCAAAATCTCTCAAAAATATTCAACTAAATTTAGCGTTTAAGCACTGTATGGAAGTGTAGTGAAATTAAACAAGACTAATTAGTTCGTCACCCATTGAAATTCAGCCTAAAAAGCTCTCAAACAAACACAAATATGAAAGAGCTCTCAACATGCATAAATTCAAAACTGACAAAGCCTAGGGCCAAACACCTGACGAGATTTAGCACCTAATTACCCAACCCGAGAGAAAGGAAGGAGGAACATTCTGTCAATTACCTAAACGAGATCACAATCTCTTCCATTTTCCCGTGCTCTGGGCACTCCCCTCACATGTTCGGCTTCCAGCACGACGATGATGAGCGGCTGCCAGCCCTGTGTGCAACGATGCAGCAGCCATGTGATTTTTCCACTAAGGGCTTGTTTGGATGCACATGTATTTAGCTAAATCCACATGTGTTGAAGTGTATTTGAACTAAGTTCCACTCTCATCCATGTGGTTTGAGGTAGATACATGTGCATCCAAACAAGGCCTAAGAGATGCAGCAGACCTACCTGCTACAGATGTTTCAGGACCATCATTGACATATGATCTAGTTTCATTTTTAAGTCACAATTCACTGTACTATAGATCAAGACCTCAAGCTTTCTATAAACAGCTAGGCATGACAACGCAAATGGTAACAAAACGTACAACTTGTTTCAGAGTTCCTATAAATCCAAGACAAATATGTTTTTGCGAACCAAGCCAAATTTATACCATGATAGAATTGGAATAGTCATACCATGGCAGCAATAAAAACAGAACAGTGAGCTCTATTTTCAACAAATAAAAGAAGAACACAAAATTCTAAGTTTTATATTATTCTCTATGCCCGTTTGTCAGAAAGTCTAATTAGGAAATACCTAAGTTCACTATCTGATCACTTTACATTTTATTTCCAGTCAAGTCATTCTACTGAGATATGATTCTTTTACATGATCTTGTATTAAATAGACAGCTCAAAAGAAAAGTGAAATGCTAAATTGGAGTTTTCCAATGCTAAAGTGAAAATGGCTTACAAAAAACATTTAAAATAATTTCACACAGGAATAGACCTTTAGAACATATGAGATTTCAAATTGCAAATACATGAGGCCTAACTATAATGCAACTATCTCTCTGTCAAATTCCTTTTTTCTTTTAAATTGACAAAGGCATCAGTTAAAAAAAGTCATGATCTGGCCATGAGAGAGTAGTGGGTGGTTCACTGAACTTGAGACCTTGAACAGATGCTTCTTACAAGGCAGTAAAATATATTAGATAGCATGCAAAACAGTAATTATGTCACAAGTGATTCTAGCCAGGATCCACCCAGATCCAACTTCATGATTGCTCAATTGAGGAGAAAACTACAAAAGCGAAATACAACAGAATTGGCATGTAAATTGTGTAACGACCAACTCCATGAGACGTATACCACTGATTGGATAGGAAAACCATACAATCCACATGTAGGATCACTCTCTTTTTTAATGGCACTACAAGTCACCAATAGGAGCTATCATCAGAACGATTCCCGGTTCCCATACGCATTAGCCACACAGGTACAGAATTTTGTAGTTATTTCTACTACTGCACTAAGAACACCACTACAAGATTTAACTGGATCCATGAAAGGTTCTCCAAATTGACAAGGGAAATGAGGCAACTAATAGAGGAGAACCACATACATCTAATCGAGCTGCTTGTTGACCTCCTCCAGATCCATGAGCAGCTGCCGCACGATGGCGCCATATGTGAAAAGTGAACAGCTTTGCATTCTGCAACCGGCGATGAAACAAAAGCGATTAGCTTGAGTCCAAAGCTAGATCTAGCGGGAACGCTAGATTTCTGCGAGCAGCGGACGGGTCCAGGGCACAGCCGCGTCGTGCGGCGGCAGTAACGGCGACGGGCGCACGACGACGACGGCGAGGGGTGCACGACGCCGAGTGGGGGCAGGGTGCAACGTTGGGCAAGGGTACGGAGCGAGGGGGCGTGGGGCGAGGGCGCGGCGCGAGGGCACATACCTGTACCTGGCCGTAGTCGTCGGCGTCTTCACCGTTGATGGCGGGGCGCGGTCGCGGCCGTCCTCAGCGGCAGGGGCGCGGTCGCCCCCATCGGCGACGAGGGCGCTGTCAGAGCTGGGAGGAGGAGGCCAACGTCGGCGGGGGCACGGTCGCAGCGGGGAAGAAGAGACCGGCGGCCGTCCTCGGCAGCAGGGGCGCGGTCGCGGCCGTCGACGGCGAGGGCGCTGTCACTGCGGAGAGGAGGATGCCGGCGTCGGCGGGGGCACGGTCGCAGCGGGGGTTCGTTGCTTCCCTAGGGGCGAGGCAGAGCGCGGGGAGCGGTGGTTTGACGGGAGCGGTCTGGTCAAAAGCGAAGCGATCTCATATGATTAGACGATGTCATTTCACTTGTTTTAGGAGTAGAGATATGCAAAAAAACTGCCAACTATTATATACTCTCTTCGTCCATGAAAGAATCAATTCCTAGAGTTGTCTTAAGTCAAACTTTTTAAACTTTGACTGAATTTCTAGAAAAAACTATCAAGATTGATGGTACCAAATTCATATCATTAGATATATTATAGAAATATTTTAATAATGTGTTCATTTTATATTATAGATGTTATTATTATTTTCTATAAAGTTAGTCAAAGTTTAAAAAGTTTGACTGACACGGATTCTAGGAATTGATTCTTTCGTGGACAGAGGCAGTACTACACTAAATTACTCCTGCAAACTGCCCAATTAAAGAACAACCGCTTAATTATCTCATCGTTGTGACAAAAGCAAAGTTTTGCTACCCTTTTCAGTTCGCTTGGCCAGATTGTCCTTGACTAACACTAGTCCAGCCTCTAATAGGTGCCATAGAAAAATCTTGATATTTAGTGAAGTACTGTACCATTTTTTATAGACCTGATTCAAATTAGAGATGCTTGACTTAGTTTGTCCAGACACGATGCAGAGTCCGATTTGAGATACAAATTGGAACACATGAATGATGGTTGGATAAATCTGTAAGCCTTTCAGGTCCATACGAATTAGAGCAGTGCACATCCATACATGGTATAGAGTACGATTTTAGATGAATTGAAACACTTTTGAATAATCTACGTGCTGCAAGTTATCTAGTTATTTTTTTTTAAAAAAAAAGTACTTTCCCATTCAAAAGAATATACTCCATTCCATCACGACTTTGAACTAACGGACCCGATCCAATAACTGCAGCATTGGAGCCCACTCTCCCAGCCCACAAGTATCAAGCCCGTGCAGGACTTGGAGTCAGGCTCCACGGCTCACTTACACTTAAAAAAAAACAAGTGACGGAGGAAACAAAGCACAAGAAACTACCAAACCAACAGCGGCAGCAATGCCGTTCCCCGTGCGCCTCCCGCCGCCATCAACCACCGCAGCCGCGGCCGCTGCCACCGTCGGGGTCGTACTCGCCGCCGTCGCGCTCCGCGCTACCTGTCCGCTTCCCGTCACCGCCCATCCGCCAGCGCGTCCATGTCCGCGGTCGCCGGAGCAGCCACCACGCTCGTGGCGTACGGCAAGTCAGCGCAGGAGCAGGAGCTGCTGGCCTCCGCTGCCGGTTCCGTCGCCCTAGGGGAGGGCGAGGCGGCCGGTGAGGTCTCTGTCACGCTCTACTACGAGGGCGCGGGCTTCGACGCCGCCGCGTACATGAGTGCGCTCCAGGCGCGCCGGTTTGGGAGGTGGATGCTCTGGACGCCCAGGGTTGGTTCCACACAGGATCTCATCGTGCGGTGAGCGATTTCTGGTTTCGTGCCCGGGGGATTGGGTTTTCGTTAATCTTATTTTATTTACTCTGTTTGACTTGTGTCAGATCGTGTTCGCAGGAACTTTACAAAGCTACCGGTGGGCGTTGTGTGTGTTGCCGACGTGCAGTTCAAAGGGAGAGGTGCGTGTGATTAGGGGCTTGCTTGTTGCTGTTAGTGTTTTAGTCCTCATGAATTTGCAACTTTGATTACAAAGCTCTCGAGTTTTATTTCAGGCGATATTGATGCATTCTTGTACTTCTGATAATTATCGATAAAACTGATGAAACTATCTCCTGAATGCTGCGTAATCTTAAAGACCAATTGCTTGAAAAATCTAGTCTTTGTCAACAGTCAACACAAGTAGAATCTGACTGTAGTGTGACACCTCTTTATCAAGATAACTGTTTTAATTGATTCTACATTTTTGTGCCAATTGAAATTCATCGGTTTAACACATTATCGTACATAACATTTCATTTTTTTCTTTATCTATCTAATCACATAATTATAGTATGTGCTATCTGCTATTGAGAGGTAACAAATTTAATCTTTGTTCATGAATCATACAGGCCGTTCAAAGAATGTGTGGGAATCGCCACCAGGCTGTCTCATGTTCTCTTTCACATCACAAATGCTGGATGCACGGAAGTTGCCCCTTATGCAATATGTTGTCTGCCTTTCTATAACCGAAGCTATCAAGGAGCTATGCCGTTCCAAGGTTAGGTTATACTTCAGTGTAATCATGTTTGCTGCTTATTGATTGCATTATTATCCCCTATTTTCTTTAGGCTAACTACCTCAGTTGCCATTTCATTCTGCCTTTGTTATAAAACTCAGGGACTACCAGAACTTGATGTGAGAATAAAATGGCCTAATGATCTTTATCTGAAAGGATTAAAAGTTGGTGGCATTCTATGTACCTCATCTTATGAACCCAAAGTCTACAATATTTGTACCGGTAAAACATGCATTTCCAATTTTGCTGATTCTAAGCATTTCTTTTGTTTCTTTTGACAAGGATGGGATTCCTTTGATCTTAATCAGGTGTGGGTTTAAATGTTGACAATGAGAAGCCTACCACATGCTTGAATGCTGATTCTAAGCATTTCCAATTTTGCTTGTTTCTGTTAGTGTTTTAGTCCTCATGAATTTGCAACTTTGATTACAAAGCTCTCGAGTTTTATTTCAGGCGAGATTGATGCATTCTTGTATACTTCTGGTAATCATCGATAAAATTGATGAAACTATCTGCATTGCTTGAAAAATCCAGTCTTAGTCAACAGTGAACACAAGTAGAATCTGACTGTAGTGTGACACCTCTTTATCACATTATCATACATTATAAAATAACTGTTTTAATTGATTCTACATTTTTGTGGCAATTGAAATTAATTGGTTTAACACATTATCATACATAACATTTCATTTTGTTTTTGTATCTTTCTAATCACATAATTATAAGAATGTGTGGGAATCGCCCCCAGGCTGTCTCAAATTTAATCTTTGCCCATGAATCGTGCAGGCCGTTCAAAGAATGTGTGGGAATCGCCCCCAGGCTGTCTCATGTTCTCTTTCACATCACAGATGCTGGATGCACGGAAGTTGCCCCTTATGCAATATGTTATCTGCCTTTCTATAACCGAAGCTATCAAGGAGCTATGCCGTGCCAAGGTTAGGTTATACTTCAGTTTAGTCATGTTTGCTGCTTATTGATTGCATTATGATTCCCTGTTTTCTTTAGGCTAACTACCTCAGTTGCCATTTCATTCTGCCTTTGTGATAAAACTCAGGGACTACCAGAACTTGATGTGAGGATAAAATGGCCTAATGATCTTTATCTGGAAGGATTAAAAGTTGGTGGCGTTCTATGTACCTCATCTTATGAACCCAAAGTCTACAATATTTGTACCGGTAAATGCATTTCCAATTTTGCTGATTCTAAGCATTTAAGCTCTTTTGTTTCTTTTGACAAGGATGGGATTCCTTTGATCTTAATCAGGTGTGGGTTTAAATGTTGACAATGAGAAGCCTACCACATGCTTGAATGCTGCACTTCAAGAGGCAAACCCTACATCACCCATATTGAAATGAGAAGACATACTGGCATACTTCTTCAATAAATTCGAAAATCTTTTCGAGATCTTCTTGAACCAAGGTACTTTGGATTTCATTTCCTCCCATTTTTGCAGTACATGACCACATGCTCATCAGAACCGTGGCAGTTGATGTATATGCAGAGTTGGTTCCTTTCCTGACAATGGATTCAATGATATTTTTGTTTTGCTGTAGAGACTGATTATTTTCGTATAACTGATTTAGATGCTGACAGAACATGTTTTAAACTTGGCTGTATTTTTTTTTTCATCTCTAGTCTGCCCCAACTTGCTTGGAACTAAAAGGCTATGTTGTTTATGGTGAAGTTGTGTAATTAACATCCCCTAATTCCGCTGCAGGATTTCAGGCTCTTGAGAAGCAATACTATAACTCATGGCTTCATAGGTATGGACTATTATCTCAATATATACATGTTCGTTGGACCTTATTATGAAATTTTGCCCTGAACTACATTTACTACCACTTGGATTTAAGTGTTCATAATAAATATAGTATGGGCCACTATATGTGAAAGAGTTTTGCACTTCTCATTGTTATGTAGTGGCCAGAGAGTTGTCGTACAAGATGCACATGAAACCAAGTCAGGCAGTGTCGTCATTATCCAGGTTAGCACAAAACAGAACTGTTATGATTGAATCGATATTTCCACTTACCTAATGGTACTAATCCTTTCCAGGGGTTAACACCAACTGGTTACTTATACGCTATTGGCGAGGATAACAAAAGCTATGAGTCGCACCCAGATGGCAATAGGTATTGGCCATTACTATGTTTTTCCATCCATCAATAAGATCTCTGTTCTATATGTCATTACTCAGTATGCGTACCATATTTTGTATGCTTGTCATCCTATATACGTCCTCAATATGTAATAGTTTGTTCTATCACGAACTATAGCATTTGACACAGTACCATTTGTTTGCAGCTTTGATTTCTTCACTGGATTGGTGAGGAGAAAGATGGAAACTTAAGGGTATCAATACAGTTGGATACATGGGATAGTTTCAAACTGTAAAAATGAGCGAAGGCATTTAAGAATGGAATGAGAACATGATTAAAGCATCAGCCCCTCCATCTGTGTCCAAACCTTGTTCTTGGAATAAATAGAAGGAACGCTCTTATAGTCAGTCTTATGACAGTTCTGAACTGCTGCTTTGAGATGTCAAACATTAAGGCCTCGTTTGGGAGAGCTCCACTCCCTGATTCTCCAGCTCCGCTCCATGATTCTCCGATAGAGTGATTCTACTGGATTCTTAAGAGGAAGCAGGGTGGGGAGTTGAGAATTGATTCTCAGCTGATCTCCACCAGAATATAACAGGGAACAGGGTGAAGCAGGTTTTTTTAGCTCCCACCTTCTAGTGTAAATGGAGAAGTGATTCTCTCTGGATCCCACCTGAATCAGTTGGCAGTTTAGGTGTTTGACTGGTTGAGAGTGATTCTCTTCGGACAAGCTGAAGCTGGAGCTCTCCCAAACGGCCCCTGAAGTGTCCCACCCGTGCACCTTCCATTTGGTGCGGTTCCCCAGAAACAATTAAGGAGACGATCAACTAAGACTGAAGCACGGGCATGAGTTCAAATTTCTAGTGAAGAAATCGCAACGACTGAAAACCCTTTACTTGAATGATTCATAGGAAGAATGCGTGAAGATTATCAAGCACATCTGCTCTGCTGCTAGGCGCATAGCATCTTCGGCAGTGTTTGGGCCTCATATATTTGCATCAGGTTCTGTATAACTGTGATATTGCAAAAAAAAAAAAAAAAAAAAAAATTGGGTCTTAGTGAACTGAGATGGAAATCTGCAAGATTTATGAAAGGACATGACAACTGTCGATGATATAGAAAAGGGGTACCCTAAAACCTACGCTTCGAAACCCAAATCACGGCAAAACCCACAATCGCTCCACAAATCTCAGCGCGCAGATCAGCCCAAGTATCGATCCATACTGGGCTGGACTACGACCGTACCTCCGCAAACGCAGCATGCCCTCGAGGAATCCCTCCTCGAGACCACGCCAACGCCCGATGGAGGTACGGTGACGACGACGGGACTCCCCGAAGCGAGCGGGGCAGGCCTCGATCGTCTCACCGTACGTCCTTAGCCTTCCATCCGAAGGAACCAAACCTTGACCACCAAGACTTCCTAGCAAAGGAAGCAAGCCTTGACTATCCGTCTATCCCATACTTACCTCCGGTGCGACTCCCGAAAGCATTAAATATGCTCCACCCACTCTAGTCAGACTCGTATGGCTACAACAAATACCACAGTGGATCGTACCCCGGTTAAATCAAACTCTAATTGTCCATACCCGGAAAACAAGCACGTCGTGCAGAGCGGTCACTACATTTCGCACACTGTACCTCGTCAGGCCACCCCTCGAGACACATTCGTCAACACATCCTTTGCATGGCCCGGAGCTCGACCCTATCCGCTTCGGCCTCGACCCTATCCGCTTCGGTCTCAACCCCATCCGCGCAGGCCTCGACCTTGCCCTTGAGCGCGGCTCTACCAAGACCGGACAATACTCCAAGAACTCTCGACGCGACGTCTCTACGCACGCCCACGCATGGGCACCGTCCTTCATCGGCCTCACCAGCCACGACGCCACGAAGTCGAGTACGTCGCTACAGCGGCGCGACATGACCGGCATCGTCATCGCCCACGTCATTGCCGACGTCATCGCCTACGATAGCCCTAAAACCATATAACTCTGAGCTTCCCCTTCGCCTATAAAAGGGGACGCTAAGGCTAAGCGAGAGGGCAGAGGCCAGCACCCAAGCATATCAGCTTCCCACCATAGTCTAGAACTCCGAAGCTCGGTTCTTTAGTTCTAGCTTCCTTTTCAACACCCCCGTTTCCTTCCACGCTTGTAATCGCCCTTGTACAAGCATTTCGGTACAAGATAATACAAACTCTCTCCCCGCTAGACGTAGAGCCTTCTTTTGTCTAAACCACGATAAATCGTTGTGTTCTTCTTGCATCACCATCCGGATAGGGAGCACGTATATACAAATTCACTCATTGGTATAGACCTCCGGGTTCCGAACACCGACAACAACATTATTCATGATGTCATATGCATAACTGTCATATTATGCATCATCGTGTGTGTTCTGTGGGCAAGGCGGCCGGATGCCGTAACAAACCAATTATTCCTCACGATTCCAAATCAGCTCGTCTGCTCCGCCTGTCGGCCTCTCTCGCTGCTCCCCTTCCTCTCCCGCAGGATTGCAGGAATCCGAATCAATAAAGGTCGACCTAAGTCTCAGCTTGCCAGATGGTTGGCACAGGATGATCCGGTTGTTTCTGCTCAGTGGCTGCAAGAGCACCTAGGAATCCCGGATGTTAAGGTAAAGATGAAATAAGAAAAAAAATCATCTAGTTTGCATGTTCATATTCAGTTCCGAGATACTTTAATAATGCTTCCTTCATCAAAAAAGGAAGTTCACAGATACTTACTTCTCTAAGGAAAATGGACCTCAGTCCATGTGACTTTGGATTTTAGTGTTTGATGATCAATATAACCAAATTGGATTAATGTATTTATAAGTGTTTGTTTTGTAGTCTAATAGGATACAAATGTGACTTGGATGAAGGCATCACGGTGATCTAATGATCAACACCTCAAGCAAGGTTTTGAAGCTCAGTAGAAGACCTACAAAGATCAAGCAAGGTCCAAGACACAAGATTGGAACCAAGACAACGCATGAAAAATCGCAAAGAAACGAAGTCAAAAGTACATCGAACACATGTATCAGATACTGCCCTACAAGTGTCGAACGCACCGATGGTAAACCCTAGATCAAAGACAATGCCCGCAGAAACATCGGACGCTACGGTAACACTGTGCAACTTGCACAACATACATCGGACAATGGAGGACCGTGCGTCCGATGTCTATGCCGAGATGTTCCAGAGAGGCTCTGAAGCCATCAGACACGTCCGAGGGTGTGACATTGGCCGCTGTCAGAGTCCGATGTGTCTGAGAGCCAGACTGACAACTAGCCGTTATGTGACATCAGACGCGCGTCTGATGCTCCCGACAGAAACGTCCGATGCTACGCAGAAAAGTCCATCAAAGGTGTCTACGACTCTATTTGCTTAGGACCCTATGTATAAATATCCTAATGGCCGGCCAAATGAGTATGGTTGGAACCCAAGGAAGCATTACAAGAGTTGAGACTCATATTTAGTTGCTCTAGCCACCAAAGTGCTTAATGAAAAATTAGGTGATTAGTATAGCTGCTGTTGCGAAGTGTTTAGGCTAGTTAGACCACCACTTTGAGCTTGCTCTAGGTGTTATGCCCAGTGTTTAGTGAGGTTTGCATACCTCTTACCACCCGGTGCTTGCGCACACCATTATTGTACATCGTATGGGTTTGTAGTCTTGGAAGACCACACCAACCACGTTTGTGGTGTGGCCACCACCGTGTACCGAAGGGAATAAGGTCCGTGACGGTACATCGTAGGAAGCTTGATAATAAAGACGACGAGAGCGGTCCTGGAGAGGCTTTGCCACGAGTGACTTAACCGGAGACTCACTTGCGCGTGGAAAAGGCCTGGAGCTATCCACGGAGTTACCCGACTGAGAGCTTGGCCGTTGCGAGAGGCTCCAACGAAGACTAGGGGGAAGCTTGCACGCTTCTCGATACCTCAGTAAAAATACCGGAGTCGTCGATGGAAGTTTGCATCACTTACTCATCTTTACTTCCGCATTTGCTTGCTATCTTGGTTGTGTACTTTACTTTTTTTAGCTTAGTTAATAGGCTAGTTGATAAGATTGGAACCTAGGTTGCATAACGTCTTTTGCGGTAGAGATAGCAACACACCTAGCAAAACCATAGTTGCACAATTAGATAGATTACTTTCTTCCTTAGAATTTGACTAGGTGAGTACTTTCTTCCTTAGAATTTGACTAGGTGAAAATTAGAGGCCATAGTTTAGTGTAGATTTTTAAATTGCCTAATTCACCCCCCCTCTTAGACGTCTCGGTCCTTTCAACTTCTTCTATCCCCCGCATTAGTGGTATGTGGAGAACATAACAGTGTGATTGTCTGTCAATTTTATCTTACTTCCTTTTGTGTATTGTGTTCTTATTACTCCCAGAAACTCAGAAAGAATCAGAGGGTTTAGAGTTTTGGATAAGAAACAACGATTTCCTAGGGTTGTGGTGGTTCATACAGCTTTCTGCAAATCTCATGTACTTAGATTTTGCCACCAACTGGAGACTTATTAAGTTCGTGCAATATAGTAGTAACATATGGCTTGCCTTTTTTTCCTATAGCATAGTATGTTTACCTATGCTATTGTTTCAGTTACCACACATGCTACCATCAGAAGAGGCTTTCGCAGCAGCAATTTCTGAGCTAGATATAAAAAAACCAGGATAAAGTTATTTATTGTTTATGATGGAAAGTGATTCTTCAGTGTACCTCGTGTTTGGTGGTAAGCTGAAGTCTGTATCCAGTATCCACTTCATCAAAATGATGAAACCAGTAGAAACTTGTTATTCAGTTGTGCTGTTGATATAGAAGTAATCAAAATTAATGACGATCTTATAAAGGACACTATTTTCTTTGTTATAAGAGTGATCTATTGTTTTATTTAACTAACATGATTTCCTTCAAGATGTTTAGAGTGTTTGAACACGAGAAAGTCTAGGTATTAGATGGTGGTTTACCTCAGTGGCGAGCTTCTGGTTCAATGTGGAAAATGTTAGCCCTGATGATGCAGTTCTGAAATCAAATGTTGCAAAGAAGGCTGTCGAAAGGGCTTATAATGGTGCACAAGTAAGCTAAAATCATGTTTTTACGTTCAAAAAAAAATGATGTTTTCCATATGATACTAAACATTCTTTTTTTTCTTATTGGATAATTACTTTTTTGGGTCTGTGCAGACAAATACAATCACATTTCAGACTAAATTTCAGTATGGTGAGGAACAGAAGTAGTTGGATACAGGATTTATCAAGAATAAATTTTGGGATGAACCAATAAACAAGCTGATGGCGGTAGTGCCAGCCTCTGGGGCGGCAGTGTCGCTCTAGCTACACTGATTCAAACAGTGTGCTCTTTCTTGGGTCATCTTTCAAATTTCTCCTTCTTGATAACCCTTATCTGCAACTTCATCTAACATCTTGTCAAATATAGTTCCTTATCTAGTTTCTGTTAAATTGCATAGATGGAGCAAGGTGGTGGAAGTGGTGTTGGAAGGAGAAGGGCTTCATCCAAGCAGCTGTCTCGCAGAGGCAGGGGGAAGTTCTTATGTTCATCAAGATAGAGATGATGTATTTGCTGATGAGGAGAGAAATCAACGGGATTGGGTACATCATTGCAGTTATGCCTGATTCTCCATTGCACATTCTTGAGTTTGATGATAGCTATATGAGGGACAACAATGATGAGTTTGAGCTTCAGGCACCACAGGATACTGTGAGGCATACAATGAAAGATTATTCCAAAAGTTAGAAAGGCACTAGTGATGCTAGAGAGATTGATCCATATTCATCTGAGAAGCTCTCTGGTATTGACTACAGGTTTTGGAATGTGTTTCATTCCAACTTTTATGCTATTGCCATTCTTTCCAAGTCTAAGGGCAAGATTTGCAAGATACAATACATTAATTTCAGTGAATTGCAGGATAGAGATGAGCATGAGTTTGTTGTTGCCATCTGATTTTGCGATAGGTTTGAGATGACAGACATTATGAGTTTCAGGTATGATTGGAATAGGGAGATTCTTGCTCAATTCCATGCTACTTATTTCTGGAACAGGGACAATGATGAGGTTCATTGGATGACAGATGGTTGACACTATCACATTGATTTTGTCACCTTTTGTCGTATTCTTGGTTTTGGTCATGTGCATAGAGGGTACAATCACATTCATTATGTGCGTCATGTGGAGCCACATGAAGCGAGCTCAGGATCAGAATCTCACTATGTATGATTGGTCTAGGACAAAGCTGAAGAGCCTCTATTATATCCTGAACAACTTGATTATGTGCACCCTCAACACCAAGGACAATGGTACCGATCTAAATGGATACGTCACCAATGTGCTATCTTGTTTTCCTGATGGTGAGAGATTCAATGTTGCAAGGTTCATTTGGGTTGAGTTGGCTTATCCTTTGGATGATGGCAGGAGAGGGTTGCCTTATGCTCCATATCTCATGTTTATGATTGAGAGGGTCTCTGGAGTGACATTTCCAAAGGATTGTATTGATATAGTCTGCAAAATCAAGAAACCTCGTGGAGGAGCACCAGGTGGTGCGGCAACATCCTTCACTCCTGGAGGATCTTACTTTCCTAGAGAGGATGTTCCTGAGGGCTCTCGCTCTTGTGTTCGTTCCAAGAGTGGGAGGAGGATGAAGAAGTTTGGTGAATGGATCAAGACCATATTCACCACTTGCACCTATGCAGCAAGGACAACATATGAGGATTGGTTGGAGAACCGAGAGGCAGTTAGGACAAGTAGGGAGAAGGCAGGACTTCCACCTCTTCCACTAGTTGAGCCACCTCCTCAGTTCCCAAACTTGCCACACTTGTCAGTTTCTTCTTCAGAGGATGAGCAACCATATGATCAACAGTATGGGCAGACATATGATTAGAAGTATGGGCAGACATATGGTCAGTAGTTTGGGTAGCACTATTGTCACCACTTTGAGCAGCATGGTGGTGTTGAGGAGGAGGAGATTCGAGCAGCTGAGGTGGATCTAGAGATTCAAGAGACTTTGCTTCATGTTTACTTGAGGCACTCGCGCCCTCCTAAAGACCAGGCAGGCACATCTTCTTCAGCCCCTCCTCGATGTTCAGGACGCTTCACTTCGCACACTCATCATTCAGAGACGTGCTCATATCAACAATGATTCAGATGATGAGTGATTCTTCTTCTTTTCTCTGCTCTTTTTGGTACTTGATGCCAAAGGGGGAGAAAGTTAGAGTGGTCAAATTTTTTTCGTTGCCATATGTTTGCTCCTATAGGAGCTTCATGTCATATCCATTGAGAATAGTTGTTAGGTTGTGAGTTTGAGAGTCGCTCAAAGCTCTATTTTGTAATATTGCTACCTATTTGACTCTATTTGTATCGGATATGAACATGTATTCGTAGTTTATGTTTTAGCTTGTTTTACTCTGAGTTTATGTTGTTCTTTTATCATATTAACTGCTGTAAAAAATTGATTGTCACCTGACTGATATAGTCAGGGCGGTAGTGCCACTATCTGAGGCCGGCAGTGCCGCCCTGTGCTATGTCAGCTAGGGTTGAGTGCTTATTTCCCATATAACCTGTCATATGCATCACATATATTCTTGTGACACTGTTTCAAGTACCCCACATATAACCTATCACACCTAAGTTATGAATATTGATCTCTCATACCAATTTGAGAATTCAAAACTCAATTCACATATTTAGGGGGGGGCTCCTACACCCATGGCTAAAAAATCCCAGCTTTATTTTATATCTTTTATAAGCTCTAATTGAGTTGTCATCAATCAACAAAAGGGGGAGATTGTAAGTGCAATCAAGCTCTATTATGGGTTTTGGTGTTGATGACCACTTAATTATAGGACTAATGAGATTTATTAAGATAACAAGCAGGGAACAGTAATGGAGGATGTTGAGCAGGTTGGAGGACCCCTCAATTACTAAAGATGGATATCTTAACTCATGGAGGTTTAAATTCTTTTATGTTTTGAATGTTGAGTTTAGGAAAAGCCATACTATCAAGGGGGGCTCAGGGACAGTTGGTCAAATGTTGAACCAAATGCTCATATTCGAAGATTAACATCCTCACACCCAGGCAAAACAGCCAGCAAAATCCTGACTACAAGTTCTTGTTTTGGCTAGGGCATTAGTGCCGCCCTTTGTTGACCTAGATTCTTTCTAAGTATAAATACCCACCAGGTTAGCCACAACAGGTACTTATTCTTCCACCTCGCATCAGACCGTTGCAACACTCTTAGCTATTTAGTTCTCTCTCCTCCATTGTTGCTCCTTCACCCCTCAAGAGATCCATTTATTCCAACCATCAAAACTTGAGAGAAAAGATAACAAAACTCGATTAGAGAGACGATCTACTGATTCCCAAAGTTTGAGAGCAGTTAGTTCACGTTTGGCCAACAGTTCTAGGGTTTTATACTCTTGGAGCTTGCTCCTAGCCGGCTAGGCATCACCCTTGAGCTTGCCAACTTGTGTGGCAGCCTTGAGAGGTTTGTAAACGTCTTGTGCAGCTAAGAAATCACCCCTCACTTCAAGAGTTCACTCTCTTGACTTGAGAACGAGGAAAGAGGCAAGTCTTTGTGACAAGTCAATCCTTAGTGGATACCTCAACAACGTGGACTTAGGCAAACCTTTCTGGTAAGCTGAACCACGAGATAAATCATTGTGTCTAGTGTGCTGATCTTTACTTACTAATTATCTACATTCATAGACATTGCTAGGGTTGCGAGGTCGATCTACTTGTGCGAGTTTTCTGTGATATCCAGTCTTCGAGCTGGATCTTATTATTCTGTTGCAATATTGAGTAGTTCTTTAGATCTAGTTTGTTCATGCAAAATCTCATCTTTGTCGAGCTCATTTTTGAAGAGCGGCAGTGCCGCCCTCTGTTTTGGCAGAGTTGTGAGTTGAATTTTTACAGTCCTATTGACCCCCCTCTAGGCTACATAACCTTCCAGAAGATCCTTCAGTATCTCACTCTGATTGTAGAACTTGTCTAAGTGCTTCAGGAGCAGGGCATTGTTCCGGCTTTTGATGTCAGTAATTCCTAATCCTCCTTGATCCTTTGGTTTTCAAGTGATTTCCCAAGCTGCAAGACACTTTTCTTTTCTAGTTATGTCTCACTTACTCCATAAGTACGTGTTTCTTGTAAATGTCAATATGTTGAATGACTTGTGGAGGTAGCTTTAGACAACACATGTTGAAGGTAGGGAGAGCACTAAGGACCGAGTTAACTATAATCAGTCTTCCATCATATGATAGGAACTTGCTGACACCTGACAATCTTTTCTCAATTCTAGTGAGTAGGGGGTTGTATTCTTGTATAGAAGGCTTAGTATCATAGTGCCCAAAGGTAGACCAAGGTAGGTGAAAGGCATGCTTCCAACCTTGCACCCAAATGTGTTGGCCAGATGGGAGGATCTATCTTCACTCATGTTGACTGGAACTGGGAAGGACTTGCTGAAGTTTACATGTAACCTAGTGCTGCCAAAGGAGGATCTAAGCAGTCCTTTGAGATTGAATAGAGTTCTAGAATCACTAGGCAATGCCAAAAGAGTGTCATCTGCATATTGCAAAATAGGATAGTCCCCACCAAAGTTTTCTATTAAGGAATGCTTTATGATCCCTGTCTATCAGGCTTTATTGATGATCCTTTGAAGTAGGCCGGCTACCAAAACAAATAATAAGGGAGAAAGGGGGTCACCTTGTCTAACCTCCCTTTTGCAATTAAAAAGTTTAGGTATGCCATTTAGGAGGACAAAAGAGGTTCCAGTACTTAGGATATTATGGATCCAATTGATCCACTTACATGAGAAGCCCTTATGCTTCATGACTTCAAGGATGACCTAGTGTTCCACTTTGTCGAAGGCCTTTTCAAAGTCAAGTTTGAGGATAACAATGTTCTTCTTTGACTTATGGCAACTGTGTAAGAATTGAAAGGCCCAGGCTAGGCAGTCATGGATAGTTCTGCCTTTAATGAAGCCATACTGATTAGTATGGACGAGTTGTAGGATAACCGACTGAAGTCTTGAGGAGAGTAATTTTGTGATACACTTCAGAGAATAATTTAGCAAGGAGATGGACCTAAACTCATCTACTCCCTCTAGATTACCCTTTTTAAGATCAGGGCAATGACAGAAGAGTTGATGCTTCTGGTGTCAACACTGTCTGAGCCAAAGTCCTTAAAAAGTCTTAGGAAGTCCTCTCTGATGATCTGCCAACACTTCTTAAGAAATAGGCCATTGAAGCCATCAGGTCCAAGTGCATTCCTATTTGGCAGTGTTTTAATCATTGTATCAATTTCATCCTGATCAAAATCCCAGTCCAGATGCTCCAAATTCTGAACGGTTAGGAGGTTTACCAATGTGTATGATAAAAGGGATATGATCAAATACATGTCTAGATAAAGGTTGTACAAAGGTTCCAGGATAAGAGAGAGTCCAACTAGAAGAAGTGAAGACCCAGTCCAGCTTGACTACTAGAAGAGGATATGATTGCATGTTGCTCCCTCCACTGAAGGGGATGTCAACAAAATCTAGATCTGAAATGAGTTCATTGAAAAGGTTCATTTCTATTAGATCACCTCTAGGCTTATTTCTATTTTGAGGGCTTCTGATGAGATTGAAGTCACCAGCCAATAACCAATCGTCAAAGCTAGGCCTAGATATCGAGCCAGCTTGGCTCGTTACAGCTCAGCTCGTTATAGCTCGGTTCGTTAGCAAGGTGGCTCGACTCGGCTCGTTATACTAACGAGCTAGAAGAGAAGCTCGGCTCGGCTCGTTATAGAGCTCGAGCTGGCTCGTTTGGCTCGCGAGCCAGATCATAAAAAACATAATTTCTCAAAATACTTGTAAATTTAACAAAAAATAATATATACGTGTAAAAATATAATTTCCTTTATATGATTATATCTTCTTACCTGTATATGAATAACACGTGAGAACAAATATGATATTTACCACATTGTTGGACGCCTAGACATTCTACAATAGCTAATTTAAGTTTGTTGACTTGTGAATTAATTAGCTCGTACGAGCTAACGAGCAGAACGAGTCGAGCTCGAGCCGAGCCATTAACGAGCGAGTCGAGCGAGCTAGCGAGTTTCGAGTTTTTCCTCCAGCCTTAGTCAAAGCTAGAGCTACCAAGGTTCATGAGCTAGGTAACAAAGCCTGTCTTTTGAGGATGATCTGAGCTTCCATCTCCTCCTTGAATAGACCTGCCCAATAGACAATAAAAGAGCATATCGAGCAAACAATCTCAATAGGAGATTTCACTCTATTTTATTCAAAGCAAATATAGTTTCTAATTTTCCAAATTGCCCAACATATAGCTGCCAAACCCACTGCATAAACTTGAGAACCGCATGGCAAAAAACTCTCTCTATCCAAACCCAATAATGCTCAAAGTTCATAGGTCTATAGTTAGCGTCAAAAACAAAGGCTAACAAACTCCAAATATACTTAGCAGTCACGCACACACACAAAAGATGTGCTTCACACACTTTCCTTTTCTATACAAAAGGTACAGAATTCATTGCCTCTCCATTTGCGTTTATACAAGTTATTATCGTGTAATTATAAAGCTACTTACGTTCTTAAGTCATTGCATAAAATCCAATTCCTCTGCTCTTCCTCCTCAACTCTGATTTCTTGCCGTTCTTCTCGAATTCCCGGCTGCTAACAGTATGTATGCGAGGTAGTATGTAAGCGAGGTAATCCGCAGGATCCATCTCGTACCCAACTAGGTTCCTCCACAGTTCGCACCCGGCGCCGTGCACCACCTTCTCCACCTCCCGCGTCGCCACGTCAAGGACGTAGGCCCCCGAGCACGTGTTGTCCTGCTCGTCGACGGTGAACCAGATGAGGCCGCTCCTCTCGCAGAACCACCGCAGGTTGACGGCGGCCCAGTGGCGTACCTTTATCTCCGGCAACTTGATGGAGTCTGGCTGCTTCTTCCATTCCCAATTGGACATGTCGTCGTCGTCGTCGTCCTGGTCGGCGGCATGGAGGACCTTTGTCGCCAGGATGAGGCTCTTGTGAGGTAGCCCGGCTCTGCGGAGGTCATCGTGGACCGGAAACCTTGCGTCCGTAAAGCACAGCTGCTGCTTCCCGGTCCGGTCGTCGGTGGTCACGCCCAGCAGCCGGAAGCGCTGCGCCGCGTCCGACAGGACGCCGGTCCGCGGCATGGGGATCTCCGCGGGCTCCGGGCCGTCCAGCCGAATCGCGAGCGCCGTGCGCCGCAGCGGCCAGAAGGCGACGCCGCCGCGGAGCACGATGCTCTGGCCTAGCTTGCGCAGCCGGCCGTCGTCGATCTTGCTCGTGCTCGCGACCTCCCTGCTCCAGCGGTTGGTGTCCGACGAGCAGGCGCGGAGCCCGGTGGTGGCGCGGCGGTTGTAGACGATGAGCACGCGGAAGAAGGAGGCGGCGCGGGTGGGCGGCGCACTACCGGGGGGCAGGTCGTCGCCGGTGAGCAGCGCGCACGCGTAGTGCCCGGGCTTGTCCCTGCCGGAGAGTGGCGGGAGCAGGGACACGTCCCCGGTCATGGGGCTGAAAACGCAGAGCTTGACGCCGTCGGCGTGGCCGTCGCGCCGGAGCTCCAGGACGACGCGGCCGCTGCGGGACGCCACCGGGCGGGAGTACTCCAGGAGCGCGCCGTGGCCGCCGTCGGTCATGAAGACGGGGGCGTTCATGTCGAAGCCAAGGAGCCGAGCCGCCGTAGCCGTGGGGCAGAAGCGTGGCGGCTGCCGGGCTGCCGAGGCACCATCGGAGGAGGAGGTGCGCTTCCGCTTGCGTGGGGCAGCCACGCCGGGGTCCTCCTGGTGGAAGAGCCCCACGGCGAGGCCGCGGCCGCGGCCGCGCGGCAGGGCGCTGGCAAGGACGGCGGCCTCCTCGGCAACGACGCGGCCCCAGCGCCTGCATGTGGCGGCGCAGCGCAACACGTCGCCCGCATCGGATAATCTGGTGAAGATAGCCCCCAGCACGTCGTCGGGGAGCGGTGTGCCGTTGCTGCTGCTGCTGCTGTCAACAAGGTGATGATCACCTTCTTCTTTCGTCCGGCGGCGCCGCCGCGAAAGCCAGCCGCCACCCATCATGGTGTGCGTTCGCGTCAGCAGCGGATGGATCGGATCTGGATGAGGGACTCAAGAATCAAGATTTATAGCCGCGTTTCCCGCTCCAAACTCGGACTCGGACAAGCAAGGTTTGTCCAACTCCGAGTCCCCTGCTCCCAGTTTTTTTTTTTTGACGTTAAACAGGAGGGGTGTACCCCTACTTTAAATAATTAAGAAAAACAGTATAAGATAGCAAAATAGGAGAAAAAAGCTCAAGGTACATAAAAGGAGATAAAATAAATTAATCTCACTGAAAAGATTAAATGAGATGATTTAACCATTGATCAATGTCCGGGAAATAGCTTCTTTTTGCACGGAGCAGGAGATGTGCAAATTCAGTCTTGAATACTCTTTTCACCTGGTTCCAAAAAAAAAAAAACTCAACGGTTGGCTGAAAATCAACTAAGCTGCTGGGTCAAACGGTTTAAACGTTTTTATACGTAGTCCTAATTTGAGAGAGGGGAGAATCCACAAAACATCACTCATTTTTCGAGTCAGGATGCTCGACAAACGACACTATGAATAGATATATAAATTCAAAAAACGCCAACTGGCTCTGAAATCAATGGTTATAGAAAGAGCATCTCCAAGATACTCGTGAAACAAATATTTGATTTAGCTATAATCTAAAACAAATCCTATCTAAAAAGACTAGGGCATCATTTAGCTATATTTGGCTAACTTAAGGGTAGGTTAGAGACGTTTTTTTACTTAATAATAACTATATTTGGCTTTATAAAGGGCCCGTTTGGATGCTTGAAATTGAATTTGTTTTAAGAATCATAATTTAGACATATATTAATTAAGCTAATATAATTATATATGGATTATATTTGTATATTATTGTTGCTTATACGAGAGGGATACTTATGTGTTGCATTTTTATCGTAGAAGAGTGAGTTGAAAAGAATGTTATAAGTTGCAAAGTAGAAATATAGTATGGTGATGTATAGAATCCATTTCCCTCTCCCACCCTATGAATTTGAGGTAGACATATATGTGAACCTTGGAAAGTGGTAGAATGTCAAATTCCAAGGCAAATAGGCTAGTTTATTGAGTGAATTCCAATTCTACCAAAAATGAAAGAATCCAAACGGGCCCTGGAAGTTTCATTTTGTTGTTTCAGCACATCATCTAGTTACTAGAGTGATATGAAACAATCAATGAAACAACCCACTGCAATTGCAATGCATACTGTCATTATTTTGTTGCTCCTTGGGTTGATCATACCATTTTAATCCATGATGCAAGCGATTGGGGAAACTGATAGATAGAATGAAACTTTTGCCTCCAATGTTAGTGTGGAACAATTTCCAAGTTTTAGAAATAGTGCGTGCCTATTTTCATTTGGATGAAACACCTCTCTCCCTCCTCAACAAATTTAGTGTCACATTATCACATTTGCTTATGTGACATCTCATTTAACGAAAATAAAACTACGGTTGAGATTGGTCTAAGAGTGGGTTTTTGAATTAGAGGATCAAAAAAATCTAAAGGCTAAAAAATAAAAAAAATATATATATATATACCAAAGTTCTATCTAGATGTGCACTAAGTTTTTTATGTGTTTATATCTCTACTGCAGCAAGTTTTGTACCATAGGTTCTAATCTTATCAATTACGCTGCGGAAGTAAGATATACAATAAGTAAATATGAAATTTAAAAAGGAACGTATGCTATGGAAACCAGGTTCCCGTGGAAACTATGCAAACTCGTATGTGGATCGCTGGATCTAAATCCGATGGCTATGGCTAATGGTGGAGATTAGCATTTAACCTCTCCCATTTATCTCTCTCTAATATATATAGCCAACACAAGTACAACACAGGTAAACAACACCATTAGCCATAGCCATCGGATTTAGATCCAACGATGCACGTGCGAGTTTCGATAGTTTTCACGGGAACCTGATTTCCATAGCATATGTTCCCAATTTAAAAGGGCAGAGAATGCACTGGCATGATAACTTTTTACCGAGGCATTAGATAGCTCACGTTTTATAGCTCTCCTCATTGGAGACCCAAAGAAAGGTCAAGCTCCCGATCGGCCGTGAATTAAACGTTAAAGGTACCCACTAGCAAATGACTCTCCTACTAGGCCGCAGTTTTTAGGTATCACATCGGGTCGGATATTACGATATTAATTTAGTCTATTAAAAATAGACTAATAAAAAATAAATTAGATCTTTTATCAGGAAACCATGAGATAAATTTATTAAGACCAATTAATATATAATTAAGCACATATACTGTAACACAACATTATTAAATCATGGACTAATTAGATTTTTTTAAAAAAAATTGTCTCACAAAATTATTGTAATCTATGTAATTAGTTATGTTTAGTCTATATTTAATACTCTATCTATGTATCTAAACATTAGGTAAACAGTTTTGGGGTGGGAACTAAATACCCCGAGTCTCCTACTATTTACTTGGGTCACTCCTGCTGTCTACACTACGAGCGGATTGCTCTCCCACTCACAAAAACCAATGCCACTCCACAAATGTGGTTGTATAGGGTCTCTTAAGACTTAGACACCATTGGAGCTCCACCAAAGGTGTGTGTGAGAACCTTTTAAGGCACAAGAGGGTTCTCTCCTCTCCTTACTCTTGACTAAACACCTAGCAAGAAGCTACAAAGGCCTTATCTTGAACTAAATAAGTCAAAGGAGCTAGGCGGCCTGGGCATCGGTAACCTGAGGTTGGCGGGTTATGCGTTGCAAACCCGCTGGCTATGGTTACAAAAGATTGATGACGAATGCGCGTGGAGTGCGCTTCCGATCAAGACCGACCCTCAGGTACAAGCCTTCTTCAAAGTATCTACCTACACACTGGTTGACTTGGGCATCCTTAAAGGTAAAGATTTTCCTCTGGTTAGCTCTTAGAAAGAGGCATTGGATAGAAGACCGAAGGGCGCGACATGGACTACAAACAAGACCTGAATGCTATCTTTGCAATCAAGCTCAAGAAATAATTGATCATATCTGTGACGGAACGGCCCTAATCTCATGGCCCACAGGTCCCTGTCAACCTCTGACAACCGATCCCATGTTCCACTTAATTAAGACTGTCCATCACTGGGCTACATCAGCGCCCAATGTCCGCAGGATCATCTCACAATTCGGTTACAGCATTGCATACTTTTACAAATAATATCGGAATAAAGAGCGGAAGACTTAAATAACAATAGTTTTACAAGGCAGGGTTCCAAATAGAAATTAAGGTGCAGTTATTACAAACCAAATTCTGATAATAGAAATAGACATAGGCAACATAGTGGAGAACAACAAAGATACTTATAATCACCCAGCCCGAGGGTGTACAACTATTCTTCGGCCTCATCGGCCTCTTCCTGGACGATGGTCACACAGCAGGGTGCGAGACACATCGGGGATTCTGTCATACCTGCAGCATGGGTAACAAACCCTGAGTACTGGGGTACTCAACAAGACTTACCCGACTAAGGAAAAGGGAGAAGACTCAGGAATGAGAGGCTTAGGGTAGTCAAGGTAAGGCTTAAGCAAGATCAAGTATTTTGCAGAAAAGCATTTTTTTTGTAAATCTTATTTTTCTTTGGAAAGATTCAGTATTCCTCAATTCTTCATCGTTCATGATTCATTTTACATTTCAAAACATACCTAGTTGAGAACCACTCTCCGTTGACACTCAGTGACCAAGTCTCCATAACCGAGGAGCAACGTTAATCCGGATAAATAATACTCAGCTGAGGATCCCTATCCACACTGCATATGTAGCACCCAAGCTTGCATATGCCAACTCGTCTACCACGATTCCTCCAAGATTGGGCCCGGTCCTACGCCACCCGGAAGTACAGTACACCACTCCTATCCAGGTACGACGACCACGTGGGTACATGCTACTTCCGCCATCTCTCCACTCCCATTGCGCGGTTGTCGGTCCAATAAAGGATTCCTCGGAGCCAGAGCTTTCCGAAGTATGTGAATAGTTACAAGTCTTGACCAGCAGACCCCCATACGGATGGTCCCTAATTTTTCAGCCAGAACTATACCTTGGTTATATCTCACCCAAGCGTAATAGTCCTGTCAGTTTTTCAACCCTGTCCCGGTCAGTGTCAACTGTTGAGTCCCGGACTACAACATGACGGCACCGTACGCGCGGACAACCTCTCCTCGCAATTGACAAGGTACGGATCAGATACCAAGTCAATGGCCGGGGAGTAAAGCCAAATTCCCATAGAAGTTCTTTAAGTGATCACACTTTTGAAATTGACATTTTATCGCAAATCTATTGTATAGCAATGCTAAGCATTTTTGCAAATAGTTTTTAAACAGGGTAGGAGATCTTTGGTGGAGGTAAAGTGCAGGTAATAGGTCATCACACAACTCCTATAACTTAATGCAGTAGTTTAACTCAAAACATTTCAAGTAAACTTTTATAAAAGCAAGGTAGGGCTAAATGCACCGGGGCTTGCCTTGAACAGCAAAGAGGGCAGGCTCGAGGGCGGCGGGGCAGTTGTCGGAGCTCGGGGTAGCCTCGGGGACAGGTTCGTCAGCGGCTGCCTCGATCTTGACTCCTTCCTCGGTGACTATACGAATGCAATGATGCATGCACATGAGTATGCTAGCATGAACAATGCAAAACAGGGCATACAACATGAACCCTAATCACTTTTTCTATTTTTCTTAATTATTTAAAAAGGTCATTTTATGCAGTTGCTCCAAAAATTACCAAATTAAACACATAAGTTCATTATGGCATAAATAGATGGCAAAACAAATTTCATAATTTTTGGAGGTCATTAAGGTGCTCAAATAATTCCAGACATTCAATTAAGAAAAGACACTATTCAACTAATTAAATAAATGCTCAAAAATCAAGTTGCTCCAAATGACTTCAAAATTTTATCAGAGGCTCAGAATGGCATAACTAGCTCACAAAAATTATCTCAAGATTTTTGGAGCTATAAATAACTCTCCAAAAATCCAAAACCATTCATTTCTTAATTAAAAGGGAGATTTTTCATTTTCTAATTTTTGCACAAAAACCAAGTTTCATATTTTTCTAAAATACTTCAGGACATAAAGAGTTTACCATCAAAATTTCAGAATTTTTGGATCAACACAGAAAATCACACAAAAAGATGAAAACTGAACACTATTCACATTTTAAAAGAAAAAGGAAAAGGACATTGTGCTCTTCCCGCTCGTCGTCGGCGATCACCGACGGTGGCGGCGCTGCTGCGCCGGGCACAGCGAACGCTCCGCGGCGAAACCAAGAAGATGGGAAGCTTCAGGGAGCTCACCGGCGTTGATTAAGGGACTCGGCGAGGTGAGGGGATGGACGGAGGAGGGTGGTCGACGACGGCCGGCGGGAGCTACACGGCGGCGACCGACGCTCCGGCGATACTGCGCATCACACGAGACCACAAAGGCCTGGTTAGAGTCGCAAGGGAGTAAGGAAGATGAAACAGGGGTCGGGGAGGGATGATCATGGCCGGAGAGGGAGTATTTGACGAACCCGAGCTCGCCGGGTTTTCGCCGGAGATGGGAACGACGAGCTACGCCGGGCGATAGGAGGCGGTAGAGACCAAATTGAGGGGTGGGGAAGCTTCACGAGCTCAAGACGGAGCTGTTGGGCTAGGTGGTTGGGCGGCGGGAGCTTCGGAGTGGGCTGGCGACGGCGGCGGAGACGAGTGAGGGGCTCGGACTCCGGCGGTCCCTTTTATAGGCACGGTCGGGGACGGTAGAGAGCACGGGATGGTGTGGATGAGCTCGACCGAGGCGTGCGCACTCGATTGCAAGCTGGCGGGAAGGACGGGCGTGCACTCAGGGCCTGGGCGTGAGGTCGCCGGCGATGGCCACGCAGCGGCGATGCTCTGGGCGCTGTAGGGGACGGGAGCGAGGGTCAGCGCTCGCGAGTGGGTGCGAAATGGTCACGGGGTCAGCGGCGGCAGGTTGGAGGCGCGCGTGCGGCTGTCAGGCACGCGGCGTGCGCAGCGCCGGCGAGGCGCCATGGCCGGGCCCCCCCTGCTCTGCGCCGGCTAGAGGTAGGGGATGAACAGGGCTAGGTCTAGGTTTTGACTTTCTGTATTTTGCAAATTTCTCCCAAAAATTGAACTGCACAGGAAAAACTCAAAACACCAAAGTTGTGCAGAAAAAGGAGATCTACAACTTTGTCAATATGAACATTTTCAAAATCCAAATAGTTTTTGAACCACATTTGAAATCAGAAAAGGGAACACTTTTGGGATTTGAATAAATTCAAAATTACTTTTGATTTTACTTTGAAAGTTGGAAATCTGCAAATATGAAAGTTGTTCCTTTTATCAAAACCTACAACTTTGCTAATATACACTTTTTCTGAAACTCAATAGTTTTTGAATAAATTTTGAAAACTGAAAAGGGGACAAAAACTGGAATTTGAATTAATTTGAAATTACTTCAAATTTTGTTTGGAAACTTGAAAATTTGTAAATACCAAAGTTGTTTGTCTTGGCCAGATCTACAACTTTGCTTTTTGGACCAACCCAAAATTTTGAATAATTTTTGAAGTACAAAAAGAGGGATAAAATCCAGGGTTTGGAAATCAGGGTTTTGCAAAGGGATTTGAAATCTGATTTTTATTTTTGAGCTTTGGCCAACACAACAAAACTTCAAGACATCCAACTGAACAAGAATTACACAAAGCTAGGCACATAGGTGAAATTACCATTTTGCCCTTATAGGAAGGTTAGAGCTTTAAGGGTTTTGAAAAGAGATTGCTACACCAGTACTAAGCAAACATAAATGCAAGGCAAGAATGATTAATGACTAATGATGATGACATGTCAGGTTAATTACATTTTAAAACACCAGAGGTGTTACAGCCTCCCCTCCTAAAAGAAATCTCGCCCCGAGATTCCACGTCTTAAGAAGGAAAAGGCAAAACCTTACATCTACAGAGATTCGAGAAAGTCGGGATAGTTCCTCGCCAAGAAGTCTTCAGATTCCCAAGTGGCTTCTTCTTCAGAGTGTTGGTTCCACTGGATCTTGTACCATCTTGTGGTGGTTCTCCTGGTAACACGATCTTTGTGATCCAACACGCGAACTGGATACTCAGTGTATGACAGATCTGGTTCTAGCTCAACGCCTTCAACTTCAACCACATGTTCAGGTACTCGGAGGCACTTCTTGAGTTGGGAGACATGAAACACATTATGAACTGCTGAAAGATGATCGGGCAAACTCAGCTTGTAAGCGACCTTGCCACAACGATCCAGAATCTCAAACGGACCAATGTAGCGGGGTGCTAGCTTTCCTTTGACTCCAAAACGAGTGACTCCTTTGGCGGGCGAGACCTTCAGGTACACATAATCCCCGATCTCGAACTGCAGAGGTCGACGTCTCTTGTCAGCATAACTTTTCTGTCGAGACTGTGCAATCTTCATGTTCTCTTGTATTTGCTTGACTTTCTCTTCCATATCTTTTACTAGGTCAACTCCAAAGAATTCCCTTTCTTCGGGTTCAGACCAACTGAGAGGTGTACGACAACGGCGGCCGTACAGTGCTTCAAAGGGTGCCATTTTGATGCTCTCTTGGTAACTGTTATGATATGAGAACTCTGCCAAGGGCAAACAGTCATCCCAAGTATCTGCGAAGGTGAGCACACATGCTCTCAACATATCCTCTAACACTTGGTTGACTCGCTCAGTTTGTCCATCTGTTTGTGGATGATATGCTGTACTATGCAAGAGCTTGGTTCCAAGTGAGGCATGGAACGCTTTCCAGAACTTTGCGACAAACTGGGTAACCACGATCAGAGATAATGGTTTTGGGTATGCCATGGAGTTTTACTATGTTGTTCTTGTACAAAGTGGCATAAGTGGGGACGGTGTAACTGGTCTTCACTGGCAGGAAGTGAGCTTGCTTAGTGAGGTGATCCACGATCACCCATATGGAATCAAAACCTCTTGATGTCTTGGGTAGACCATTGATAAAGTCCATACTGATATCGTCCCATTTCCAAGCAGGTACGGATAAAGGTTGCAATTCTCCTCCGGGCTTCATGTGCACGGCTTTGACTTTCTGGCAGGTATCACACTGAGCGACATACTGGGCGATCTCAATCTTCATCTTTGTCCACCAGAATTGCTGCTTCAAATCCTGGTACATTTTGTTGCTGCCGGGGTGGATGGAGAATCTAGTCAAGTGTGCTTCATCAAGGATTAACTTTCTTAACTCAGGCACTTTAGGAACTACTAACCGATTCTTAAACCATACTACTCCTGCATCATTAATCCTGAAACAATCAGCCTTTTCGGATTGGACCTTTTCGATGATATGCTTGATTCCAGGGTTATCTTTTTGTGCAGCGATGATCTGCTCTCTGATAGGGGTTTCTATTCTGATATTACTCAGAGTTCCTTGCGGAATCATTTCAATATTCAACTTTTCCAGCTCATAACATAAAGAAGAATCATAGGGTTTCTTCATCAGACAGTTGCAATAAGACTTGCGACTGAGTGCATCGGCGACCACATTCGCCTTACCCGGATGGTAATGCACTTCAAGATCATAGTCCTTAATTAACTCAAGCCATCTTCTCTGTCTCATTTTTAGCTCTTCTTGAGTGAAGATATACTTCAGGCTTTTGTGATCAGTGTACACATTACAGGTACTGCCCAACAGATAATGACGCCAGATCTTCAAGGCATGCACTACTGCTGCTAACTCGAGATCATGAGTTGGATAATTCTCTTCATGTCGCTTAAGCTGTCGGGAGGCATAAGCGATCACTCGACCTTCTTGCATCAAAACACAGCCCAAACCAGTACCAGATGCATCACAGTAGACATCAAAGGGCTTCTCGATGTTCGGCTGTGCTAGCACTGGTGATGTAGTTAAAGTTTCTTCAGAGTTTGAAAGGCTTGCTCACAGGCTGGTGACCAGACAAACTTCACAGAATTCTTTACTAACTCAGTGATAGGCTTGGCGATTCTTGAGAAATCTGGGATGAATCGACGATAATATCCTGCCATTCCCATAAAGCTGCGGACTTGATGAACAGTGGTAGGTGGCTTCCAATCCAGAATGTCTGCCACTTTACCAGGGTCAACTGACACACCTTCAGCGGATAGGACATGACCAAGAAACTGTATCTGATCTAACCAGAACTCACATTTACTGAACTTGGCATACATCTGATGTTCTCTGAGACGGGATAGAACGATACGAAGATGCTCGGCGTGATCTTCAGGGGTTTTTGAGTAGACAAGGATGTCGTCAATGAACACGACCACGAATTTATCAAGCTCTGGCATGAAAACAGAGTTCATGAGATACATGAAATGAGCGGGGGCATTGGTCAAACCGAAGGACATGACCAAGTACTCATATAGGCCGTATCTGGTGGTGAAAGCTGTTTTAGGAATATCTTCAGGACGAATCTTTATTTGGTGGTAACCAGATCTGAGATCGATCTTGGAGAATACTTTGGCTCCAGCTAATTGGTCAAAGAGAAGATCAATACGAGGCAAGGGATATTTATTTTTGATGGTGACCTCATTGAGTGGGCGATAATCAATGCACATTCTGAGAGTCTTGTCTTTCTTCTTTACAAAGATTGCAGGACAGCCCCAAGGAGACGAGCTTGGGCGAATGAAACCCTTGTCCAACAAATCTTGTAATTGGATTTTTAGTTCTGCCAACTCTCTGGGAGGCATTCGATAAGCTCTGCGGGATATAGGAGCAGTCCCGGGCTTTAGCTCTATGGCAAACTCAACATCACGGTCAGGAGGCAGACCAGGTAAGTCCTCTGGAAAAACATCAGGGAAATCACAGACCACGGGGATGTCTCTGGTTTCCAGAACATAGGCGGTATTTATTTGAGTGGCTGCTGGTTTTTGAGGCATTGGAAGTTGGAGAAGGAGTTTGGCGGTACTGTTAGGAATATCCACTCTCACAACTCTATTCAAGATGTCGATCATGGCTTTATACTGACACATCCAATTCATGCCTAGGATGACATCTATCTCCTGATCACGAAGCACTATCATGGTGGTGGGAAATACATGTTCCCCCAACATTACTGGTATACTGCGAACCACTTCCTTAGTACTTATACGCCCTCCAGGCGAAAATATGCAGAAGCTTTCTTTTAAATCCTCAATTGATATCTCATGCTTGATGACAAAAGTACGACTGATGAAGGAATGCGATGCGCCAGAATCAAACAACACAACTGCAGGGTGATTGGCAACAGGAAACCTACCGATCATGACGGGTTCTCCTTCTGGGATGTCGCCGACAGTGGTGTAGTAGACTTGCCCGTGTTTCTTGACAATCCTGCCTTTCTGAGCATGTTGCTGCTGGGCACGGTGCTGCTGTTGCTGAGATCCTCCGGGATTCTTCTGAGCATTCTGAGCATACCTCTTGGGCTTTGGGCACTCACGAGACCAGTGACCAAGCTGACTGCAGTTGTAGCAGGGATGGTTGTAGGCGGTTTGTGGGGTGGTGATACGAACACCTGGGGCGTTCGGCTGTGTGGCACTTTGCTGGTTGGCATTATGGGTGGTGGCCGCGGTACGGACGACCACTTGCTGGTTGGGGTAAGGTAGACGATTGTGGTGGTGGCTGGGGTGATAGATGACTTTCTGGCGTTTGTGACCGCCAGAGAAGCTGCTTGACCCTGCTTTCTTCTTCTTCTTCTCTTCTTGGTACTGGCGATTGCTTTCTTCAAAAGCAACAGCCCGGTCAACAACATCGTGATAAGACCCAGTCAGGTTATTGGACAAGCTCCTGCGGATCTTTGGGTGCAGTCCTCTGAGGAAACAATCCCTCTTCTTCTCATCTGTGTTGACATACTCTGAGGCATACTGGCTGAGATGATTGAATTGACCCACATACTGCATGACTGTGGAGTCTTTCTGTTGGAGAGCCAGGAACTGATCAAGCTTCATTTTCATCAATCCGGAAGGGATGTGATGAGCACGGAAGGCAGTGTGGAACTCCTCCCAGGTCAACCGATGATCTTCTGGCTGGGCAGCCAACAGGTTGGCGTACCAAGCACTTGCCGGACCACGAAGCTGCTGTGAAGCGAACCGTGGCTTCTGGATGTCGGTGCAGTTGATAAGACCAAACTTCTGCTCCATGGTGCGGAGCCAATCATCAGCTTCGAGGGGTTCATCGGCCTTGGTGAAGACCGGTGGACGGGTTTCGGTGAAATCCACATAGGTGGTCTCTTGGTTGATGTTGTGGCGACCACGGTGAATGTTCTGCTGTCCTTGGTTTTGAGCCATTAGGTTGGCAGCGGCGGCCAAGGCTGCAATGGCCTCTGCTAGGGTAGCAGGAACAGGTGGAGGGTTTGGGAGACGGTCATCCCCAGCACCTCCGGCTCCGGTGCGTGTGTTCACAGGCATCTGTTTAAGCAACTTGGAACTCAGCATTCATAGACAAAGTTCTGAAACAACTGATAGATAGCTTCACTGATACAAAGGCAGATGACTTGATAAGGTGACTGACAGATGATACAGACCGATAAAGGGAAAAGATACGAAAAGAAAGATACATGCCAGACTTGGCAACAAACAGACTAACGCCCCCAAACCTAGACTAAGGTTTTAGGTAAGCAGATGGTACAGACACAACGAGTCTAGTCGTCGTCGATGATGATCATGTCTTCATCGTCATCTTCTTCCTCGAGGATGAGCTCAGGCTCTACCTCCTGGTCCTCGTCCTCGGCGTGGACATCTTCAGCAGGTTCAACTTCTTCGTCCTCGTCTGGCTCCTGTTCCATTTCTGGTTCCTCCACTATTCCGTCTTCAGGATCCTCAGCAACAGGTGGAGCCACGGGGTGAAGTTGGTTGTGTAGCTGGTGTACCTCCTCATGAAGCATATCATTGAACTGCTCAATCTAGGCGGTGTACTGCTGCAGTCCATGGAGCTCGGCTCTGGTGACGTCCTCGCGGATCCAAGCATCATTGCGCTGCTCGATAGCGCGAACCGTGTTCCGGTTGGCCTGCTCCAGGGAAGCTCGTGCCTCATAAAACTCCAGGCGTGAGTGGTAGAAGTCATGCTCCATGTTCTCCATCTCAGCCTTCAGATTCTTGATTTCCTCCTTCAGGTTCTTGCGGGTGCGGCGGGGAAAGCGACGACCATTGGAAGATTCGGCAGTCTCTTCTCCAACGCGTGGTGCCAGCTGGTGGCGCGGCACGCCATTGGGTCCAGTCGACTTGCGGGCAGTCAGCTTGAGACGAGCCATGTCTGGATAAGAGAAGATAGATGAGAAAAAGGCTAGCAAGAGAAAGGTATAGGTATTCTACCCCAACGAACTTAGAGAGGTAGTTAACTTAAGTGATTATGACATGATGCATGAATCGTTCCTACGGAACAAAGCAATGCAATAAATAAATAAGGTACATAGGGCTTAAAACATGTTGTTCCACTAGCTAGTGTTGCCATATGAGAGACAAGATGAGAGAAGCAATTTGGACTCAAAATAGTCAAGGTTTAGTTTGTTT
Organism: Coix lacryma-jobi var. lacryma-jobi; assembly: GCA_009763385.1. NCBI lineage: Eukaryota > Viridiplantae > Streptophyta > Magnoliopsida > Poales > Poaceae > Coix > Coix lacryma-jobi. The sequence goes on from CM019829.1 coordinate 136,207,806, forward strand.
GGACTCAAAAGGTCTTTTGAAGTTTTCGCAAAAACAAACACTGCAACGTTATAGTGAGATGCTCCGATACCACTCTGTGACGGAACGGCCCTAATCTCATGGCCCACAGGTCCCTGTCAACCTCTGACAGCCGATCCCATGTTCCACTTAATTAAGACTGTCCATCACTGGGCTACATCAGCGCCCAATGTCCGCAGGATCATCTCACAATTCGGTTACAACATTGCATACTTTTACAAATAATATCGGAATAAAGAGCGGAAGACTTAAATAACAATAGTTTTACAAGGCAGGGTTCCAAATAGAAATTAAGGTGCAGTTATTACAAACCAAATTCTGATAATAGAAATAGACATAGGCAACATAGTGGAGAACAGCAAAGATACTTATAATCACCCAGCCCGAGGGTGTACAACTATTCTTCGGCCTCATCGGCCTCTTCCTGGACGATGGTCACACAGCAGGGTGCGAGACACATCGGGGATTCTGTCATACCTGCAGCATGGGTAACAAACCCTGAGTACTGGGGTACTCAACAAGATTTACCCGACTAAGGAAAAGGGAGAAGACTCAGGAATGAGAGGCTTAGGGTAGTCAAGGTAAGGCTTAAGCAAGATCAAGTATTTTGCAGAAAAGCATTTTTTTGTAAATCTTATTTTTCTTTGGAAAGATTCAGTATTCCTCAATTCTTCATCGTTCATGATTCATTTTACATTTCAAAACATACCTAGTTGAGAACCACTCTCCGTTGACACTCAGTGACCAAGTCTCCATAACCGAGGAGCAACGTTAATCCGGATAAATAATACTCAGCTGAGGATCCCTATCCACACTGCATATGTAGCACCCAAGCTTGCATATGCCAACTCGTCTACCACGATTCCTCCAAGATTGGGCCCGGTCCTACGCCACCCGGAAGTACAGTACACCACTCCTATCCAGGTACGACGACCACGTGGGTACATGCTACTTCCGCCATCTCTCCACTCCCAGTGCGCGGTTGTCGGTCCAATAAAGGATTCCTCGGAGCCAGAGCTTTCCGAAGTATGTGAATAGTTACAAGTCTTGACCAGCAGGCCCCCATACGGATGGTCCCTAATTTTTCAGCCAGAACTATACCTTGGTTATATCTCACCCAAGCGTAATAGTCCTGTCAGTTTTTCAACCCTGTCCCGGTCAGTGTCAACTGTTGAGTCCCGGACTACAACATGACGGCACCGTACGCGCGGACAACCTCTCCTCGCAATTGACAAGGTACGGATCAGATACCAAGTCAATGGCCAGGGAGTAAAGCCAAATTCCCATAGAAGTTCTTCAAGTGATCACACTTTTGAAATTGGCATTTTATCGCAAATCTATTGTATAGCAATGCTAAGCATTTTTGCAAATAGTTTTTAAACAGGGTAGGAGATCTTTGGTGGAGGTAAAGTGCAGGTAATAGGTCATCACACAACTCCTATAACTTAATGCAGTAGTTTAACTCAAAACATTTCAAGTAAAATTTTATAAAAGCAAGGTAGGGCTAAATGCACCGGGGCTTGCCTTGAACAGCAAAGAGGGCAGGCTCGAGGGCGGCGGGGCAGTTGTCGGAGCTCGGGGTAGCCTCGGGGACAGGTTCGTCAGCGGCTGCCTCGATCTTGACTCCTTCCTCGGTGACTATACGAATGCAATGATGCATGCACATGAGTATGCTAGCATGAACAATGCAAAACAGGGCATACAACATGAACCCTAATCACTTTTTCTATTTTTCTTAATTATTTAAAAAGGTCATTTTATGCAGTTGCTCCAAAAATTACCAAATTAAACACATAAGTTCATTATGGCATAAATAGATGGCAAAACAAATTTCATAATTTTTGGAGGTCATTAAGGTGCTCAAATAATTCCAGACATTCAATTAAGAAAAGGCACTATTCAACTAATTAAATAAATGCTCAAAAATCAAGTTGCTCCAAATGACTTCAAAATTTTATCAGAGGCTCAGAATGGCATAACTAGCTCACAAAAATTATCTCAAGATTTTTGGAGCTATAAATAACTCTCCAGAAATCCAAAACCATTCATTTCTTAATTAAAAGGGAGATTTTTCATTTTCAAATTTTTGCACAAAAACCAAGTTTCATATTTTTCTAAAATACTTCAGGACATAAAGAGTTTACCATCAAAATTTCAGAATTTTTGGATCAACACAGAAAATCACAAAAAAAGATGAAAACTGAACACTATTCACATTTTAAAAGAAAAAGGAAAAGGACACTGTGCTCTTCCCGCTCGTCGTCGGCGATCACCGACGGTGGCGGCGCTGCTGCGCCGGGCACAGCGAACGCTCCGCGGCGAAACCAAGAAGATGGGAAGCTTCAGGGAGCTCACCGGCGTTGATTAAGGGACTCGGCGAGGTGAGGGGATGGACGGAGGAGGGTGGTCGACGACGGCCGGCGGGAGCTTCACGGCGGCGACCGACGCTCCGGCGATACTGCGCATCACACGAGACCACAAAGGCCTGGTTAGAGTCGCAAGGGAGTAAGGAAGATGAAACAGGGGTCGGGGAGGGATGATCATGGCCGGAGAGGGAGTATTTGACGAACCCGAGCTCGCCGGGTTTTCGCCGGAGATGGGAACGACGAGCTACGCCGGGCGATAGGAGGCGGTAGAGACCAAATTGAGGGGTGGGGAAGCTTCACGAGCTCAAGACGGAGCTGTTGGGCTAGGTGGTTGGGCGGCGGGAGCTTCGGAGTGGGCTGGCGACGGCGGCGGAGACGAGTGAGGGGCTCGGACTCCGGCGGTCCCTTTTATAGGCACGGTCGGGGACGGTAGAGAGCACGGGATGGTGTGGATGAGCTCGGCCGAGGCGTGCGCACTCGATTGCGAGCCGGCGGGAAGGACGGGCGTGCACCCAGGGCCTGGGCGTGAGGTCGCCGGCGATGGCCACGCGGCGGCGATGCTCTGGGCGTTGTAGGGGACGGGAGCGAGGGTCAGCGCTCGCGAGCGGGTGCGAAATGGTCACGGGGTCAGCGGCGGCAGGTTGGAGGCGCGCGTGCGGCGTTCAGGCACGCGGCGTGCGCAGCGCCGGCGAGGCGCCATGGCCGGGCCCCCCCTGCTCTGCGCCGGCTAGAGGTAGGGGATGAACAGGGCTAGGTCTAGGTTTTGACTTTCTGTATTTTGCAAATTTCTCCCAAAAAATTGAACTGCACAGGAAAAACTCAAAACACCAAAGTTGTGCAGAAAAAGGAGATCTACAACTTTGTCAATATGAACATTTTCAAAATCCAAATAGTTTTTGAACCACATTTGAAATCAGAAAAGGGAACACTTTTGGGATTTGAATAAATTCAAAATTACTTTTGATTTTACATTGAAAGTTGGAAATCTGCAAATATGAAAGTTGTTCCTTTTATCAAAACCTACAACTTTGCTAATATACACTTTTTCTGAAACTCAATAGTTTTTGAATAAATTTTGAAAACTGAAAAGGGGACAAAAACTGGAATTTGAATGAATTTGAAATTACTTCAAATTTTGTTTGGAAACTTGAAAATTTGTAAATACCAAAGTTGTTTCTCTTTGCCAGATCTACAACTTTGCTTTTTGGACCAACCCCAAATTTTGAATAATTTTTGAAGTACAAAAAGAGGGATAAAATCCAGGGTTTGGAAATCAGGGTTTTGCAAAGGGATTTGAAATCTGATTTTTATTTTTGAACTTTGGCCAACACTACAAAACTTCAAGACATCCAACTGAACAAGAATTACACAAAGCTAGGCACATAGGTGAAATTACCATTTTGCCCTTATAGGAAGGTTAGAGCTTTAAGGGTTTTGAAAAGAGATTGCTACACCAGTACTAAGCAAACATAAATGCAAGGCAAGAATGATTAATGACTAATGATGATGACATGTCAGGTTAATTACATTTTAAAACACCAGAGGTGTTACAATATCGTCTGCTCCCTCTCGTTCTTAAGGAAAATCTGGTTTCACATATGTCGCACCCTGGGAACAACCCTGTGCCACAACCATCACAATCCATTCTATCCTGGTGGCGACGCTTGCGCTCAACATGGCAAGGACAACAGAGGAGGGGCTTCGACTCCTTGTTCTCGCTAGTAGCCTGGGAGCTTTGAAAGAACGCAACGCCAGACTGTTCAGGGGCTCGTCGGCGTCAACGAACAACATGGTAGCCCTGCTCAAGGGGGAAGCAGATTGATGGATCACGCACGGTTGGGGCTTGTGGGCTGAGTAATTTGGCACATATTGATGAGTAGTTTGGCATACTAGCCCTTTTTGGTATTCATAACTCTTCTTCTTAACACAATGATACATAATTCTCTTGTGTATTCGAGAAAGAAAAAAAACCTTGCGCTAGTTGCCCAAGTCTTTAACGTGATCACTTTGGTGGTGTAAGCTCTCAAATGAGTGTGGAATGGCTCCCTCTAGCTCCAAAAACAATGAAAATATGAAATGGCTAGGGTGGGGATATATATAGCCCTACTTCATAAACTAGTCTCGTTAGGACGTTAGTTAATTAGTGCTAAAATGTGAACACTGCAAGTCTGGTGTGGTCTTCTCACGACTCAAACTTGGTTTCCCAACACTGCATAAAGCCGTTGGCCTTGTCTCATATGTACACTGGATACATCTAGTAAACGTAAACTCCTTACCTTTTCAAGTTGCAAACGTTCTAGACAAAACATCCGTTGTAAATCCAGTACACACAAACTTGGTGGCACTGCAGTCTTCTCCAGCGGTTATCCGGTGACAATACAAGAACCCCGATGCATGAATCTTCGTAGGACATTGTTTTCCAATTCAACTGTCGATGAAATATGGTCGACAGTCTACCAGGGGTGTGCCCAAGGTAGTAGATTAGACGATAAAGGCGTGCGAGACGTCTGCTAAGCGTAAACACAAGGACGATAGACGGCGATTTAGACAGGTTCGGGCCGGCAAGTCGCCGTAATACCCTACGTCCTGTGTTCTGGTGGTTGGTTTATATTGCTGGATTGGAATATGACGTGTGATCCCATGATCTTGGATGAGATCAGATGAGATGAGAAGGGGTCCCTACTTGCCTTATATAGCCGGGGAGCAGGGTTACAGTTCGTAACAGATTACAAACGGTTCCTTAAGGCAAGGAAACCGGATCTAACTCTAGGATCTTCCTTGGCGGGCAAGGCTTCATGAGAATCCTTGACGAACACGGCGAGCTGGTCGTGTGCTGCAAGGCCTCGCGTGCTGGGCTGTCCTTGACGAAGGCCCCAAGCAGGTCCATGGGGGTATACGAAGGTAATATCCAAACAGGTAGTCCCCGAGCACTTTGTATCCTTTGGCGACGCCATCTTGAGCTTGTCCGAGCAGGCGAAGTCGACGTCGACTAACTTGACTGGCGATCCGAGCATGTGAAGTCGATGTCGACCAAGTAAGGCTTGCCAGAAGGATGTAAGGTGCTCAAGAAAATTTTTGAAGAGCTTTCTTCTGGTGAAGTGTATCCACTTGGAGCTTGCAAGACTATAAAGAACAACATGGTCCTAGTAGAAGTCTGTGGAAGTCTACTTTGACGGAACGTCCTTGAAATGTCAAAGAAAAAGAAAATACATTCACCGCAAGGTGAAGTATATCCACTTAGTCCCCGAGCTTGGTAGTAGGTGTTGGGTGTTGAAGACACATGGTGCCGAGCTTGTAGGAGCATTTAGCAAGTGTCCCGGTGAGCTGCCCAAAATCAGCACCCTGATCCGAACAGCATGGAGCGACTTGATGCACGTCGGCGATGAGCGAAGGCCAGGCCAACGAGCCTAGGCGACGGGCGAAGGTCAGGTCGATGAACCTGGTCGGCGACAAGCGAAGGTGGTGTCGCGTGAAGATGGCGACGAGCAAAGGCGGCGACGAGCGAAGGCGAAGTCCCTGAGCCTGGTCGGCGACGAGCGAAGGCCAGGTCGATGAACCTGGTCGGCGATGGGCGAAGGCCAGGTCGATGAACCTGGTTGGCGACAAGTTGATGAACCTATGACCCTCTGCTTAGAAAATAGAAGACGACGACGAATGATGGTGGCGACAAGCGAAGACGACGATGAGAGAAGACGGGACGAGCGCGGTGATGAGCGAAGACGGGACGAGCGAAGGCGGTGACGAGCGAAGACAGCGACGAGCGATGGCGGCGACGACCGAAGGTGGCGATGAGCGAAGGCGAAGTCCTCGAGCCTGGTCGGCGACGAGCGAAGGCCAAGTCGATGAACCTGGTCGGCGACGAGTAGAGGCGACGAGCGAAGGCGAAGTCCCCAAGCCTGGTCGGCGACGAGCGAAGACGACGACGAGCGAAGGCGACGACGAGTAGAGGCAACGAGCGAAGGTGAAGTCCCCGAGCCTGGTCGGCGACGAACGAAGGCGAAGTCCACGAGCCTGGTTGGCGACGAACGAAGGTGGCGGCGAGCGAAGACGGTGATGAGCGAAGGCATCGAGTGAAAGCGAAGTCCCTGAGCTTGATCGGCGACGAGCGAAGATGAAGTCCCCAAGCCTGGTCGGCGATGAACGAAGACGAAGTCCCCGAGCTTGGTCGGCGATAAGTGGAGGCGACGAACGAAGACGGTGACGAGCGAAGGCGACGAGCCTAGTCGACGACGAGCGAAGGCGACGAGCCTAGTTGGCGATGAGCGTAGGCGATGATGGCGACGAGCCTAGTCGGCAACGAGTGAAGGCAAAGTCCCCGAGCCTAGTCGGTGACGAGCGACGACGACGGGAAAAGGCTAGGTCGATGAATCTGGTTGGTGACGAGTGAAGGCGAAGTCCCCGAGCCTGGTTGGCGACGAGCGAAGACGGCGACGAGCGAAGGCGACGAGCCTAGTCGATGACGAGTGAAGGCGAAGTCCTCGAGCCTGGTCGGTGACGAGCGTAGGCGACGATGAGCGAAGACGGCGACGAGTAAAGGTGAAGTCCTCGAGCCTGGTCGGTGATGAGCGACGACGACGGGCAAAGGCTAGTTCGATGAACCTGGTCGGTGACGAGTGAAGGCAAAGTCCCTGAGCCTGGACGGCGACGAGCGTAGGCGACGAGGAGCGAAGACGGCGACGAGCGAAGGAGACGAGCCTAGTCGGCGACGAGTGAAGGCAAAGTCCCCGATCCTGGTCGGCGACGAGCGACGACGGGCAAAGGCCAGGTCGATGAACCTAGTCGGTGACGATCTTCTTCCGGAGTGATCCAGTCCCCGCGCGTAAGAAGCTCATTGACGAAATCGTGTCCCTGAAAAATAAATATGGAGAACGACAGTACATGATGCTGTACAAATAAAACATGGAGAAAAACCAGTGGCGGAGGATGACTGCAGCTTGATGAAGTCCCCGAGCCTGGAGTCGTCGTGCTGATATGGAGCGTCTAGAGACGGAGATGGAGCCGGCCGCGGAGGCCCTGGTCGCCAATGTAGATCTTTTCACTGTCGGGCAGCCATGGAGTGTAACATAGGAGAGTAGTCTGTAAATAGACTCTTGGGCGAATAGAGGCAAAACTTGTAGCGAGTCGGCGTGTTTTGCATATTCTCTGAATTCCGCAGACCCAATAGCCGTGAGCCGAAGCGATGAACAGTTCGGCCTTGGGTTATCCTATGATCCGTAGCGTAGAGCGCGGAGCTCGTTTGCGCGTAGGAGCCAAAGGCATCGCCCAAGGAACCGCTGCTGGCATCTCGTAGCATAGAGGGCAGGCGCTCGTGCGCGCGTAGGGAGGTACCACGGACAGGGTCTTTTTCAAGAGGCTCGATCGTGGCGTGACCTGGGCGAATGGAGACCGTTCGTCGAGCACGTGGGTAGCGCAGATACAGGCACTGAGCGTGTAGCCTTAGAATTCTCAGCCCGAGTTAGCCTTTCCTTCATAGCGCAGAGGGAAGACGCTCATGCACGTGTGGAGAGGTCGAGATGTGCTTGGGAGAGCTGCTGGCCATCGTAGCGCAGAGGGCAGGCGCTCATGCACGCGTCCGGCGGTGACAACAGTCCCAGCTCTGAGTTTTCGTCGGTGTCAGTCAGGCTGCTTGGAGACCGCATGGAGAACGAGCGCGTAACGGCGCGTATACAGGCACTGGACACATATCCTTGGAGGTCTCAACCCAAGCTTAGCCTTCCCTTTGTAGCGCAGAGGACAGACGCTCATGCACGCGTAGAGAGGGCAGGACGTCACTCGGGAGGGCTGCTGGCCACCATAGCGCAGAGGGCAGGCGCTCATGCACGCGTCCGGTGGTGACAGCAACCCCAACTCTAAAGCCCCTTCAGCGTCAGCCAGGTTGTTTGGAGAGGTCGGCGCATCATTTGGAGAGGTCGGCGAATCGTTTGGAGAGGTTGGCGAACGTCTGGAGTGGTCGGTGATCGTTTGAAGAGGTCAACGATGATGAAGTTGATGTATACACGGAGGTCGTCGAGACGGTGTCGTCGGAGATCTCGCGGATGGTCAACGATGAGCGAAGGCGACGACTAGTGAAGGCGGTGACGAGCCCGGTCGACGAACAGCGAAGGCAGCGACAAGCCTAGTCGACGACGAGCGAAGGCGACGACGAGCCGGGTCGGCGACGGGCGAAGGCGGCGAGGAGCCTGGTTGATGACGAGCGAAGGAGGCGACGAGCTTGGTCGATGACGAGCGACGGCGGCGTGGAGCCGAGTTGACGACAAGCGACGGCAGCGACGGTCTTGGTCGACGACGAGCGAAGGCGGCGAGGAGCCGGATCGATGACGAGCGAAGGCGGCGACGAGTAAAGGCGGCGAGGAGTCGAGTCGACAGTGAGCGAAGACGGCGACAAGCCTGGTCAGCGACGAGCGAAGGCGGCGACGAATGAAGATGGCGACGAAGGCGGCGACAATTCTGGTCGACGACAAACGAAGGCGGCGTCGAGCCGGGTTGACAACGAGCGACGACAGCGACGGGGAAGGCGGCGACGAGCGAAGGCGGCGACTAACCTGGTCGACGATGAGCGAAGGCGACAACGAGCCTGGTCGACGACGGTCGAAGGTGGCGACGAACGATGGCGACGACGAGTCCGGTCGACGACGATGTTGATGCAGACGACAATCCTCTTGTTGGCCCGGTTGATGGCCTTGACCAGGTCGTTGTAACGGATGGATCTTGGCGCACGTGGCGCCGACGCGATGACGCGATGAGTGGATGGCAAGGCGTCCGACACACGAAGCTACGTAGATCCCACGATCTCCGGAGCGAGGACAGCGCCACCGGCGGTCCAGATGATAGATCCGATCTGGAAGGAGACGCCGAGCTGAGGAGGATCATGGAGTCGAGGAAGATGACCGCTTGGCAGATCGTGGTGTCGTAGCACACCCCCCCTACCTGGCGCGCCAACTGTCGATGAAATATGGTCGGTAGTCTACCGAGGGGTATGCCCAAGGTAGTAGATTAGACGGTGGAGGCGTGCGAGACGTCTGCTAAGCGTAAACACAGGGACGAGAGACGGCGATTTAGACAGGTTCGGGCCGACAAGTCGCCGTAATACCCTACGTTCTGTGTTCTGGTGGTTGGTTTGTATTGCTGGATTGGAATATGATGTGTGATCCCATGATCTCGGATGAGATCAGATGAGATGAGAATGGGTCCGTGCTCGCCTTATATAGCCGGGGAGCAGGGTTACAGTTCGTAACAGATTACAAACGGTTCCTTAAGGCAAGAAAACCGGATCTAACTCTAGGATCTTCCTTGGCGGGCAAGGCTTCATGAGAGTCCTTGACGAACACGGCGAGCTGGTCGTGTGCTGCAAGGCCTCGCGAGCTGGGCTGTCCTTGACAAAGGGCCAAGCAGGTTCGTAGGGGTATACAGAGGTAATATCCCCACATCAACCAATCTTTGTCCCTGGCTTCAGAGTCTGTTTTTTTTATCTTGATGCCTTAGATATTCTTTTGTTCCTCTGAGGTGTATCCAACCCCAAGTACTAATGTTCTACCGAGATCTTTTGAGGTCTATATATGCAATGCTAAGTCCATCACTAAACATCCATGAGCACGTGGTAAAAGATGGTCTTTAGTGATGTCCGCAAAGGTGATGACGCACGAAGGACAGACACACATTGTAGAGTTGAGATGGCAGAATAGGATGAGTGAATAGTTCTTTCTAAAACTTGAATAACTAAGGCGAGTAACCGACCCAACTACCTTAGAGCCTAAATTGAAAATGTCTTACAAAAGATTTATGTAGTAGTGAAAGTTTTACACTACTATAATGTTATATATTTATTTTACGACAGAAGGAATATATGTGTTGATACTGATAGTACATGCTCTGCTGCAGTGAGCCAGTGACTGTATAGTAGTTGTATACTCAGCATGTTATACTCAGCATGTGTGTATTGGATGGGTTAATACTCAACATGTGTGTATTGGATGGGTTAATTCGATCTGGTGTCAATAACGACCACTGTGACGTACATACAGTAGTTGTAAGCGTGCATGCAGTTGTCAGAATACCTATAGTACTAACGAACATATAACACTTCAATTAGTTGTCAGTAAAAGGGCTATGCATGTAATCGTATGGTACATTGGAGGACAGAAATGCGGCAAGATACAGCGCGGCAGCAGAGTTAGTTACACGGGGCGCGAGTTCGTTTTTTCTGGGTCCCACCCCCGGCCCGAAACGAGAACATCGATGGTGTAACATAACATAACATACATACAGTATATACATACATACCCGTCCTCTCCATTTCCGGCCGGCCATCGATGGTGTAAAGCGAATACCCCCGTCGTCTTCATTACCGGTCATATCGATCGTGTCAGCGAATAGAGTCGGCGAGCCGGTCTCCACCGATCGTCCACGCCGCGTGGGAAGGAAAGAGGCCGGCCGGGAGAGCTAGTCTTCGTCCATCATCGACTCCTCCCGCGGCGTGTTCCATCACCAGCTACCAAACGGCAGCCATGGCGGCGGAGGAAGCTTTCCACCGCCTCCTGCAGACGGATTTCCATCGGACCTGTCGGACCGCTTTCTTCTGCTTCGACTGCGCTGCGCCAATGTGTACTCATTGTTGTTCGAACCCAAGCAACCACCGGCAGCTCCACCACGGCGGCAACAACAGACCAGCGCCTGCCATGGTAGGTTTTCCTTCTATTCCTTAGCTTGCTTCTTGTTCTTGGCTGCAATCTTTGCATCGGGGCCGGCCGTCTCCGGCCGGCCTTAGTTGTTGGCATGGTTTTCTCTCGCCGCGCCGCTGGCCGCCACACTTGTTCTTCTTCTTGCGTCCAGTTCTTGGCTTCTTGCTTGCGTTTCATTCTTGGTGCTGGCCTGAATAATCCGATGATTTCCAGCGCGGCGGGCGCTTTTTCTTGGGTTTTCTTTCGCTGCCGCGGCCGGTCAGCTATCTTCTTGCATTGCGCTCTCCATCTTCAAATCGTTGTTCGTTGACGTACCGAACGGGGTCGTCCGTCGTCGACGACGAGTAGCCTATCTAGCCAGCGTACGTACGTACTGCAGAAGTGCCCAGAAGCGGAGCTCCCCATGCGGTAGGGTGGGTAGCTTCCAAGCTACTGGCGGCATGGAGAACCCCCACGGCCCCACCCCCCATCTTCTTCCTCCCTCCCGGCCATGCAGCGGTACGGCGAGCGGCGAGGCGCGACGGTTGTGCACCGCGCGAGAAGGCCCGGTGGCGCCCGAATAAAGGCCCAATAACCCTTCAGATGGCCCACTTGTGGCCAGCCCATACATCCCAGGCCTCTCTCTCTCTCTCTCGATCCCTCAACCCCCAATTCCACATCACGGTTACGAGGGCGGCGGCGGCCTCCGCCGCGCTGCCCCAAGCGCGCCGCCGTCACGCTCTAGCTGCAGTCCTCCAGCGACCCTAGCTGCTACCTGCTGATGCGGTGATGCCCCTGCGGCCTTTCCAATCCCGGCCTGCCGTTGCCCTTAGCCGCCGCAGCGCAGCCGGCCGCCCACCCCGGCGTCCCTCGCTGCCTGCTGTAGTGCAGCTGTTGCCGCCCCTTGCCTCCGCCGCGCAGCATGGCGTCCGCCCTTAGCTGGCCGCCTCTCTCTCCTACAAACTGTTGCTGTGCTGCACGGATGGGGGGGATGGTGGTGGCGATCAGGAAGATATGTTCTACAGGAATTTCCTTGCAGGTTCCCTTCTAAAGATGGATTCTAGATTCATAATTACCATACAAGAACGTTGAAGATTAATCAAAAGCAGAATCTAGTGATGGCTACACACGTCTTATCCTTGCACTAGTTGATAAGTAACTTTGAAAATCTTTAATAGGAAAAAAGCTGCCATCATTTAGTTTCTTCAATTCCTTAGAACTATCTCCTCTTGCTTGATTGGTTTGTTTTGAATTTACATGTTCGCTACCTCTTGAATAGTTGAATCTTGGACTCTTGTTCAGTTGGTATATGTTGAATTAATGAATTGTATTAAGGTGTTATGGACTGCTACCTTCTAATCAAAGTTACCATCTTCTATTGATCTTTCAATTTAACTATATATGTGTCTGTGTGATATTATAAGTGATCCGATTTGCCGGCATTGTCCGGTTGCATTCTTGCCTCCCCAGCCATCATCATCACATTGTACATCTTCTCTTGTCGGTGCTAATTTAATTTTTGTTTATGCAAGCTCAGCTTTGATCATTAATTTAATTTCTTGTATGTTTGTGCGAATATAATGCATGCGCGCAGGTGGATATAGTTCGCCATGCTCCAGCCATCCGGTCTGCAGACACAATCGGGTGCGGCTATCACACCGCAGGAATCCAACGATTTCGCAAGAATGGAGAGAAGTGGGTCCCTATCTTGCGCCAACAGCACGAGGATCTGCGTTTTCACAGGCCTTGCACACACTGCGGGCAACTCATAGATTCCAGCAGCTCATACTGCTCGTTCGCTTGCAGGGTAAGTTTGTTTTATGAATGAAATCATATTAGCAGCTCGCTTGTGATCCCTTGCGCTATGTATGCAATGCTGATCTCCTGCAGGTCTGTATGTGATTAGCCATAATTAGCACCTGCTATGTATACCTGATTGTGTTCCTTGTATACCCAGCCATATTGACTATATATATGAAGGCCACCCCGCCATATTGGGTGTGAGGAGTTTCTCTACATGGTAGCAAAGCCTATCAGATCCTATCTTTCCGCACTTCCCTTCCCTGAGTGTCTCTTTTCCTGGTCGCGCTTCTACCCCCTCCGCGCGACCCCTTCCTCCTCCCATCTTTGATGGCCACCTTTGCCTCCCTCGCCTTCACCACCTCTGCCTCCCTCGCCTCCTCCTCCCTGGCCACTGGTGTTGGCACTCTTCCAACGACAGGAACCCAACCATGCCCCCATCGGTGCTACCATGATGGGTGCCATGGGCGCCGGTGCTGTTGCACCGATCATGGCTCTCCCTTACACCACGGTCAATGTCAAGTCCCACATCCCGATTACGCTGGGCCTTCAATCCAACTACTCGAAGTGGGCGTTTTTCTTCAAGTCCCTATGCGGCAAGTTCGGCCTTCGCTCGCACATCGACGGCTCTGCTCCTCGACTTGATGATCCTTAGTGGGATGCAACGGAGTGTTGTGTCCGGGGCTGGATCTCCGGCTTTGTCGATGACTCTGTCCTTGACCTCGCCATGGACGACGCCGATCGAACCGCCCGCGATCTGTGGGTGGCCATTGAGGCGATCTTCCACGCCAATCGGGAGTCGTGCGCCATCTTCCTCCTCAACGAATTCCACTCCATGGCGCAAGGCGACAACACCATCTCGGCGTACTGCCAGCGGCTGAAGATCAAGGCCGCCGCCCTTCGTGACGTTGGCCATCCTGTGGATGACTCACAGCTCGTCCTCGCCCTTCTGCGTGGCCTCAATCCTCGTTTCTCCAACACCGCCGATGACATCGCCAACTCCGTTGTACTTCCCACATTTGCCAGAGCCTATGACATGCTGGCACTCAAGGAGCTCTGTCTCGCCAACGATGAAAAGACGGTCGCCAGCACCGCCCTCCTCACCACCGCCGGATCTGGCTGCACCAGCCCGGGCGGGTGCCGTGCTCTTGCTGCCACAGCCAACTCTGGAGGTGCACCCAACCCACATGTGACTGCCTTACTGCCTATGGCAGCAGCAACAACGGCGGCAGCAGTGGCTACAACAACGGCGGCAAGGGCAAGGGCAAGGGCTGGCGTGGCTCGAACGGCGGCTCTGCGCAGAAGCACGTTGGCGCTGTCCAGCTGGCTGGCCAGAACAGCCAATGCCGGCCCATGGCCCCTGGATCTGCTACAATCCATGGGCGCCACAGCAGGGTGGCTGGCATCCCAGCGTGCTTGCGCCCCTCCTCAGGCTCACACGGCCTTCGTGCCTGCGCAGCCCCTGACGACATTTGTGCCGCTCCAAGTCTCCCAACAGGCTCCCATGTGGAACTAGGATGGTCTTGTTGCTGCCCTCAATCAGCTGCACCTCCAAGGCCAACATCCCTGCGTCCTGGACTCCGGTGCCTCCTCCCACATGAGCTCCTCAGATGTTATACTCCTTTCTCGCCATCCCCCTCCTTACTCTTCCATTACCATCGGAAACGGTCAAACTCTTCCTATTTCATGTCGTGGCAAGTCTGTCCTCCATACACCAGAGTCAAATTTTCATCTTAATAATGTCTTAGTTGTCTCTTCCCTAGTCTGCAATCTGCTATCTGTCCGTTAGTTTACAAGGGACAACAACTACACTATAGAATTTGACGCTCTTGGTTTTTCTGTCAAGGATATCCCGACCCGACGCATGATGCTTTGCTGCAATAGTGCTGGCGACCTTTATACCTTCTCTGTTGTGTCCTCCACCCCACACACCAGCATCGCCATCTCCACCGACCTCCGGCATCACAGCCTCAGTCATCCCAGCTCTGCCACCATTGACATTCTTCATCATAATGCGTCTATCAGCTGTAATAAAGTAGAGCACCTGCTATGTCATTCTTGTCAGCTTGGCAAACATGTGTGCGGCTTCCTTTTTCACATTCTAGTTCATTTGGCTCAATGCCTTTTGAACTCGTTCACTGTGATGTATGGATATCCCCGGTTGCCAGTGTATCCAGGTACCAATATTATCTTGTTTTACTTGATGATTTCACTCATTTTTATTGGACTTTCCCCTCACTCGCAAATATGAAGTCCCCACACATATTACAATTTTTTGCAATTATGTCCACACTCAATCCAGCCTTGCCATCAAAGCTGTCCAAGCCGACAGCGGCACTGAATTCGTAAACAATACCCTCCATACTCTCTTTACTTCCTATGGTATTCATTTACGCCTCTCGTGTCCATATACCTCCCCACAAAATGTCAAGGCTGAACGCCTTCTTCGCACATTGAACAACATCATTCGCACGATGCTTCTCCATGCACACATGCTTGGTCAGTACTGGGCTGAGGCGCTCGCCACAGCCACATATCTTCTGAATAGGCGTCCATGCTTTACTGTCCGCCACGTCATTCCATATACTCTAGTCCACAGCAAACCTCCTGCGTACTCCCATTTGCGTGTCTTTGGGTGTCTTTGTTATCCGAACTTGATCGCCATGGCTTGACACAAACTCTCCCCTCCCTCCACAACTTGTGTCTTTCTCAGGTATCCCTCTTCCCAAAAGAGGTACCGCTGCCTCGACATGGCTACTCGGCACATCATCATCTCTCGTCATGTGGTCTTTGATGAGACTTGTTTTCCATTCAAGCTTTACCCCTCCGCGTCTTCGCCAAGCTACCTGGATTTTTTGATTGTAGGTACTACAGTGCCGATGCGTCCTGCATCCTTGCCCACTACTGGTGGGCAGCCACACCACAGTTTCATCGAGAAACTGATCGATGACCCCGCGATCTTGTTTCGCGGCCCCGTGCTGCCTGCTGCTCCTCCAGCGGTTGCCCCGGATCTGGCTGTTGTTCACGCCACTCCACCAGCTCGGGATTTCTGGCTTACCTACAGCCGGCGTCCCCGAAACCGAAACCTGAAACCGAAAAACCCGAGACCGAGACCGAATGGACCGAACTCTCGGTCATCGGTTACTAGCTCGGTTTCGTATTTGCAAAGACCGAGACCTACTTCGGTTCATCGGTCACTTGGCTCGGTTACCCGAACTACCCGAGCTGCACGTCCATTCACGTCATAGCTGCCATAGCTGGCCACCAGTCCACCACGCGTCGCCTATTCCATAAAAAAACAAAGTCCTCTAGTCAAACAAACTTATCATCTCACTGTTCTTGCTGGTACTAGTAGTCTCGTATACTACTCTTCAATCATGCACTCCTCTAGTCCACATGCAAGCCTGCGAGGCCGGCGTGCGAGCAGAACTCCATGGCCTGCATGCGCGGGGCCTGGCGGCGCATAGAGATAGACCAGCGACTCAGCGAGGGCCGTCGCTGTGCGCATGGAGAGAGCAGGAGGAAGCCTTGGAGCTGTCATGCCCCTTTGAGGTCTTGCGGTTGCCCGTTGGTTGCAGCAGTCGGTGCTCGCCATCTCCTCCGCCTCGTGCGTCCAGAAGAGCATCGGGTACATCGGGTACCCGACCCGAAAAATCGGGTAACCGAACTTCGGTTTTTTATTTTCTCGGGTGCAACTTCGGTTCCCAATGTTCGAAGACCGAAATAAAAAATACCCGAAAAAACCGACCCGAAAATTCGGGTAAGACCGAATGCCCAGCCTGACCTCCGGTTATTGTGTCTACCTCAGCGATAATCTGATTTCTTGGTCCTCCAAGTGTCAGACCATGGTTTTCCGCTCCAGTGCAGAAGCAAAGTACCGTGTTGTTGCTCATGTGGTAGCCGAGTGTTGTTGGCTGCGCCAACTCCTGCAGGAGCTCCATGTCTCCATTGCTTCGGTGACGGTTGTCTACTGCGACAACGTCAGCGCTGTCTACATGACCGCCAACCCCGTTCATCATCGTCGCAAGCACATTGAGATCGACATTCACTTTGTCCGTGAGAAGGTCGCCTTGGGACAAGTTCGGGTCCTTCATGTGCCGTCCTCCCACCAGTTCACAGACATGACCAAGGGCCTTCCTGTACAACTGTTTACTGAATTTAGGTCCAGTCTATGCGTCCAGGATCCTCCCGCTTCAACTGTGGGCAGGTATTAGATATATTAGGCAAGTCTGTTTGTGATTAGCCACAGGGGCGGAGGCAACTATTTGGCAAGGCTTGACCTCCGCCACACCTAAAACTTGTAAAAAAAGACTAATACATGTATTATATATACCAATAAATACATATAAAATACATAGTTGATGACATTATCAATGTAATCTTCATTTAGTGAGGTATTTTAAGTGCTAATGTTTTATTTTAGATTTCTGTTATATTTGTTGATCATAAAGTAATATACATATATAGAGAATGTTGGGTCTTTGCATAGTTGATAGTTATAGTATACATGTCTTTATAAGCTTGTCGCACCTAGAAAATATTCATGCCTCCGCCACTGATTAGCCATAATTAGCACCTACTATGTATACCTGATTGTGTTCCTTGCCCCCACCCCCATATTGGATGTGAGGTGTTTCTCAGTTATGCTAATTTCATCTTTATTCCTTGCAGGCTGAAGATAAGCAAGGGAATGGCTTTGCTATGGTTCAACAGCTTGTCGAGTTTGCAGAACACTTAAATGAAGCAGTAGTTGAACTTGACCGTTTCTGCATGATATGCTTCAAGGCATATAACTCAAGGTCATGTCCAGATCACGCAGTCCACTATAATGGGCCTCAAGTACTGGTAGCAGCTGCGGCGCTAGCAAACACAACGATCAATGTCCGTTTTATTGATGGGTGGGCAGCCGTGGAGGATACACAATTTCCTCCTCATATTGTTGCTCACGTTCAGGTGAGCTCCTGTAATTAGACTTGCACGTGCATTTGTTATATGTAACCAAGTCACTAAGATTGATTTTATTAACGTACAACTTTCATTTCAGGCTCTCCAGCTGGAGAATGGAGAAAGTTATTATCCAGTGCCTGCTGTAATCCTTGCTGACGATGAGGCACATCCGTGTCAGCGGCAAAACTGTCCCGAGTCTTTCGTCGGTGATGGACAGTTTTGCTCGTTACGCTGTAGGCATCTCGCATGAGCGAGCAAGTGAGAATCTTCTAACATAGATTAGGGAACACCTTGTGGAAACATGCATGTTGCTAGAAAAAAAAAATGTTTTAGCTCTACTTTTCTGTGGTGGTGTTGTTGCAAGTTTCTTCACAGTTTTGCTCTGCTCTTTTCTGTATGTGCTGTTCGGTGGCTCAAGGCCAGGTGCCACTCCTTGCAAACCTGCTTGTTTCTCTCAACTATGTGCTGTTCGGTGGCTCAAGGTCAGGTGCCACTCCTTGCAAACCTGCTTGTTTCTCTCAACTATTATTAAACTTCAAATGCTTGATTCCTCAAAAGTGAGAATTACATCCTTTTCTGGATGCGGAGGAAGTTCTATTTGAATAGCATGCTTCATCCAGGCTCTCATTACTATTAGTACTCTCTCCATCCATAAATAAATCAATTCCTATAGTTGTGTGAAGTAAAATCTTTTTAAGTTTCACTAAACTTAAAAAACAGTTACCAAATTAGCATCATTAGATATATTATAAAATAAACTATATTTTAATAATATGCTTATTTAAATATCATAAATATTTATAGTTTTTCTGCAAATCCAATCAAATATAAAAAGGTTTGACCTCATGGACGGAGTGAAGCATTTTCAGCTGTATCGGCTTAAAGTAACAAGGTTCTGCACAGAATCTATTTTGCGATTAGGTAATAAAAATTATATCTGCTTTAAGCTGTCCTTGCTGTGAGATAATAACAGGTTCTGCGCAGAATCTATTTTGCAATGTGATAGTCCACATCTAGCTCTCACTTGGAAATCTTTGCAGCGTTCTATGTCTGATTGAACAACAGGACAAAAGGGAAGCAGCAAGCACAAACCAAGTATCTAAACTTTGCAGTGCTGAAAAATGGAGAACGAAGTGCTATGGCGTGTATATAAGCTCCGAAGCTTCTAACTTGGCTGGGCCAGGGATGCCTGCATTGGCGCGAGCAGCGATGTTGGTGAGGTTGCTGTAGTGGGGGACAAACATGAAGGTAGTCTCCTTGACGCCGATGGCGTTGATGCTCTTGGTGACAGATCCACCATCTCCAAAGCCTGCATCCTCAGCTCCATTGGGTAGTCCTTGACACACCCAATTCTTGGACCAACCCCAGTGCTCCATTTAAGGGACAGCCTGTGCCCAAGCTGATAGGACTTGGACTCGCCCTTGGATTTCATCCTCTCAAAAATCGCCTTCTGTGGGACGTCGGTAGCTTTGGGGCTTTGCAGACCGCCTGATAAGGTTCTCTGGTAGGTTGGCTTGGCTTCTTCTGCAGGAGCGTTCTCTCCCTCGCCGCCTTCTGCGGTGTTTAGAGGGAGAACCACTTGTGGAAAATTTGGTTGTATGATAGCATAAGTTCTGTGAGTCATAGGCACTGGATCTTCATTGTAGTCTTCTTTGGTAGATGAGCGCACCTGAATCCCAAAATAAGTTCAGTAAATGAAACCATCTACCATTTGGTGACAGAAGTATATTAATGTTCTGGTTGTGAATGGTTAAGTGTACCTCGACGCCCTTGAGGTCAACTCCATTTTCTTCAAGGAAGTTCATGAAATTGCCGAGGTTCTCTGCAGTTGGTTTGTAGTGACCACTATACGCCCAGATGGACTATATATCAAAACATATAAACATAGATTAGCAGAATTCACCCGTACCCAATGAAAAGGTACACTAGCAAGATGTAATAAAAGGTATAAACATGATATTACTATATTCTGATAAAAGGACACAGCATAATCCACGGTTTAGAGTTGACATTAACTTGCAGAGTGGTCGAACCAAGTAACTAGATAATCTGATGTGTACTACACAGAAGTAGATTCAGGAACTCTATTTTCCTGAATACTAGGAAAGTAAAATACTGTGCTAAACAAAACTTACAATCCAATAGGCAGTGGTTGCTAAAGCAAAATACCTTGATAACTCCGTTCTCTGCAGTAAACCTTCCTGCAGCTATGGTTGTACCTCCTGCCAAAAAGCTGGAGTGCTGGAACACACCTCTCTTTCTGATGGATACATAGAAATTGATTTAGCAGCACTAAGCAGTAAAATGTGACCAAGGACCTTGTAGAGTAAAAAAGTTACCTTGCCAGCAAAAAGGGCTCATAACGAAAATCCATTTAGTTCCTTTAGGACCCCTGCTCGTATCAAGTGGTTCTCCAGACTGTTTATGGATAATCTTTCCCTCATTAATGATGTATTCATAGTGCTCACGCTCTTGCTACAAAACATCAAACAGATGTTAGAGCGTTGAAATGTGATAGGTTTAGAGCATCTCCAATTGTTTGGAAAAATCGACTTGGAAAAAGTTGTCATTTAGCAACTTGCTAAAACTTTTGGCAAGTAAATTTTTCATGTATCTCCAATAGTTTGGTAAAAATAACATAGAAAAGTATTCCAATTTGGTAAAAATAACATAGAAACGCCGGATAGCAAGTGAAGCTGACTTGGTAAATATAGCAAGTAGATGGTTTCCGATTCCAACTTGGAAAAATTTAGCAAGTCATATACCAATCTGTTGGAGAACGCTTTTTCTTTTTTTCCCAATAAAACAAGGATAGCAAGTCATTTTTCCAAACTATTGGAGATGCTCCAGCTTTGAACTGCTTTCTCATATTCAAGGGTGAGCCTGCTTGCTGCAGGAAGAGAAATGACCCATCACTGGCACTGCCTCCAAGAAAATGAGTTTATTGTTAGTGGCGCCTGGTGTTTAGCTCTAGTTCTAAATATGCAATTGTAATTCCCCACTGTAATTCTTCTGACAAACCATCCTTGAAACCTTGGTCAGTAGTAACTCTTTGTGAGCGGTATTGTTTGGTAGCCACTCCTATGCAATGAAAATCAGGTGGGGAAAGTATCCTTTCCCCTCTGTCGAACCGTAAAAAATAAAGTTTGCTAAAAATGAATCCATTTTCCTGTTCTTAGCTATCTACAACATAGCAATGCCAATTGTATTTGTATCAATTGTCTAGATTCATGAGCAAAGGAAATAATAATGTGAACAATATCAGCTTATCAGGCCAGGGCATGACTGGGTCCAGTACAAGTTTTAGATGAAGAATAATTCAGATTTGAGGCTATGTCAAATGAAGTTCATAAATGCAGCAATTTGATAGACAAATAAGAAGATTCAACACACCTTTTATTTGATAAAATATTTCTTAAAATTCGAACTTGAGAGAAATTTTCTTCAGTAAAAAGCACTGAGCATTTTCTTAGAGAAGATATTGATAGTTAATAACAAAACAAAAGCTTCGTGAAACTGGCACAATATTTTGTGGATGAAGTTAGTCAAGTCACCATACATCCTTTTGCAGACATATTTTGCGGATGAAGTTAGTCAAGTCACCATCAGAAGTTCTGAATAAAGATATGCAGCCATGGTGGAACATGTCTTACCGGACCAAGATACCTTATGCATTGCTTTTTCAGCAAAGCTCTTGGACACTCTGGAAGGTCTATATCCTTTCCTTCTCCAACATCAAGCCTACAAACACACAGCTAGCTCACTTGAAAATTTTCATGCAATCAAACTGATGACAGAAATTTGTATTATGAACTGGCCGGCACGAATAGACATACATGTATTTCAGATCTGTTATTTAGGTTCCACTACCTCTTCAGATCACAGAATTTGCAAACGTATCAATGCAAATCTTACCAGTAGAAGAAGGGCTGTCCAGCCTGGCTTTGGCACCAGACATCATAGTAGAAGTGAAGATTATGCCCATACCTATGGCGTGGATCAATCTATAAAATACAACAACACATATGAGCACAGTAGTTATGTTATGACAGTTGCAGTGGATCAGAGTCATGGAAATGATCACTCTATTTGCTCAATGAAAAACATGTAATGGCCCAGCCCGGGGCAAAAAAAAAAACTACGTCACTCTACAAAGAGATGCTTGGAAGGAGGAGATCCCACGACGTCAATCAGTGGACCTTTTCATATGATCAATGTTCACACATCACACATGACAGAAAGCTGAAGTCAACTGATGATATAATATACTACTGGAAAACAGGTTCCTTTCCATACACATGAGAAGTTGAAAACAGAGCACCTAATTAACTAATCTAAGGTACTGCTACTAGAGTAGTGGGATTTTGTATGCACTCACAGCCTCGATCCAGTGCTGGAAAGCCAGCTTGAGAGCCTTGCCGTCTCTGGATAAACCCTGACCCACCTGTTGCAACAAGATGCAAAGCAAGCAGACATGAGAAACATAGGACAGCGACGTGATGAGAAGCCTGATAGCGATAGGGGGAGGGAGGGAGGGACTAGGGAGGAGGACCTTGGAGGCGTTGAGGCCGACGCGGTTCCAGCGCGAGGCGGCCGTCTCCGGCTTGGGCTCGTCGAAGAAGGAGACGGTGCTGTGGCTGAGCCGCGCGAAGTCCAGCGCTTGCCACCTGCATCATAATCATCATTGATCGAAATAGTCACAAACCGTCAGAGTCTCAATCAAAGGTTTGTTTCCCTGGAACGAAGAGGCCCCCCAGTTGTTAGAACTGATGTCAACATCAGCACTCAGCAGCAGTAACCATGGACAAGAACAAAAAATTCGGCGCCGTAACCGTTTCGTGGATTTTTCTTGGAAGGAAGCCAGCCAGCTCGCGGAGCAGTCGTAGTACAAACAAGATTGAAGAAGAAGCAGAGCTGTGAGTTGTGACAGCAAAAGGGGGAAGCTTTTATTTATTTATTTTATTTTATTTTTGTTAGTATTGATCTCCCTAGTTACTGGGCCCAACGGCCCTTTTATCTAACTTGATCCGCTCCTGATCGGGGAACCCAACCCATTAATGGTTGGAGGGCCCCTGTCACACTGCGGGATATAAAAGGGAGGTGGGGGCCAAGGCACAAGGCACGAGGTTCGTCTGAGCCGCCAGAGACCCCCCACCGACATCCCCAACCCTAATCCGATCTAGGATCTCGCAGCCAGTGACGGGAAGCCTTCCCCGCCGCCGCTGCGTCGACTCCAACCGCGCGACCTTCACTGCACCGAGCGCCTCCCCACGCCGGCTTCTTCCTCCTCATCCGGACCCGCAAGAACGACGAGAGAGGCCTATGGCGGACGCCGGATCAAGTTCCAAGCCCACCGGAGATGGAATCAACTGGATCGCTCAGATTCCACCTCTGACTGGGAACAACTATAAGAAGTGGCGCGAGCAGCTTGAGTTAGCCTTGGTCATGACGAACAATGACCTTGCTCTCTCATCACCGTGTCCCGTTGCTCCAGAGGAGCCTGTGAGAGAGGAGAATGAGGAAGATGCCGCTTTTGCGACACGCAAAAGGGATCATGCTGATAAGAGGATGTCCTATGATCTTGAGAAAAGGCAATGGGACAGTTCCAATAAGAAATGTCTCACTTTAGCTAAGGCTACTATTTCAGAGCCTATCAGAGGGTCCATCCCTGAGACACCCACCATTGCTGAGTATTTAGATCATGTTAAGAATCAGTTCCATGCAACTACTAAGTCTCAGGCAAGTGCTCTTATCAAAGAGCTTTGCAATAAGAAATACAATGGTGGTGGCGTTAGAGACCACATACTAAGAATGAGCACCATAGCTGCTAAGCTTGAGTCCATAAAAATTAAGTTACCTGATCCTTTTGTCATTCACATGATCTTTGCCTCACTGCCAAGTGAGTTTGACACTTTTAGTGTCAACTATGACATGTTGCCTGATGACTGGAACATGGACAAGCTCATTAGTATGTGCGTTCAAGAGGAAGAGCGCATTAAGGATTCACGTGGGGACTCTGCTCTCTATGTGAAGGATAATAAGAGAGTTTTTTAATAAGAATGCTAAACCACAAGGGAAACCAAAGTGGGATGGCAGCTCATCCTCTAATGCTAATGCCAAGGGAAAGGCACCTCAGTTCCAACCTCAGCCTCAGTTCCCTCCTCAGCCTCAGTTCCCAGCTCAGTCTCAGTCCCAGCAGGGAAAGAAGATCACTGTAGACAAAGATCAGTGCATGTATTGCAAGGAAAGGGGCCATTGGATGAAAGATTGTCCTGGATTCCTGAAGTTCCTGAGTAAGAATGGTGAGGATATTATTACATTTGTAGATGAATCCTTGTTTCTAAGCTATGACAAATCCACTTGGTGGGTTGATTCAGGTGCAACTACTCACGTTGCTAATTCTTTTCAGGGATTCGCTACGAGGAAGATCCTGCAAAGAGGAGAAAGAACCATTAAGGTGGCTAATGGAGTACAAGCCGACGTCCAAGCCATTGGAGACGTATCATTAGAATTAGTAAATGGTTTTGTACTTAGGCTTCATGATGTACTCTATGTTCCTTCTTTGCATCGAAACTTAATAAGTGTGTCTAAGTTAGATGATGATGGATTGACTTGTCATTTTGGAGATGGCAAGTGTAAGATATTTTTTAATAATCAGTGTGTTGGTCTTGCCTTCCGACAAGACAAACTTTATTTGTTATCCATCTCTGAGAATGTTAATGTTATAAGTTCTGAGAATAAGATTGCTTCCTCGTCTATGAATGTAAGTAAAAAGCGTAAGAATATTCAGGTTGACTCTTCGAAATTGTGGCATTGTCGATTAGGCCACATTTCGAGGGGGAGAATTGATAGATTAGTCAAGACTGAAATTCTTCCGCCATTAGAACTATCAGAATTAGATCAATGTGTTGATTGCATTAAAGGTAAGTATGTTAAGAAAATTAAGAAAAATGCCAAACGAAGTGCAGGGACTTTAGAAATAATCCACACCGACATATGTGGACCGTTTCCCGTCATGAGTGTGGATGGTTATGACTCGTTTATAACATTCACTGATGACTACTCACGTTATGGCTACATCTATCCGATTAAAGAAAGATCAGAAGCTTTAGATAAGTTTAAGATATTTAAGGCAGAAGTAGAAAATCAACACAATAAGAAAATTAAGATAGTAAGATCAGACC
Source organism: Coix lacryma-jobi var. lacryma-jobi (assembly GCA_009763385.1). Lineage (NCBI taxonomy): Eukaryota > Viridiplantae > Streptophyta > Magnoliopsida > Poales > Poaceae > Coix > Coix lacryma-jobi. The sequence continues at coordinate 136,232,778 of CM019829.1, forward strand.
GTGGTGGAGAATACTATGGGCGACATACCCCGTATGGTCAAGTTCCAGGACCTTTTGCAAAGTTCCTTCAGGAGCATGGCATAGTTGCTCAGTATTCAATGCCAGGAGAACCTCAGCAAAATGGAGTGGCTGAAAGAAGAAACCGTACCCTGATGGATATGGTAAGAAGCATGGTCAGTTACTCCACTTTACCCTGTGGATGGAGGCGTTAAAAACCGCCATTCATATCATTAATCGTGTACCCAGTAAGTCGGTGCCTAAAACACCGTATGAGTTATGGACAGATAGAGTACCCTCACTTAAGCATTTAAGGGTGTGGGGCTGTCCAGCTGAGACTAAAGTCTTTAACCCAAATTCAGGAAAATTAGATCCTAAGACTGTTAGTTGCCATTTTATTGGCTACCCAGAGAGATCAAAAGGCTACCGCTTTTATTGCCCTGACAGGCATACAAAGTTTGTAGAGACAAGACATGCTGAGTTTTTAGAACATGATGTGATCAGGGGGAGCAAGGTGGTTCAAGAAGTTAACTTAGAGGAGAAACGGGTTCACGCCCCTACTCCGATGTTTCAGGAACCATACTTTATGCTACCTGTTGCTGCTGCACCAACGGTGTCAAGCACTGTAGTGCCAGCACCTGTTGTTGAGCCTCCCTTGCCGACAGAAAATGAGAATCTGGAACCTGTCCTTCAGGAGCCATTAGAACCTGTCGTGCATGGGGAAGAACAACAACAGCCCCAAATGGCGCCAAATAATGAAAACATTAGAAGGTCACATAGAATTAGAAGATCAGCTATCGCAGATGATTATGAAGTCTATGAGGCCGAAGAGTTTCATATGGAGGATGATCCCACAACATATGAACAAGCCATGAGAAGAGAGCACTCAGATAAGTGGCTAGAAGCCATGAAAGATGAGCTAAGTTCCATGGATTCCAACAATGTTTGGGATTTAGTGGAAATTCCTAAAGGAGCCAAGACAGTAGGCTGTAAATGGGTCTACAAAACCAAATGTGACTCCCAAGGGAACATTGAGAGATATAAGGCGCGACTCGTGGCAAAAGGTTTTACCCAAAGAGAAGGAATTGATTACAATGAGACTTTTTCTCCTGTTTCATGTAAGGATTCTTTTAGAATTATAATGGCGCTAGTGGCACATTATGACTTAGAGTTGCACCAAATGGATGTTAAGACGGCATTCCTTAATGGGGATCTAGAAGAAGATGTTTACATGGCACAACCGAAAGGTTTTGTTGTGGAAGGAAAAGGAGAGATGGGATGTCGACTAAGAAAGTCCATTTATGGGTTAAAACAAGCTTCGAGACAGTGGTACTTGAAGTTTGATAACACAATAAGACGTTTTGGGTTTAAAGCTAATGTTGAGGATAACTGTGTGTATGCAAAGTTTAAGAATAGTAAGTTCATATTTTTGGTTCTATATGTGGACGATATTTTGCTGGCAAGCAATGATGTCGGTCTGCTAATGGAAACAAAGAAGTTCTTGTCCTCGCATTTTGATATGAAGGATCTCGGTGAAGCCTCTTTTGTTCTGGGGATAGAGATTCACCGTGATAGAAGCAAAGGGGTATTAGGTTTGTTTCAGAATGCGTACATAGATAAGATTCTTAAGAAATATAGTATGCATAAATGCAGCCCATCACCTGCACCCATAGTCAAGGGCGATAAGTATGGGGAACATCAGTGTCCCAAGAATCAGATAAAGCTCGAGCAAATGAGATCAGTTCCTTATGCATCCGCTGTCGAAAGTTTACAATATGCTCAAATTTGTACTCGCCCTGACATAGCTTTTGTTACCGGGTTACTTGGCAGATATCAGAAAAATCCAGGCATAGAGCATTGGAAATTAGTAAAGAAAGTCTTGCGTTATTTGCAGGGCACAAAAGGCTTCATGCTAACCTATAAGAGATCAGATTCCCTTGAGATTGTAGGGTTCTCAGATTCAGATTATGCGGGGGAGGAAAGAAAATCCACTTCAGGTTATATTTTCACCCTTGCAGGTGGGGCTATATCGTGGAAAAGCTCCAAACAAACTCTCGTTACATCATCCACAATGTATGCGGAGTTTGTAGCATGTTATGAGGCCTCGGGGCAGGTGAACTGGCTTAAGAAGTTCTTACCCGGATTAGCAGTGGTAGACAGCATTCAGAAACCACTTAAGTTATACTGCGATAATAATCCTGCAGTTGAATATGCTCACAACAATAGGTCAAGTGGTGCTGCCAAACACATTGACATTAAGTACTATGTTGTGAAAGATAAAGTTCGGGATCATGTCATTAGTCTTGAGCATATAAGTACAGATAAGATGTTAGCGGATCCGTTGACAAAAGGCTTACCACCCAACGTGTTTAGAAGACACGTAGCCGGCATGGGGTTAAGGGAAAGCCTATGATTCCTGAACACTTAGGGCCCAAGTTAGAACTCTGTTTCAAATTAGAGAGATGTATTGTAGCCGTCAAGTCCAACGACACTTGGTTGTGACGACGAGACGCGCTCGACGCTTTTCTTTATAATGGAATAGAGCCATATAAGTTGAGTATTTAAGATAAGAATAAGATAAGTTATTAGGAGATCAAGGGGGAGAATGTTAGTATTGATCTCCCTAGTTACTGGGCCCAACGGCCCTTTTATCTAACTTGATCCGCTCCTGATCGGGGAGCCCAACCCATTAATGGTTGGAGGGCCCCTGTCACACTGCGGGATATAAAAGGGAGGTGGGGGCCAAGGCACAAGGCACGAGGTTCGTCTGAGCCGCCAGAGACCCCCCACCGACATCCCCAACCCTAATCCGATCTAGGATCTCGCAGCCAGTGACGGGAAGCCTTCCCCGCCGCCGCTGCGTCGACTCCAACCGCGCGACCTTCACTGCACCGAGCGCCTCCCCACGCCGGCTTCTTCCTCCTCATCCGGACCCGCAAGAACGACGAGAGAGGCCTATGGCGGACGCCGGATCAAGTTCCAAGCCCACCGGAGATGGTCGATTCTCTAACCCTATTGTTCTTTACTTTCACTGTCTTGCATATTAAGCATTTGTTCATCCACTGTTTAACCTAATCCCGAGCCTATTAACACTAAGTGATCCGATTGGATCTAACAATTTTATTTTATTTTATTTTATATAAGAAGAAGAAGAAGAAGAAGAAGAAGAAGAAGAAGTAAAAGGGGACAGACAATCCTTGTCTGCACATGCCAATCGAACCCGGACGAATTGAAGGGGCAGAAACTAAATAAATCACAGGCAGGAGGAACTGAGGAAGGTGGCGGGTGGGAATTGAAGGGTACGGCGGGTACCAATACCAACCAGAGCTCCTCGACGACGACGGCGGAGTCGGCGAGCTTCCGGCGGGTCCGGTAGCTGCGGTAGACCTTCTGCAGCTTGGTGGCGGCGCCATTCTCGCCGGCGCCGGCTATTGCCTCCCCGGATTCCTCCAGCCGCCTGTCCTCCGTCTCCAGCACCTCCACCATATTCGTCTCGTCCTGAGATTTGGGAGCTGCGTGCGGTGCGACCGAGCAATCAATCAATTGTCTGGAGCTGGAGTAATGGAGTTGGGCGAGAGGACCACGGAGAAGAGAAACGGCCGTGCTGCAGTGGGGCGCTGCTTCTGGTTGTGCGGAAGCAGAAGGTGTCAGAGGGAGGAGATGAGCAGAGCATGAGAGCTGTTTTGCGGAGCTGGGGCGCTGCTAGTACAAGTATCAAGTAGTCGCCAGTCGGGCAGCGACTGCGGATTCGACGACGGCGACGAGTTCAGAGTTCAGACGAGTCGTTGGTGTGTGGCGCCGCTAGCCAGCCATAACTGCATGCGCGTGGTTGGGCCCGCGTGTCACTCACTCACTGGCTCTACTGGACGAGCCGAGGAGTACTGGTAGTGGTAGCTACGAATACCGCTGCGTAGTAGCTGTACTACTACGTATTGTGTTGTGTGTGTGTGGTAGGTACTCCTCCGTCCTAGAAATAGTGTTGCTATGAGATACGTGCTGATCAAATTAATAGTGTTGCTATGAGATACGTGCTGATCAAATTTGACTGAGTTTATACAAAATATGTGTAATATTTTTATCTCCAAATAAACTTATTATAAAAATATATTAAAAAATCTAATGATACTAATTATATACCATAAATATTAATATTTATTATATATATTTGGTTAAAGTTGAAATATGCTAACTTTTGGAAAGTGAGAATGATTCTTTTTTAGGAGTACTATACGACTACTACTCTTTAACTACCGTAACAGTACTACAGTTTGACTGCATGCATGCATTCAGCCCCGAGATGGACTCGACTGGACAATTGTATCTAGGGCTCCTTCAGTTCCAAAATCTCCTTAAAAAAAATTTATATAGTATACATCGAATCTTTAGACGTATGCATGAAATATTAAATATAGTTAAAAATAACTAATTATATTTTTAGTCTGTTAATAAAGAGATGAATCTTTTAAACCTAATCCGGCTATGTTTGGACTAATTTTATCAAATAACAACGAAAGTAATATTTTACGAACGGAACAAGGTCTTAGCTTCAGAATCACGTTTTGGCCACGTGGCTAGCTAATTGGTCTGGCCAAGTTTTCGATCAACTACTACAAGTACAGCTGGGGCCTGGGGGACCTGTCCAGCAGCAAGCCGTACCTGCTCTCTCTTTTTCTCGAGTCCTGGCCAGGCCAGGTCCAAGTCCAAGCTATCCAAATGCATGCATGAGCATGAGCTGGTCTAGAACCAAGCAACTCGATCTAAGCTGCTTGTTGACGTCGGAATTGATCCGAATCACACATCAGCAGGGCTAGAACGTCCAAAGAGGTTGTAGTTCAACCTGAGACAGTAGGAACCCCGGCTAAACCGTCGAAAACCGATATAGAGGCCGGTCTGGATCCATCTAAGGTTTTGGGCTCCTGTGTTGATAACTCTAGAACTCCTCCCGGGAAGACCCGTCGGAGAGAAGCACGCAGAGATTGTTCTAGGACCAGCATGGCCGCCTAGAACGCCGTCGAGCCTCGCCGGAAGACGCGACGAACAACAAGGTAGAGGAAAAAGGGGTAAAAGGGATAGTAGATTGGTTTTGATCGATTGATGTTGGATGCCTCAGTCGGTCATGATCCTCTCATATATATAGAGGGGGTTGGTCTTATCCCAATAGGAAACATCTCCAGATACGATCTCCAAGTTTCCTATCCGGACTCTATCAAAATATAGAATCCAATCCAGGCGCAACAAGGTAACCTTGATCTTGCCAATCCTTAGATCGACCAGATCGGTTTAATGGGCTTTATCAGCCCATACTGATCAACAAATCATCCTTATAAGAGAAGGATCCACATATTAGCACCAGACTCGGCTTTCATTATAACCATGAAGTTTCCGACCAGGACCACCTGGTCGGTCATAACATGAGTGATCGAAAATCCAAAACGATTAGGCCCATTTAACCTAGAACATCCGATCTCTCAAAAAGACAAATTCGACTCTAATATTACATGCCGAATATTTCCTCTAAATTCATCTTTACCTGTGACACTTTTGAGTGTCAACATATGCCCCCCTGTTTTAGGTAATCTTTAATAGAACCTAAAAACAAACCGAATAACAAAGATGTCCAACTCATTGGCTATTCGAAAATTAAGGGTAAATATTCTGATTATTTTTGTTCTAAGGGCGATACATGTATCAGCCATTGTTTAGAAAGCGCTTAGGCTTCTTGCCAAACACTTGGAAAGTACTTTTTTAGATACCTTCCGTTTATTGCTCTTGGGAGACTTTCACCTTGTAACGTCTCTAGCACATATGCATTCCCGAATATTACTTTGATCACTTTATAAGGACCTTCCCAACTCGGCGACCACTTGCCAAACTTGTTGCTTCTCGACCCGAGTGGTAGTATAGTCTTCCATACTAACTCTCCCACTTGGAACGATTTGCTTCTCACCTTCTTGTTGTAAGCTCTGGCAACCTGGGCTTTATTTTTCTCCATCTCCTTAAGAGCCTTTAATCTCTTATCGGTCACTTCATCAATGTTGTCCATCATGGCATCATGATACATAACAACAGATAAATCATTCTGTTTAGCTAGTCTATATGCATCCAAATTTACCTCGATGGGTAACACTGCTTCTTGTCCATATACCAACTCGAAAGGAGTGACTTTTGTAGCACCATGTCTTGACACACGATGAGCCCATAAAGCTTCAGATAAAACCTCGTGCCACCTCCTTGGGTTATCCTCAATCTTCTTTTTAATAAGCTTGATCAAAGTCTTATTACTAGACTCAGCCTGGCCATTAGCTTGAGCATAGTACGGAGATGAATTGAGCATCTTTATTTTGTATAATTCAGCAAAATCTCGCACCTCTTTAGAAATAAAGGACACCCCTTGATTTGTAGTCAACGTTTGAGGTATGTCGAATCTATGTATAATATGCTCAGTAATAAACTCAATCACTTCCTTGTGCGTCATATTCTTCAAAGGCACCGCCTCAGTCCACTTGGTAAAGTAATCTGTAGCGACCAGAACGAAACGATGTCCCTTTGAAGATCGGGGATGAATTTGGCCAATGAAGTCTAGTCCCCAACCACGAAAAGGCCACGGTTTGATAATAGGATGAAGCATGGCAGCAGACACAAGCTGTATGTTTCCAAACCGTTGACATTCTTCGCATTCTTTGTAGTAACGAAAACAATCGGCCATCATCGTGGGCCAATAAAACCCAGCTCTTCGTAATAGCCACTTCATCTTTGGTGCTGATTGATGTGTACCACAAATACATTCATGAACTTCTCCCATAGCCACCTTTGCTTGATCAGATCCCAAACACTTAAGTAACAAGTCTTCAGCAGTCCTTCGGTAAAGCTCATCATTGTGTAGTACATATTTAAATGCACTCCGCCGAACACTTTGATCAACCTTAGTACTCAAATCATTAAGATGTTTAAACAAGGGAGTTCTCCAATCTTCTAAATCAGTTCCACTCGATTCGGACCGATTTAGAGTTCCTTCAGACAAATTAATTATTCCAAGATCGACTAGGTCAATCGGACGAATTAACTGACTTAACTCAAAAACAACCCGGTCGGCCATAGTGTCTACCCAAGTATGCTTAACATGTACCTAGTCTCCAAGGTAAGGTGGCCGAACTGGTTCTAAAATAAACTGGTCGGCCAAAGGAACCGACAATACTTCTGCACGCTGCTGCACCGACTTTATGTGAAAATTGCGTCTACTAACATGATAGCCAGATGCTTGTTGATCTAACATATTGGCTTTATGATTCTCATGCCTTGGTATATGCCGAATCTGGAATTCGGTAAAATGAGTAATGATGTCAAGGAACATGTCAAGATAAACATTTAACGATCCCTCTAAACATTGAAAATTACCAGCAACTTGTTGCACTACTAGCAAGGAATCGCCATAAGCTTCAACATGCTTAACCTCCATGGAACATAATATTTCTAAACCGAATAAAAGAGCTTCATATTCGGCTTGATTATTAGTGCACAAGTAATCTAACCGGCTCAACATTTCAAACTCAACACCATTAGGAGAAATGAATACCACACCAACACCTTGACCCTCCTTACAAGCCGATCCATCAAAATAAAGTTTCCATGGAGTAAAAGTAAAATAACCGATCTCATCTTCTAAACTAATACCATGCTCAACAATGAAATCAGCAAGAACTTGACCTTTTAAAGTTTTCAATGGTTCATAGGTCAAGTCAAACTCAATCAATGCATACGCCCATTTACCAATCCTTCCTCTAAGGATTGGCCGATATAACATGTGCTTAATTACATCAGTCTGGCATGCAACAACTCATGTACTAGATAGTAAATAATGTCTCATTTTAGCACAAGCGTAGTACAAGGATAAGCATAATTTTTCAACATGGGCGTACCTTGTCTCGGGATCAAGAAGACGACGACCAATATAAGCAATCACGTACTCTTTACCTCCATCTTCTTGTGTTAAGACAGCTCCAATGACCTTCTCTTCGACAGCGACATATAATTTGAAGGGGACTCCTCTCTTAGGTGCCCGAAGAACCAGTGGAGATGATAAATATTCCTTTATTTTCTCAAATGCTTTTTGCTACTCTGCCCCCCAAGCGAACTCATTTTCATTCTTCAACTTTAGTATAGGGGTAAAAGTAATAATTTTCCCGGACAAGTTTGCAATAAATCTTCTCAAGTAGTTCACTTTTTCCAAGAACTTTTGCAAGTCCTTTTTGCATGTAGGCGCTTGAACTCTCTTGATCTTTCCTATCCTTTTAGGATCAACCTCTATGCCTTTGTCATGAATGATAAACCCTAAAAACTTCCCAGCTGATACACCAAAAGCACATTTCAGTGGGTTCATCTTCAAACCATAGCGGCGCATTCTCTCAAACGCTAGACGTAAATCGGCCAGATGAGACACATGGGCAGCCGATTTAATCACAATATCATCAATATATACTTCCATGATTACCCCAATCAAATCATGAAAGATCAGATTCATAGCGCGTTGATAAGTAGCACCTGCATTCTTCAAACCGAATGTCATCACGACCCACTCAAAAAGACCAACAAACCCAGGACAAATAAAGGCCGTTTTGGGCATATCCTCTTTGGCCATGAATATTTGATTATAACCAGCGTTGCCATCAAGAAAACTAACGACCTGGTGTCCTGAAGCATCATTGATTAACATATCGGCTATAGGCATATGATATTCATCTTTGGGAGTGGCTCTATTTAAATCTCTAAAATCAATGCAAACCCTAATTTTCCCGGTGTCTTTCTTCTCCACAGGCACGATATTAGAGACCCACTCCGCATACCTGCATGGCTGGATAAACCCCCCTTGTAATAACCGATTAATTTCCTCTTTAATCCGGTCATATATTGTAGAATTAAAACGGCGAGGATGTTGCTTGAATGGTCGGAACCCCGACTTAATAGGAAGCCGATGCTCAACAAGTTCTCGGCTTAACTCGGGCATCTCTGTATAACTCCATGCAAAGCAATCAACATACTCCTTCAGAAGCGCGATTAACTTTATTTTATAATCGGCTTCAAGATTTTGATTTACAAAGGTCGGCCTAGGTACAGAACCATCCCCAATATCTGTCTGTTCTAAAGGGTCGGCTGACGTAAAACCTTGGCCCAACTTATTGAGCTCATCGAAATCATCAATAACTTCACAAGTATCGGTCTTATGAGTCCGATATTGTTCAACACGATGCTTCAACCAATCAACATTAGCATCCATTAAATTACATGATAATGTTGAACCGATTACCGATCGGCTTTAAAGATACTGGTACGAAACCTTCCCTAGTAACACTAAAAACTCGAAATCAGAAAAATCCCGACCAGATAAACAAGCGATAGTATCATGCCCCTCGAGCAAAGGAGCATCGGCTGTAGCTACATAGGCCGATGAATCTGAGTGTACCACCTCAACATCGTCTCCCACCCATTGGATAAGAAACTGATGAAGGCTAGAAGTATGCATCGATTAGCATGAATCCAGTCACGCCCAAGTATAAGGTTATAGCTACCTTGTATGTAGGCGGCGAAGAAAGCAGTGGCCAAAGTCTTGCTCCCAACGGTCAGCTCCATGGACGCAACTCCTTTGGCCGGAATGGGATCTCCTCCTCCGACTCCAGTAATAGTCATGTTAGTCTTGTCTTGATCAGCTCTTCATCGGTACCGCCGAGCTTCTGGTAAAGCGAGTCTGGCATCAAGTTCACGATTGCCCGCTGTCTACCAGCATCTTGTGGACTGGCGTACCATTGATGTGACCTTTTATATGCAACAACTTAAGATGATTGACGGATTCCTCTGGCTTATGGAACACAGCAGTCTGCGTAGCGAAGTTGAACTCCGCTGCCGTCGAATCATCTCCGACCACGTAGTAGTCGGCCGATAAGTAAACTACATTAATCTCCACCCTTTCTGGGGAAGGTTCATAGTCCACTATTTCCTCATCTGGTTCTTCAGGTAACTCTTCACTGGTCGCAGTAATACCAGCGGAGGAAACAGGGTCACTAAGAAGCGAGCCTAATCCCATCGGCACATCAGGAACCGATTCGGTCCTGGACCCTAGTCGGGTTGGCTCAATTCCTGATCCAGTAGTAATCAGTTCAGTGTGCTCGACCGCTAAACTGGTCGGCACCTGTCCTGAAGTGGTCGGATTAGTGTCCGACCTGATTGGTTCCGAAGCCACTTGAGTAGTTTCGGTGTTCAGACTGGTCGGTTCAGGATTCGACCTGTTTAGTTCTACAATCGTTAAAGTCGGCTTTTGATTACAGGCTGGCTCTTCACCTCCTCACTTGCCCTGAGGGAAAACAGGATGCGTTGAGTTAAATATATCCTCCCTCATTCTTTCGAGTCGTTCCTTCCTCTTTTTGTTGCAACGAGCCCTCTGCAGCTTCCTTCGCTGAGTTTTAGTTAAACCAGGAGGACACCACCTGGGCTGCAGGTACTTGGGGTCACGCTCAACAGGCTTTTCTACCTCCGCCTCGACCGAAGTATCTTGAGCTTCTGGGACCTCTTCAGCTGGCCCCTCGACCACCATCGGCTCGGGTTCATTGGCAATAGGAACTTCCATAGACCCGATCGTAATAGTGGGCACAAGATCGGGTCTGGTCAGAGAAACAATGGGGACACTCTGCACCTTCTTAGGCACATATACTTGTCGCGCCTGCGCTTTCCCCGTCTCCTGAGAGGTTAAGGTCCTTGATGTGATCAGCCGATTCTGATTTGAGTTACTGGAATTTGGCTGACCACCCAAGCGATCGAACACTGAGACCCTTGTAGGCTGATTGGTGGGTATTCCCCATCCTGGCTGATAATACATATGTGCCGGTATAGGGTAGGACACCCATACTCCTTGAGGACCCCATTGTGGTGGTGGCAAAATAGGAGGGGACCACTGATGGTAATAAGGGTCAGTCTTTGGTGTCAGAGACGCCGCCTGAGACACCATCATCTGTTTGGATTTCTCACCCTCACGCTTCGGAGGAGTAGATTCTCTCTTTTTTAAGGACCGATTCTGGGAATCGGCCTTTTGCTGTTTGTATTTGGCCATGAGCTTGTCAAAAGTACATGGTTCTCTAACGACTTTCCCCTTACTTCTGTCCGCATTAGTTTTCCAAGTGCCAACTTCAGGTTTCTGCGGGACAAAAGTGCGAATGACATGTACTCCCGAAGGGGCAGATTCTTTAGAAACAGCCAAACCGACTGCATTAGTCGGTTTATTGATCCCACTGGAATTAGTAGAGATCGGCTTGATCTGGTCGGCTTTCTGCACTGGCTGCTTTGAAGATGAACCAGACTGGTTGGCTTGAGAACCCGACCTGGTCGGTCTTTGTTGTGCTGCCCTGGCCTCAAAATACCTTTGTCTATGCAGGTGTCATGTTGACCCTGCAGTGATTGTGAGTTTACTTTTGCCATCGTCACCCTTCTCGAGCACCACCTTGCGCCCCGAATTGTTCTCAGTATTCGGTGCCACTCGTGGTTCGCCGATAATAACATTTTTTCCTTTGGTCAGATCGGCTTGCTCTGGACGAATCAAAATAGTGGGTTATTTAACTTTTTGCCATCCTTATGGAAGCCACTCCTTCGTTTGCCAATTTTATACGAGCTCCTACATATTTGCCATCTGAAACCGTAAACCTCCTACGTATTTGCCACTTTTGCTGACATGGCACGCCACGCAGACAACCAACGTGGCATTGCCTCTCCACTCGCTGCGGCTTCTCTTCCTCTCTGGTCACTGACATATGGGCCCTGCAGGTCAGATTGTTCTTCAACCTACAGCCTGGAACTGAAAGAGCAGCACGCGGTGCTTCCTGGCGGGCGCCGGCTTGGAGGGCGGCGTCACGGGGGCTGGGTCCGCCAACGGCTGCTGCTGCAGCGGCCTGGTGCGGCAGCGGAGGGTAGGCGTCGACGGGTTGCTGCCGCTGCCCGCAGCGACACCGCTCTTGATGGCGGAGAAGCCGCCGCCGGTGCCAGAGGCCTCGCGTGGGCTGAGTACGTCATGTTGTGGCCGGGAGCACGTCATGCTGTGGCCGGCGCTTCTTGTTCTTCGCGTCGCGGTCGCGGTCGTCGTTGCCGCTGTCCCACTGGACGGACGTGCACAGCGCCCTCCGCCACCCCGTCCCCATCCTTGTTCTCGTCGTTCTTGGTTGGTTAGTGTCGGTGTTTCTACCCCGGAGGTATGACACTAACTAGTAATATGATCGCGTGTTCTCTTCCTGGATGGTGATGCAAGATGACACAAGGATTTATCCTGGTTCGGGCCAAGAAGGCCCTACGTCCAGCGGGGGGAGGGGGTTCTTGTATTACTTGCACCGAAGTGCTTGTACAGGGGCAATACAAGCTCAGTGAGCGTGGACCGGGGTCCAGACTTGAGTGTGGTGATGTGGACTTGTGTTCGCCTGCCCCGGCGTGAAGGGCCCTGGTGTCCTCTTTTATAGATCAAGAGGAGGCCAGGGTTACACAGGAGTTGCATGTATAATGCCCAATGCGACGAAGGGCAGGAATTCTGTCTTGTCGGGGTCACTGGAGCCGACGTGGGGGTCACTGTTGAGGCGTCCTCGGAGCGTGGCTTCCATACTGGGAGCGGACGTGGAGCCGTGGCGACGTGGAGGCCTGTGTGGTGCCCATCCCGGCACGTACGGGACGTAGCAGAGTCCTTCCGGGTCTTGGGGTACCTGTCCTCCAATAGCGTGAAAGCAGTCAGGGGTCGAGGGGCGCAGAGGCCGGCCTCGAGGTAGCGCTTACGGGGGGCTCGAGCCTCCACAGGTATGGGTAAGCTCCAGAGAACTCGGCCGTACTGCGGGAATCCAGGTCCCGAGCTATGGCTCGAGCATGCTATAGTGCAGGGTATGGCCCAAAGTAGCTGTACTTATGCCTTTTTACCCATGCTGGTGGTAAAAAGGAGATTTGACTCTGCCCCGGTTTACTGTGGCGCACGTCGGGTTCTAGAGGACATGACCGGAGTAGGTGAACGCATTAAATGCGTAGTGTGGGATTGGCATCCGATGTCTGTGCTGCTCGAGGGAGGCGTGATGTGTCTCGAGGGATGGTTTACCGCGGTAGAGAGGCTCGAGGTTCCCCCGTGGGGTCCCGAGGAGCGATGCACGTCTATGGTGGGCTCGAGGCCTACGTGCCGGGGTTCGAGGGGTAGGCTACCGTGAGGCGGACAGTAAGGCTTTGGCGGGCCCAGGCTCCCCAGTGATGGGCCGGTGTTATAGGCCTCGAGGGGTTGGCTTTTTAGAAGGTTAGACTTGCTAGGTTTGTTATTAATTGGTGTTCTAGGTTTAACCTATTCGTTTTGCGTTGATTGGGGGTACCCCTTTTGTGGACCCTCGACAGTAGCCCCCGAGCCCTTGTTCGAGTGCTGGCACTCGAGCAGGGGCTCCTAACCGGGATCCTGAGGGTTAGCTGACTGGTTCTCGAGGGTTTGGTTGCCTTGATTCCGTGGGTGTCGTGCGAGCGACACCCACGGGTGTAGCCCTCGAGGCCGCGGGAGAGTGGTTAGAACTCCCTCGTGGGCTTTTTGCGAGTGTGAGTGTTGGTTGTGTTTTTTAGGTTCGGGGGTGTCGAGCCCCCGAGTTTTTTGACCCTCTTTCGTCGAGGGGTGCCAGGCTGAACTGACCGGCCGGCTCTTCGAGCTGTCCGGCACGCCAATTGCCCTGGCTTGTCATCCCGCGAGTCCTTTCGATTGGATGCGAGGGGGGATGTCTCGTACTACCACGAGCGGGCGAGTATCGAGGTTCCCGGTGAGCTGGTAACGGGGGAATCCAAGTGAGACCTCGTGCCCCGTTCGATAGGGTCGACTGAAGCCCAGAGGCGATCTCATAAAGCGTGGGCGTACAATCTGCAGGAATGCCAGGTCCATTCGATAGGACTTGGTGGCTCGATGCCTCCCTCCGAGGGGATCTCACTGCATGTCGTGCGCCCTGCCTTGGATACACGTGAGGGGCCTCGAGGGCTTGGCCCTCGAGCGATGTTGCGAGTGGCGCCCCTTGGTGTCCCTGACTCGGATGCTCGAAGCCGGCTGTCGAACTCTCTTCGAGGGCCAGCCTTCGCTGCTTCGAGGCTTGGAGGGGCTGGGGCCCGTTTTTACCTTTGTGAAGAAGCCTCCGTCGTCTGGGAAACCTTCTGCCCGTTGGGCGCGCCTTTTTAGGCGGAAACTGTCAGGAAGGGCGACGGGTGCGAAGCTGGAGCGGCGGTCATGGTGGGTCCCGGTGGTAGAGAGAATGGGGAGTTGCCACGTGTACCTGTCAACCGGCTCAAGATTCGGTTAGGTGGGCGCATTGAATGCGTGCGGTTACCTTTTTTCTGCCGTGGGAGATCCCGCCCGTGGGGGGTTTCTCTTATAAATATCGAAAGAGGGTTAGGGGGCTCTTTTACTTTGCCTTTGCCTTCAGCCGCCGCGTAGCTTCCACACGCCATCCTCCCGAGCCAGCGATTGGGAATCTTCCCGGTCGTCCTTCCGTCGCTCGGATCCACGCCGTCGCTGCCATGGCCGCCCAAGTGTTGCCGGCCGAAGACTGGAGCCCGACGAAGACGTCGCAGAGCGAGCTGGAGTCGCTGGTGGCCCAGGGGCTCCTCCGTCCCAACCCGCAGGAGGGATCCGCGTGGTGGATTCTCCCGTCGGCGGATCACCAGGAGCCGAATCCGCCGGAGGGGTACGTGGTGAGCTTCACCCGCTACCACCGCATGGGGCTCGGCGTTCCGCCGAGCCGCTTTATGCGGGGGCTGGCTCACCATTTCGAGGTGGAGCTGCAACACTTCTCCCCCAACTCCATCTCGCACGCTGCCATCTTCGCCGCGGTGTGCGAGGGGTACCTGAAGATCGAGCCTCATTGGGAGATGTTCGTCCATCTCTTCCGGGGCGAGCTCTTTCACAAGGCTGCGAAACCCAGCAGGAGGAGGCTCACGCGTGCGGGCTCCCTCACCATCACCGCGAGGACCGGACCTTCGTCGGCCAATGTCCCCCGCAACTACCTCCTCTACAAGCTTTCCACCAACCAGGCGGGGTGGGACGACCACTGGTTCTATCTGCGGAATGAGGACGAGCTCCTTCCGCAGTACACCGACAGGATCATCACCCAGCGCCTAGAGAAGTGGAATTGGGGCGTTGCGGCGGACAGGCAGCGCCACCTGATGCCGCTGATGAATATGATGTGGACGCTGGTGGAGGAGAAGAAACTGACCGTCCAGGCGGTCATTTCGGCGTTCCATCAGAGGAGGGTCCTTCCTCTGGCGGACTGCCCCCTTCTCATGTTCGAGATGGGACCTAAGGCCCCGCTCGAGGCGCTGAACCGGTCGAGGATGGCCGAGGAGGGGTTGACGCGGAACGAGGGTACCTCCCGGGTGGCGGTCACGATCCACGGGACGTTCCGCCCTGAGGAGGCCAACCTGATTGCTATGGCACCCGACGCGGGGTGTCTCGACCTGGTAAGCCTTCCTCGAGCCGGACTGTTTCGAGCCTCCCCTCCTTTCTCTTTCTTCGATCCTTATTTACTCCCCTCGTAATTTTTCTCATCGAGCTTCTGGACGTTCACTTGTCGCGCGTCGAGGCCCCCAGTGAGGGAGGATGCCGCGGAAACACAGGTGAGGCGCCTCTCTGCTCAGAAGGATAAGGAGAGTAAAGATGCCAAGAAGAAGAAAGGGAAGGAGAGGAACTTGCGTCGGGCGGCCCGGGAACAGAGGCTGGCAAAGGCTCGTCGTAATCGGCAGCCTGAGGATGAGTCCCCTGAGCTTAGCTCCTCGAGCTCGGAGGATGAGGATGATGACGAGGAGGAGAGTGACGATGAGGGGATGGATGCGCGTTTGAGGCGCGCGGGGGTCATCGACGTCAGGGCTGACCGCTCCTCTATGCAGGAGGATATCCTGGAGGTCCCCCCGACGAAGGGATCGCGCGGGACGCAGCCGCGGAAGGCGGCGCCAAGCCCAGCCTCGTCGGAGGCTCAGGGCCCGTCGAGCTCCGTGCCGAACGTGCCTCCAGACGCAAAGAAGCCTCGGACCCGAGGCACCGTCGCCACGGCGCCGAAGGAGGCCACGGTCGCGTCGACCCAGACGGGGGGGGGTCTTGAGAAGGGCTGGTCCTCGAGGAGCGGCCAATATGTCGAGAAGGACTCCGGGCCTGACCGCCACAGGTCGTCGAGGGAGACTTCAAGCCCGCGGGAGAGCGGCCGACGTGAGGGGGCGCCGAGCCCCCGCCACCATGACCATCGAGGGAGGAGTCGTGAGCGCTTCCGGAGCTCCTCGCCGCACCGTCGTCGGGAGAAGGAGACCGACGCGGGGGGACGCGATCGCCAGCACGAGCGTCGGAGCGGGTCTCGGAGCCCGCGCAAGGAAGGGCGCCACGAGGAGCGCTCGAGGGGGACGCGGTCCCCCCGAGACAAAAGACAGAAAGAGAGCTCCTCGCCGGGGTCGAGCCACGGGAAGCACCAGGAGCCTTCCCCCATCCGAGCCACACGGAGACGGCTCGGGGCCACGACTCGGGCCATGGTGCGGGTTCGAAGCCCCCGAGCGGGTCTGGCGACTCGGGGAAGAAGCCTCGCCGTCACTTTGGGTAAGTTGCGCTCCTCAACTTTGTTGGTAGTGAGGCTTTACCCTTCTATTACTCTTGATGATGTGGGCGGTTTCCGGTTGTTTAGGGAGAAGCGCTCTCGGCAGGAGGCGGGTCCCGCAGCGTCCAAGCGGGCCAAGACCTTGAGCTCTGCTGAGGTCCAAGCACCTCGAGGTACGGCTCCTTCTTCCGCTGGAGAGGCTGCTTGGCTGGTGAAGGCTCAAGCGGCCATGGCTCGGGGAAGTCAGATGGCCGCCACAGATCTTGGTGAGGCCGACGCCGCCGACCATGGGGGTCGAGGCTCTTTCCCGGTTCTGACGACTTTGTTTTCTTTTTCAGCAGGGGCCACAGCTTCTGGCGTCGAGCCCGCTGCCGCTGCGTCTATCGCAGCGCCATCTCCTCCTCCTCCACCACCTCGAGCGACGCCGACGGTGGAGGAGCTCCTGGACGAGCCAGAGAGGGCGCCGTCTCAGGTTGAGAGCTCCACGCTGGGGGAAGCGCCCGAGGCACCGGCCGGGGAGGAGAAGACGCCAGAAGTCCCGGCGAGGGAGGAGAGCTTGGGGACGAGCCACCCCTCGAGCGATCCGCTACCGCTCGAGTCCCCGCCTCCACACGTGGCCGTGTCGTCGCCTCGGGAGGAGGCGGAGCAGCAGGAGGAGACGGCGGAGGGGCGGAGAGAGCCGCAGCCTGCGCTGCCTGTCGGTGGCCCGCAGCTGGAGTTGCTCGAGCCGGAGGAGGGGGGCCTGCCTATCGTCGAGGTCGATCGACCGGTGTGGCCGTATCCCGACGCGCCGAGCCCGTCTCGAGCCATGATCCCCGTCGAGCTATCGGCTCAACAGGGGGTTCCGCGGGGATCGCGGTCGGTCTTCAGGGAGGTGACCGAGCTCGTGGCGGAGGTGGAGCGGTCCTTCCTGGAGGAGGCGGACAAGTCCGCGCGAGCGGCGGCCGCCCTCGCGAGGGTGCAGGCAGAGCTCCAGGACCTCCGCGCTGAGCTGGGCCGGAACGCACAGATGGCGAGCCGGCTCAACGAGGCACAGGCGGAGGCCCATTTGGCCCGAGACGAGGCCGCCGAAGCTAAGAGGGAGGCCGCCGCCTCTTCGTCCACGGTGGAGGCGTCGAGGAGGGAGGCCGCCGACGCCCGAAGCGAGGCCGCCACCGCCCGGTCTGCAGCGGAGGCGGCGAAGAAGGAAGCCGCCGACGCCCAAAGCGAAGCCGCCGCCGCCTGATCTGCAGCGGAGGCGGCGAAGAAGGAGGCTGAGGATGCCAAGGGCGAGGCTGCCACCGCCCTGGCTGCAGCGGAGGCAGCGCGACAGAGGGTGGTCCAGAAGGATCTGGCC
Source organism: Coix lacryma-jobi var. lacryma-jobi (assembly GCA_009763385.1). Classification (NCBI taxonomy): domain Eukaryota; kingdom Viridiplantae; phylum Streptophyta; class Magnoliopsida; order Poales; family Poaceae; genus Coix; species Coix lacryma-jobi. Next base: position 136,250,706 of record CM019829.1, read on the forward strand.
CTTGCGGAGACGGGCAAGCTGGTCGAGAACCTTAGGGGCGAGAAACTCGACATGCTGTCCCAGAAACGTACACTCGAGCAGCGCATCGAGGTCTTGACCAGCGACTTCGCCGCTTTGAGCGTGCATTGCCAAGGTGATCTTCGTGCCTCGTCTTGTTCTGATTTCGAGACTATTGCCACGTCGTGGACTTACTCTTTTATGTTTGTTGCGCAGGTCTGGAGAAGACCGTCGAGGAGCTCCGCGAGACTAACCAAGTTCTCGTGGGGCAACTTCGGGATGAGACCATGGTGGCGGAACGAGCGCGCGTCACCCTCGACAGGCTCAGCTCCGTGTGGGGTGCCGACCCAGTGGCCCCGGCGGAGGGCGCGGTGGCTCGAGGCGACGCCTTGGTCGACGCCCTGTGCTTCTTCGACATGGCCGCGCGGGACCGTGTCAAGAGCGCTCTCCACCACGGCGTTAAGCAGGCGCTTGCGGTCGTCCGCTCCGGCTTCCGCTACCTGGTCAACGTCGTTGCCAAGGGCTTCGTCGAGATTGAGGGGAAGGACGAGGAGTGGAACGACCGCCGCGTCGACAAGATCTTGGAGAAGGTGGAGAGACCGGGGGCGGCACTCGCGAAGCTCTTCGAGGATGACGTGCTGCCTCCCGATGCGGACAGTGGTGCAGGTGGCCCCCCTCCTCCTGGCCCGACGTCGAGGTTTAGTGCGCGGCAGAAGACCTTGGGGAGGAGTACCAGACTGATGAAGAGTGAGGCCTGCGTGCCAAATTCGGGCATCGAGGCCCTTGTAAAAATTTATATCATGACTTATGGCCCGTCGAGGCCAACATGTGTGTATATGACTTTTAACGAAGCTGTTTTTCTTTCCAAATTTATTTGATCATTTCTCTTCGTTGTTGGCTCGAGTTTCTGCCGGCTTGGTCTGTGTCCCTTCGATACGCGTCACGAGTTCCTCGAGGGGAGGCGTAGGTAGGGTACCGTAGCCCGGGGGCGTAGGTGGCAGTCTACGTCGACGCCTCCCGACTGATATGACCCCACCGACCACGACCACCTCACCGACCACGACCACCTCACCGACCACCACGACCACCCCACCGACCAGCACATCAACCTCACCGACCAGCACAACAACCTCACCGACCAGCTCGCCGACCAACAAGATGTTACAAGCTCCGAGTCAAACTACACCAGCTCAAGTCTTCGATGGACCGATTACACGTAGCCGAGCAAAGAAGCTACAACAAGAGGTGCACGCGCTACTTTATGAAATTCATTTTAATATTAATGAGAAATATATACTACCTAAGTCGTGCACATTGCTATTGCTCAGGTTTACCAAGGAGGAAGACAAGAACACACAAAGAATTGATTACAATGAAGCTCCACACTCCGACCAGTTCAGTCCAGCAAAAACGTCGGAAAAAATTAGTCATATCTTTTGATTCACAAAAGCTATGAAGGCCCATGAGGACATTTTGGAAAGCTTATGAAGTCTAGTTTCCAATGAAATAAGCCCCGACCAGTTTGGAGTTTTCCTCTTGGCTGCCGACCAGATTTAGTGCATACTGGTCAGCTGCTGGACAGACTGCATGTTGTCCAACTTGCCGTGCAAAACTATACCAATCTACGAACCTTCATGGTGCAAGCTGCACATGGTGTAAAAGCTTATCAAGTCAACTTTCCAACGCAACTGACGGTGCATCATTTGGACTTTCCTAGGAGGAGTTATTGCCAAAACATTGAAGAATGCTCCGAAGTCCAACAGTCACGCGGGATTAACTCAGAAGACCCTTTTGTGGAAGCCTGTTCACATAGTCTATCTTTTCATTTCCTTTTCGTGTTTATACCTATCTAGGAGGGCTGTTCCTAGTATAAATATGTCATTGCTTCATAGCAAACAGAGACTTTTGATAATCGAAATACAGAACCCCTTTGTTCAGCTGTGTGCTAACAAATCTGAGAGTGTAATCTCTTCCCCTTTGCTCTTGTGATTTCCTTCGCGGGATTTACAGAAGCGGCGGCGTCATCCGCTCCCAATTGGTGCTCCTACTCCCTTCAAGGTTTACCTTGATTGATTGTAGGCTGTGTTGGTTGGTTCTTTGAGAGTATGGTTGGGCGAATCCTCGATTCAGGTTGCCGGTTAAAGACGGTGGTTGGCTTCGAGTTTTATTTGTCAGGTTGCACTAGTTATCGCTGCTTGCAGCAAGTTATCCGGCTGTTCTTCAGCCAGTTATCAAGTTCAAGATCCTACGTTGTGAAGATCGGGACAACGAGACGCATCATCTGGTATCAAAGCTTTCGTTACCACAGTAGGAATCTTTATCCTTAGCTACATATATTTTTTGTGTTCGTCCTATCCACCAAAAAGCCATAAAAAATTTCGCCATAGCCCTTTGTTTCAATCTGTTATTTTAGTGAGTTTTGTTAAGTTTCAGTCCATTAGAATCATCAAGTCATAGCCACTGGTTGCTTTGTTATTTGTATGATTTTATCCCTAAGTGTGCAAGTATCATATCTGATCTGTGTGTTTTGTTCTATTTAAAAGAATCGTGTCAAAAAAGAAGAAAGAAAAGTGCAAAAAAAAAAATATATAGAGCTGCAAGAAGTTGAAAAAAAAGTGATTAAGATCAGTAGTTTATATGCACAAGTGTTGAGGTTTATCACATCAAGTTGTGCAACCAGTTTGCTATCTTTGTTTGGTGTAAAACTTTGGTTGGGTCTGATTGCAACACTTGCATCCCAATCATACTCCTTGTTTGCATCAACTCTGAAATTTCTTTGTGCGTGTGTGATCCATTTACATCTTTCATATCTTGTGGTCAGCACTAGGCAGTGAACTTCTAGTTTGGATTGTTATTTAACTTTACAATAACTAGAATTCAGATTGCTTTTCCTTGTGTATTAATTCTCACCAAGCTCCACATACAAGCCATCGTAATCAGTATTTTCTGGTCTTGTATTCGCCTAACCATCACTATCTGTTACCACCACACGCTTTGCTTCTCTGTAACCCGCAGGGACCTCATAAGAGCTTCGGTTGGTAAGAGAGGTGAGGTTGAGAGATCTACAAAAGTTTTCATTCCACAAATAAGTATTGTTTCGTATTCAGCTAACCTTTCAGGAAGATGGGTGGAGTTGAGATAGAAGATTGTGTCACTATGGCACAATTTAATGAATTAAGGCAAAGCATGGAAGATAAGCAAGACAGGTTGACACAAGATCTTCAAGCTCTTATGGTTGAAATCAGAGAACATCGCCAACCTCGTGATGGAGCAAGCAATCAAGGTGAAGATGACGAAGAAAGTGAAGGAGGAGCTGCTGCTAGAAGAGCAAGAGAACTAGAAAGGAGGAACCGAAGAACGGCATATGGTAGAGGAGGAGGGCGAGGACGAAGAAGTGATGCAGAATCTGAAGATGTGGATGATGATAATCGTTCACATTATTCTGGTCGCCGACATCATAGAAGAGGAAACCGTGAGGAGAGGTATGGAAAACTGAAATTTACCATGCCAAAATTTGAAGGTGGATCTGATCCTGAAGCTTATTTCACTTGGGAGCTGAAAGTGGATAAGATCTTTCGCTTGCATAATTATTCAGAACAGAAAAAGTTGGCAATGGCATCTTTGGAGTTTGAAGGATACGCGCTGATATGGTGGGAGCAACTTCTTCGTGATCGTGAAGAAGATGGAGAAGATCCTATTGAAAGTTGGGTAGAAATGAAGAGAGAAATGAGAACTCGTTTTGTGCCGAAGCACTATCGGCGTGATCTTTTTGATAAATTGCAGAATCTGAAGCAGAGAAGTTTCTCTGTTGAGGAGTACTATAAGGAGATGGAGAAGGCTATGATTAGAGCTAATGTATATGAAGATGAAGAGCAAACTATTGCACGTTTCATGGCTGGTCTGCATCGCAATATCCAACGCATTGTTGAGTTTCAGCCGTACCGTCATCTTATTGATTTGGTACATCAAGCAACCAAAGCTGAACGCCAACTGCAGCAAGATGCTAAGAGTAGCAAGTCCTTGCCATATGGTGTGAGGACAATGTCAGGAGGAAGCAAGTCAATCTCCAAGTTTGCTGCTGCACCCTCAATGTCAAAGAACTTGAGTGGAGGCTTGCGCTCCAATGGTCCAAGTGTTTATAGTGGGAAGAATGCTGCTGCCCCAAGCACGAGCTCTAAACCAGCGGTATCGACCTCTACTTCAGTAGGTTCTACAGCCAAGAGTAGTGGGATTCAATGCTTCAAGTGTGGAGGCCGTGGGCATGTAGCCAGAGAGTGTCCAAACAATCGTGTGGTCATTGTGAATGATAAAGGAGAGTATGAATCAGCTAGTGAAGAAGAAGTTGAGGAAGAGAATGTTGACGAAGTTCATGAAGAAGAGGAACATACTCGATGCGAATTTGAGCATGGTGCTGCTCTTGTAGTGGCCCAAATCTTGAGTGTTCAGATTAAAGAAACTAAAATTGGACAGCGACATAATCTTTTTCAAACCCGAGCAAAGGTGCATGATAAAGTAGTGAAGGTGATCATTGATGGCGGGAGCTGCCATAACCTTGCTAGTCGTGAGATGGTTGATAAGCTTGGTTTAAAATTACAGCGACATCCTCATCCATATCATGTCCAATGGTTGAATGAATCAGGAGATATTAAGATTGGATATAGAGTAAAAGTTCCATTCAAAATTGGTGAATATGTTGATACCGTAGAGTGTGATGTGGCACCCATGTCAGTGTGTCACTTGCTGCTTGGAAGGCCATGGCAATATGATCGATATAGCCAACATTGTGGGAGAACAAATCAATTCACTCTAGAGCTGAAAGGGAAGAAGTTTGTACTCAAACCAATGACCCCTCAACAAATCATGGCTGAGCATCTACAGAAGAAGTCTACCACAAGTACAGTGAGTAGAGAGGAAGAAGAGCAAAAGAAATTGAGTGCCATCCACAATTCGGTGAGTGAGAGCCACCAGCCAAATTTGAGAGATAAAAAGAAAGGAGGGAGAGCATCTAGTTATGCTTACTACAAAATCAGAATTGAGAGAAGTGAGGAACAACCCAAACCAAGTGCTCTTTGTACTTGTGTGCAATGACATTTTAATTACATCTAACGACATCACCTCTCTCCCTAGTGTTGTGTCTCATCTTTTGCAGGACTATGAAGATGTCTTTCCAAAAGAAACACCAGCTAGTCTTCCACCAATTCATGGGATCGAGCATCAAATTGATCTCATTCCAGGGGCTGCACTCCCCAACCGACCACCATACCGAACCAATCCAGAAGAGACAAAGGAAATACAAAGGCAAGTACAAGAACTTCTTGATAAAGGTTTTGTTCGTGAAAGCTTAAGTCCTTGTGCTGTTCCTGTAATTTTAGTACCTAAGAAAGATGGTTCTTGGAGGATGTGCGTTGATTGTAGAGCTATAAATAATATCACTGTTTGCTATCGCCATCCTATTCCCCGGTTAGATGATATGCTAGATGAATTGAGTGGTTCAATAATATTTACTAAAATTGATTTGAGAAGTGGATACCATCAAATAAGGATGAAAACTGGAGATGAATGGAAAACTGCATTTAAAACAAAATTTGGGTTGTATGAATGGTTAGTTATGCTGTTTGGTTTGACTAATGCTCCTAGTACCTTTATGAGATTAATGAACCATGTCCTAAGAGCTTTCATTGGAAAATTTGTTGTTGTCTACTTTGATGATATTTTAATTTACAGCAAGTCTTTTGAAGAACATATGAATCACATTCGCCAAGTTTTAGATGAGCTTAGGAAGAAAAAATTATTTGCTAATCTTGAGAAGTGCAGTTTTTGCACAGACAATGTTGTGTTTCTTGGCTTTGTTGTATCAGGAAAAGGAATAGAAGTGGATGAATCTAAGGTGAAAGCTATCAAGGATTGGCCAACTCCAACGAATGTAAGTCAAGTTAGAAGTTTTCATGGTCTTGCTGGTTTTTATAGAAGATTTGTGAGAGATTTCAGTACCATCGCTGCTCCTTTGAATGAATTAACAAAAAAAGGTGTTGAATTTAAATGGGGGTAGTACAGGAAAGTGCTTTTTAAGAATTAAAGAAACGTTTAACTACAGCACCATTACTTGTTCTTCCTGATTTCACCCAAACTTTTGAAGTAGAATGTGATGCTAGTGGAATTGGCATAGGAGGAGTTTTAATGCAACATGGAAAACTTGTAGCATATTTTAGTGAAAAATTAGGAGGTGCTCAACTGAACTATTCTGTGTATGACAAAGAATTGTATGCTTTGGTACGTGTGCTTGAAACATGGCAGCACTACTTATGGCCAAAAGAGTTTGTTATTCATTCTGATCATGAAGCTTTGAAGTACTTGAAGGGCCAAGCAAAGCTGAATCGTCGTCATGCCAAATGGGTTGAGTTCATCGAAACATTTCCCTACATTGTGAAATATAAGAAAGGTAAAGACAATGTGGTTGCTGATGCTCTATCTCGAAAGAGTGTGTTGTTGAACCAACTCGAGGTAAAGGTTTTGGGTCTTGAAAGTGTAAAAGATATGTACAAAAGTGATCTTGAGTTTTCAGAACCATATAATCAATGCAAATATGGAAAGGGTTGGGAAAAATATCACATACATGATGGATTTCTGTTTAGAACTAACAAGCTTTGTGTTCCAAATTCTTTGGTTAGATTGCTTTTAATGCAGGAGTCACATGGAGGTGGACTAACGGGTCATTTTGGACAAAAGAAAACTTACGAGCTGCTACATGATCATTTCTATTGGCCCAAGATGAAAAGAGATGTCATCCGATTTGTGGAGCGATGCGTCACCTGTCACAAAGCTAAGTCAAAACTGAACCCTCATGGTTTATACACTCCTTTGCCTACACCTAATATTCCTTGGGAAGACATAAGCATGGATTTTATTTTAGGATTACCTAGAACTCAGAGAGGAAAAGATTCTATATTCGTTGTGGTTGATAGATTTTCAAAGATGGCTCATTTTATACCTTGTAACAAGAGCGACGATGCTTCACATGTTGCTAATTTATTTTTCAGGGAAATTGTGAGATTACATGGAATGCCCAGGACCATTGTGTCAGATCGTGATGTCAAGTTCGTGAGCTATTTCTGGAAAACGTTATGGGCAAAACTTGGAACAAAGCTTCTGTTCTCCACCACTTGTCACCCTCAAACCGATGGACAAACTGAAGTGGTGAATCGTACGTTGTCAATGTTGCTGCGAACAATGGTGAAAAAGAACCTGAAGGATTGGGAGGACTGCTTGCCTCATGTGGAATTCGCTTACAACAGGGCCGTGCACTCTACCACTAATTTGTGTCCTTTTGAAATTGTATATGGGTTCAAACCTATTGCTCCGATAGATTTGTTGCCTCTTCCATTGCAGGAAAGAACCAATATGGAAGCCTCCAAGCGTGCTGCATATGTAAAGAAGATACATGAGAAAACCAAGGAGGTAATCGAACTCAAGGCGACATGTAAGGCTGAAAGTATGAACAAGCATAGAAAGAAAGTGTTGTTCAACCCAGGGGACTTGGTGTGGATCCACTTGCGCAAGGATCGTTTTCCTGAAAAGCGCAAATCCAAGTTGATGCCGCGAGGAGATGGTCCATTTCGTGTTCTTGCCAAGATCAATGATAATGCATACAAGATAGATCTTCCAGTAAGCTATGGCGTGAGCAACACCTTCAATGTTGCTGACTTGTTGCCATTCACAAGCGAAGACATTTTAGAGTCGAGGATGACTCCTTTTCAAGGAGGGGAGGATGATATGACCCCACCGACCACGACCACCTCACCGACCACGACCACCTCACCGACCACCACGACCACCCCACCGACCAGCACATCAACTTCACCGACCAGCTCGCCGACCAACAAGATGTTACAAGCTCCGAGTCAAACTACACCAGCTCAAGTCTTCGATGGACCGATTACACGTAGCCGAGCAAAGAAGCTACAACAAGAGGTGCACGCGCTACTTTATGAAATTCATTTTAATATTAATGAGAATTATATACTATCTAAGTCGTGCACATTGCTATTGCTCAGGTTTACCAAGGAGGAAGACAAGAACACACAAAGAATTGATTACAATGAAGCTCCACACTCCGACCAGTTCAGTCCAGCAAAAACGTCGGAAAGAATTAGTCATATCTTTTGATTCACAAAAGCTATGAAGGCCCATGAGGACATTTTGGAAATCTTATGAAGTCTAGTTTCCAATGAAATAAGCCCCGACCAGTTTGGAGTTTTCCTCTTGGCTGCCGACCAGATTTAGTGCATACTGGTCAGCTGCTGGACAGACTGCATGTTGTCCAACTTGCCGTGCAAAACTATACCAATCTATGAACCTTCATGGTGCAAGCTGCACATGGTGTAAAAGCTTATCAAGTCAACTTTCCAACGCAACTGACGGTGCATCATTTAGACTTTCCTAGGAGGAGTTATTGCCAAAACATTGAAGATTGCTCCGAAGTCCAACAGTCACGCGGGATTAACTCAGAAGACCCTTTCGTGGAAGCCTGTTCACATAGTCTATCTTTTCATTTCCTTTTCGTGTTTATACCTATCTAGGAGGGCTGTTCCTAGTATAAATATGTCATTGCTTCATAGCAAATGGAGACTTTTGATAATCAAAATACAGAACCCCTTTTTTCAGCTGTGTGCTAACAAATCTGAGAGTGTAATCTCTTCCCCTTTGCTCTTGTGATTTCCTTCGCGGGATTTACAGAAGCGGCGGCGTCATCCGCTCCCAATTGGTGCTCCTACTCCCTTCAAGGTTTACCTTGATTGATTGTAGGCTGTGTTGGTTGGTTCTTTGAGAGTGTGGTTGGGCGAATCCTCGATTCAGGTTGCCGGTTAAAGACGGTGGTTGGCTTCGAGTTTTATTTGTCAAGTTGCACTAGTTATCGCTGCTTGCAGCAAGTTATCCGGCTGTTCTTCAGCCAGTTATCAAGTTCAAGATCCTACGTCGTGAAGATCGGGACAACGAGACGCATCACCGACTCTTGGAGGCTCGAGGTATTTTCGGACATAGACGTTGCTAGTTCGCTTGAGATACGAATGGAGATGAGGGTCGAATTTTTGAAAAGAAAAACGCGCCTTTTCCGGAGTCTGGATGGGGGAGCCCTCTGTCAGCCCCCGAGGGAGGCTCGACCCTGAGCAAGGCAGGGTCGAGGCTACCTTAAGTTGCTAAGTAATATGAAAGATGGTGCACGAGTTTGCTCATTCATATTCAACGTGTTTGTACAAAGCAACAAAATGAACAAGGCCTCGAGGCCCTTAAGGGTAGAAGCAACGTAGCTGAGATATGTTCTACGCGTTCGCCAGGATCCTGCCTTGACCGTCGTAGAGCTTGCATGTTCCTGGCTTGAGCACCTCAGCTACGGTGTATGGGCCCTCCCATGGAGGGGTGAGCTTGTGGCGCCCTCGATTGTCTTGCAACCGTCGAAGAACGAGGTCCCCAACCGCCAGGTCCCTTTTGCGCACATGTTTGTCGTGGTAGCGTCGAAGCGTTTGCTGGTAGCGCGCGGAGTTGATGAGCGCCACGTCTCGCGCTTCCTCGAGCTGGTCCTTGGCGTTGGCGAGCCTCTCATCGTTGGTTTGCTCGTTGTAGGCTCGAAGTCGAGGGGAGCCGTACTCGAGGTCCGTAGGCAAGACAGCCTCGGCGCCGTAGGTTAGGAAGAACGGAGTGAACCCGGTGGCTCGACTCGGCGTAGTCCTGAGTCCCCACAGCACCGAGGGGAGCTCTGCAGCCCACCTCTTTCCAAAATCCTTGAGGGTCTTGAACAGCCTCGGCTTCAGCCCGTGGAGTATCATGCCGTTTGCGCGCTCGACTTGTCCGTTGCATTGAGGGTATGCGACTGAGGCCCAGTTTACGCGGATGTTGTTGTTGTCGCAGAAGTTGATGAATTTTTTGCCCGTGAACTGGGCGCCGTTGTCGGTGATGATGACGTTAGGCACCCCGAACTGGTACATGATGTCGGAGATGAACTCAATGGCCTTCTCGGAGGTGGGGTCGCCTATAGGCCTAGCCTCGATCCACTTGGTGAATTTGTCGATGGCCATGAGCACGTGCGTGCACTTCCCGGTTGTCATCTTGAGGGGGCCTACGAGGTCGAGCCCCCAGACGGCAAATGGCCAAGTGATGGGGATCATCTGCAGGGCGTGCGCAGGCTAGTGCGTTTGCTTGGCGTAGAACTGACACCCTTGGCACGCTCGAACCAGGCGCTTGGCATCTCCAATGGCGGTCGGCCAGTAGAAGCCCTGGCGGAAGGCGTTTCCCACCAAGGTCCTCGGTGCTGCGTGATGGCCGCAAGCCCCCGAGTGCATGTCGTCGAGGAGCTTGCATCCCTCCTCGAGGGGGATGCAGCGCTGAAGGATCCCTGATGGGCTTCGACGGTAAAGCTCTTGTTCGTCACCGTAGATGACGTAGGACTTGGCCCTTCGAGCGATACGTCGGGCCTCCTTCTTGTCTTCTGGTAGGATGCCTTGCGTCAGGTAGTCGAGGAAGGGCATCCGCCAGTCGAGGGGTCGAGGTGAAGGAGAGGCGGGTGTGTCGATCTGCATCGCCTCAGCGGATGTCGAGGGGTCGTTCTCGAGGGACGGCGTTGAAAGCCGAGCCCCCATGCCCGGCTCGAGGGGTGGCGTCGAGGGGCCAGCCCCCGGGTCGATTTTGACGGATGGCTCGAAGATGTCTCTCGAGAAGACGTCTGGTGGTACAGGGCCACGCGTGGATGCTAACTTGGCCAGCTCGTCTGCAGCCTCGTTGTACTTTCGAGCGATATGGTTGAGTTCGAGGCCGTGGAACTTGTCTTCTAGCTTGCACACTTCTCCGCAGTATGCTTCCATCTTGGGGTCGATGCAGCTCGAGGCCTTCATGACCTGGTTGACGACGAGCTGCGAGTCTCCTCGAACGTCGAGGTGTCGGACCCCAAGTTCGAGGGCGATACGCAGCCCGTTGAGGAGGGCCTCGTATTCTGCGACGTTGTTGGAGGCGGGGAAGTGCAGACGCAGCAGGTAGCGCATGTGGACTCCGAGGGGTGAGATGAAGAGCAGGCCTACGCCTGCCCCTGTCTTCATGAGGGACCCGTCGAAGTACATAGTCCAGAGCTCGGCTTGGATTTGTGCCGGCGGGAGCTGGGTGTCCGTCCACTCGACAACGAAGTCCGCTAATGCTTGTGACTTGATGGCTTTTCGTGGAGCGTAGGTGATGGCCTCCCCCGTCAGCTCGGCAGACCACTTGGCGATGCGCCCCGTGGCCTCCCGGTTGTTGATGATCTCTCCGAGGGGGAAGGACGAGACCACCGTCATAGGGTGAGCGAGAAAATAGTGCTGGAGCTTGCACCTTGTGATGATGACGCCGTAGAGCAGCTTCTGGATGTGCGGGTACCGGACCTTGGCCTCGGAGAGCACCTCACTGATGAAGTACACCGGCCGTTGGACTGGTAGCGCGTGACCCTCCTCATGTCTCTCAACGACTACGACCGCGCTGACCACCTGGGTGGTTGCGGCCACGTAGAGGAGGAGAGGCTCGGGGGATCGTCGCCTTGGGCTGGTCGTGGCGGCATGAGAATCGGCGCGGAGGTCAGCAACCCTTTCAACTTGGTCAGGGCCTCCTCGGCTTCGACAGTCCACGCGAAGTGTTCTGTTCTCTTCAGTAGGCGGTAAAGGGGCAGCGCCTTTTCCCCCAGCCTCGAGATGAACCTGCTGAGAGCGGCTAGGCAGCCTGTCACTTTTTGTACGCCCTTGAGGTCTTGGATTGGGCCCATCTGAAAGTGCATTCGCCCCCAATGTGGGTTTTGGCTAATTAATGACAATCAAATTAGGGACTAACCGGTTATAAAAGCATGTATGCAGGTGTTAGTCCTTTTAAAGATTTGAAACGCTGAAATCTCGTGAACAAAGCACGTAGGATACTTTTGGACATAAAGATGCCTAGCTCAAGCGGTAGTTTAAAATTTCAATTTTAAACTTGAGTTATAGGTAAGCCAGACTATGAAGAGGGTCACAAAGTAAGTTGGCTAGATGTGGAGAAAAGTGCTCAAATCGACTAACCATAGTTCGCTTGTGAGACACCGCACAATCATGAACACATAGAGGGTAATTTTATGTGGTCGGTGGTACCGACCATGGGTGGTCGGTGGTACCGACTACAGGTTCTCTGCGCAGCGCTCAAACACCCTCTCTGTGTTGGTCAAAAATGACCTGGCCGTAGTACCGCTATAACCTCGGTACTACCGCCCTCGGTGGTACCGACCCTGGTCGGTAGTAACCTGGTTTTGTGAAGCTCTCTGTGTAGAGTTCAATTTGACCTGGCGGTAGTACCGCCATTACCTCGGTAGTACCGCCCCCGGTGGTACCGACCTATGGCCGGTAGTTTCCAAGTTTTGCAAGGCTCTCTGTCCGCGCTGAAATTTGGCCTGGCGGTAGTACCGCCATAACCTCGGTACTACCGCCCGCGGTGGTACCGACGCAAGGCCAGTAGTAACCCGGTTTTGCGAAGCTCCCTGTGTAGAATTGAAAATGGCATGGCGGTGGTACCGCCATAACCTCGGTACGACCGACCTCGGAGGTACCGACCCTGGTTGGTAGTTTCCGAGGGACCAAGTCGCTTCTCGTGGAGCTCTCTGTTCGCGGCCATTTTGGCCTGGCGGTAGTACCGCCATAACCTCGGTACTACCGCCCGCGGTGGTACCGACGTGAGGTCGGTAGTTGACTTGTTGGTCAGATCTGGATCTTTTCGACCGTTGTGAATTGGTCGGTGGTACCGACCATGGGTGGTCGGTGGTACCGACCAACCTCGGGACTGAGGGAGTATAAATGCTTCCTCTCTTCTATTTCCACGGTCACCCACTCACTCCACACACTTATTGCTGATCTAACTCTGGACAAACACTCTCCAAGCATTGACTCACCCCTCTCTCTCCCCCTTTGCTCCTAGATTCATCCCCTTGCGAGATTTGAGCTAGGGAAGTGAGATTCGAGAGTGGGAAGCATCAATCTTCGACTTGAGCACTTGGTTTCCATCTAGCCGGCTTGCTTTGTGTCTTTTACTCTTGAGCTCTTTGAGCTCTAGCCGGTTAGGTGTTCTTCGTGGTAGCCCGTATTGATTTACTTGTGAGGGCTCCCCGAAGCGTTTGTATTACCCTGAGATTTCTAGTAGAGATACTCTCGTAGCCTTTGTGGTTGCTTGAGTGAGGCGAGGAGGTGAAATAGACTCCAACCTTTGTGGTCACCTCAACAACGAGGACGTAGGCACTCCTTAGTGGATTGGCCGAACCTCGGGATAAATCGCGTGTCCCGTGTGCTTGTCGTTGTCTCTATCTTGTTTATTACGCTTGTTGTTGTGTTCTTCGTGTTCTTCCTATCCCTATCTCATTCTTAGGTTGGGAAGGCTCGATCTACATCAAGGGGAGCAACCAAGGTTTGGTGAGAGTAGATTTACCATCTATCATTCTTAGGAAAGTGGGCTAGAATCTTGTATTATCTTCATAGCTTACATTCATCGGATTTGTAGTTTCTTTTAGGATCCCGGTTGTGCCGTTTGTTTGTGTCGGTAGTACCGGTGTTTCACACCCGGTAGTACCTACTCAAACAAACCGGCCTCTCCGGTTGCTATCTAACTACATCTTATAGTTTGTGAAGTTTCAGATAGTAAAAAATCACCTATTCACCCCCCCTCTAGGCTGATTCGGTCCTTTCAATTGGTATCGGAGCCTAACCCTTGTGTTAGCGCTTCACCGCGTAAGGGAGAATCATGTCTACCATAAGTCAAGAACAGCTTGATGAGATTGTCAAGAAGGTTACTGCTCAGGTAATTCAAGATCAAGCAAAGAAGCATGAAGATGAGATGAAGAGGATGAAAGATGAGATGGAGAGTTTGAGGCGAGCTTTGGACAACAAAGCCGAATCATCCAGAAGCGATGACAAGAAGAAGGAAGATGAAGAGAAAGGCAAGAAAGACACCGAGTTCACTAGAGTGCCATATGACTATAGCCATATGGGCAAGGTCATGCAATTGCCTAGCATCAATCTAAGCAAACCACCCGCCTTTGATGGAATCAACTACAATGATTGGGCACACAAGATGAAGCTACACCTTCTTGCCGCAAGAGTTTGGGAGATTGTTGACAATGGACCAAGTCATGTTGAAGGTCAAGAGTTCACCGACAATGATGTGTTTGAGTTTCAACAAAATGTTCAAGCCGCATCATTGATCCTATCATGCCTTAAGCCTGAAGAAAGCAACAAGGTACATGGAATGGAGAATGCCAAGAAGATTTGGGATACCCTCAGGATATCATATGAGGGTGATGCGAGTGTGAGGAAGTGCAATATAGAGCTTCTTCATGGAAAGATTGAGAACTTTGCAATCAAGAAAAGTGAGACCACTCAACAAATGTTTGATAGATTCATGACATTGGTCAATCAGATTAGAGCTCTCAGAGACACAAAGTGGGATGACTACTCAGCTGGAAGAAAGCTATTAAGAGCATATAGAAAGAGGAACAAGAACCTTGCATCAATCATCATGGAGAGACCTAACTATGAGAGCATGGGACCTCATGAGATGCTTGCCAAGATAAAGCATCATGAAGTCTTGGATGATGAAGATATAGAAGATCAAGAGGCAAGCCACAAGAAGGTGGTAGCACTCAAGGCTAATCAAGAAGAAGGAAGCAAGGCCCGAGATGACTCTTCAAGCGAAGGAAGTGAAGACTCCGATGATGAGTTGGCCCTTATTGTGAAGAACTTTAGAAGATTCATGAGAAAGAAGATGCACAAGAAGGGCAAAGGTGGTTACTTCAAGAAGTCAATGAAGAGGAATTGCTATGAGTGTGGAGCAGATGATCATTTCATTGCCGATTGTCCACAAAAGAAGAACAAGAACAAGTATAGCAAGAGTGATGACAAGAAGCATAGAAGAAGAAGAGGTGGTGAAGCTCATCTTGGTGAGGAGTGGTTCTTGGAAGATGACTCAAGTGATGAAGAGAAGAGCAAGAGCAAGGAGAAGGAGAAGGGAGCGGCCAACATCGCCATACACAAGACCTCTTCTCCAAGCCTCTTCTCCAACATGGCTACATCGACAACTTCGTCACGCTTGTTCGAGAACCTCTCCGACGACGAGGATGACTTCACTCATTCTTGCTTCATGGCTAAGAATGAGAAGGTATCATCCAACTCTCCTACTTGTTCTAGTGATGAATGTAGTGATGATGATATGGATGAATTTGAGCTTAGCATAATTAGAAAATTTGGCAAGAAAGGTGGAACTAAAATTATAAAATTGCTCACTAAATTAGAGAGTCGGAATGAGAGTCTTGCAATGCAAGGGGACTTGATCTCTCAAGAGAGAGAAAAGAACCGTGCATTGGAAGCCTCTCTTGCCGAGGAGAAGTTGAAGGTTGAGAAATTGAACGTGGAACTATCTTTAGCCAATGACTCCAACAAGAAGTTGGCTAAGGAGTGTTCCATGAGCAATGACTCAATTGCAAGCCTAAAGAATGAGGTTAGCATGGTTCAAGAGAGCCTCACAAGCTCTCAAAATAAGTATCAAACTCTTGAACTAAGCTACAACACTCTTTGGAGTAGTACCTCTTCAACTACTCCTAAGGACTCCGACAACTCTAATGCCTCAACTAGTAATGGTTGCAAAAGATGCTATAAACTTGATATAAATGCTTGTGCAACTAACCTTGTTGAGATAGAAAAGAAAGACAAGGAGATTCATAGGTTGAACATGATCTTGAGGAATGGTTGCAAGTGTAAGGTGCAACAACCAAAAGATATCCTCAAGACCGCAAGGCACCCTTCCATCAAGGATGGAATTGGGTACAATAGGTATGGTGGTAAGGCCAATGGTAGAAAGATGGTCAATGGGGTACCTTTTGTTAACTTTAACAAAGGGGTTCCTCTCTTTGATCTAATGAACAAGGCCAACAAGATTGCCAATCCAAAGGCTCCACTTGCTAATGGTAAGACCAACAAGGAGAAGCAAGTGGAGGCCCCCAAGCAACAAAAGCCCATATCAAGAAGCTATACATGTGATTACTTATGTTGTTGGGGGAAGGATGGCAAGATAGTAGTCAAGTACGTTGGTGCCCTCAAGAAAAGGGAAATTATGAGAAATGTTTGGGTGCCAAAAGCTTATGTGACTAACCCCCAAGGACCCAATCTCGTTTGGGTACCTAAATCTAGAACATAAACTTGTTTTGTAGGAATATGCCTCCGGTGGGTCAAGTTGGGTGTTGGATAGTGGATGCACCAATCATATGACCGGGGCAAAAGATATGTTCTCCTCCTTCCAACCAAGCAACGACTCATGCAACAACATTGTGTTTGGTGACAATGGTAAAGGAGAAGTGCTTGGTTTGGGTAAAATTGCTATCTCAACTGACAATTCCATATCTAATGTATTACTTGTGCATTCGTTGAGTTACAACTTGTTATCCGTTTCCCAACTTTGCGAAATGGGTTACGATTGTCTCTTTACGGATAAGGGTGTGACCGTCTCTAGAAGAAGGGATTCCTCTATTGCATTTAAAGGCGTGTTGAAGGGAAAACTTTACCTAGTTGACTTTTCAATTAGTAAGGTAGAACCTACAACATGTCTAATGGCAAAATCTAGCATGGGTTGGCTTTGGCATCGCCGACTAGCTCATGTTGGGATGAGGAACTTGGCCCAACTTCAAAGAGAAGGACACATCCTTGGACTAACCAATGTTTCTTTTGAGAAAGATAGGATTTGCAGTGCGTGCCAAGCCGGAAAGCAAGTTGGAGCAAAGCATCCAATCAAGAACATCGTGTCGACCACAAGACCATTGGAGCTATTGCATATGGACCTCATCGGACCCATTGCTTACCAAAGCATCAGTGGTAACAAATACGGTTTCGTTATTGTTGATGATTATTCTCGTTTCACTTGGGTGTTCTTTTTAGCAGATAAAAGTGAAACACAAGGCATTTTCAAGAAGTTTGCTAGAAGAGCACAAAATGAGTTTGACATCAAGATCAAGAAAGTGAGAAGTGACAACGGAACCGAGTTTAGGAACACCAACATAGAAGAGTATCTTGATGAAGAAGGAATCAAGCATGAGTTCTCCGTTCCATATACCCCACAACAAAATGGGGTTGTGGAAAGGAAGAATAGAACTCTTGTTGAAGCCGCAAGATCTATGTTGGATGAGTACAAGACTTCCCATGGTTTTTGGGCGGAGGCGATGAACACGGCGTGTCATGCAATCAACCGCCTCTACCTTCACAAGCTAAGAGGGAAGACGCCATATGAGCTTCTAACCGGTAACAAACCGAAGGTGCATTACTTTCGAGTTTTTGGATACAAGTGTTTCATACTTAACAAGAGAGCCAAAAGTTCAAAGTTTGCACCTAAGGTACACGAAGGCTTTCTACTTGGTTATGGTACTAACGAACATGGCTACTGTGTATTCGATAATGCCACCGGCACTATTGAGTTAACGGTAGACGTGACTTTTGATGAATCCGACGGCTCTCAAAAAGTGCAAGTCAATGAAGAGCTTGTAGGTAATGACGTGCCTCCATCCGAAGCTATAAAGAAGCTTGCAACCGGTGATGTGAGGCCCGTTGAAATACAAGATGAAGAAGATGATCTATCACACACTCCACAAGATTCTCATGTCCATCATGTGCATCCAAATGCGCATGATGAAGCTTCTGCAACTCCGAATGGTGGTAGTGTGGGTGATGTTCAAGTGATACATCAAGTTGATGATCAAACACAAGCTCAACATGAAGTCCAACAAGAAGATGGGGACATCAATGCATATGATGAAGATGATGAAGATGGACCCATCCAACGAAGATCACTTGTGCCACATCCAAGAGTTCATCATTTAGTTCAACGAGATCATCCCGTTGACAACATATTGGGGAGCATACGGCGTGGGGTAACGACACGCTCTCGCTTAGCAAGTTTTTGTGAACATTACTTGTTTGTCTCCTCTTTGGAACCTCTTAGGGTGGAAGAAGCACTTGATGATCCGGACTGGGTGATGGCTATGCAAGAAGAGCTGAACAACTTCACCAGGAATGAAGTCTGGTCCTTGGTGGCAAGACCCAAGCAAAATGTGATAGGAACCAAATGGGTCTTCCGCAACAAGCAAGACGAGCATGGTGTGGTGACAAGGAACAAAGCACGGTTGGTGGCTCAATGTTTCACTCAAATCGAAGGTTTGGATTTTGGGGAAACCTATGCACCTGTAGCTAGGCTTGAGTCAATTCGTATATTACTTGCCTTTGCTACTCACCATGATTTCAAGCTATACCAAATGGATGTGAAAAGTGCATTCCTCAACGGTCCCCTCTCCGAATTGGTATATGTGGAGCAACCACCGGGTTTTGAGGATCCAAAATTCCCCAACCACGTCTACAAGCTCGACAAGGCGCTCTATGGGCTCAAACAAGCCCCTAGAGCTTGGTATGATTGCCTTAAGGACTTCCTACTCAAAAAGGGTTTTGAGATAGGAAGGGCCGATGCTACTTTATTTACTCGCAAAGTCGATAATGATATCTTTGTTTGCCAAATATATGTCGATGACATAATATTTGGTAGTACTAATGTGGCTTTTTGTGAGGAATTTAGTAGGATCATGACTAAAAGGTTCGAGATGTCCATGATGGGTGAGTTGAAGTACTTTCTTGGATTCCAAATCAAGCAACTCAAGGATGGCACGTTCATCAGTCAAACAAAGTATACAAGAGACATGCTAAAGAAGTTTGAGATGGACAAGGCCAAACCCATCAAGACCCCTATGCCTACCAATGGACATCTTGATCTAAATGTGGATGGTAAGTCAGTGGACCAAAAGGTATATCGCTCTATGATCGGTTCATTGCTTTACCTTTGTGCATCTAGGCCCGATATCATGCTTAGTGTGTGCATGTGTGCAAGGTTTCAAGCTAATCCGAAAGAATGTCATATTATGGCCGTTAAGAGAATCTTTTGATACTTAGTGCACACTCCAAATCTTGGCTTGTGGTATCCCAAGGGCTCCACTTTCGATCTACTTGGCTATTCCGATTCGGACTATGCCGGTTGCAAGGTAGACCGAAAGAACACTATCGGGACTTGCCAATTCATTGGGAGGTCTTTGGTGTCATGGAGTTCTAAGAAACAAAATAGTGTTGCCCTATCCACCGCCGAAGCCGAGTATGTGGCGGCCGGCGCATGCTGTGCTCAACTACTTTGGATGAAGCAAACACTAAAAGACTTCGGATGTGAGGAAAACAAAATTCCACTTTTGTGTGACAATGAGAGTGCTATCAAGCTAGCAAACAATCCCATAAACCATTCTCGCACAAAACATATAGACATCTGACACCATTTCTTGAGAGACCATGAAGCCAAAGGAGATATCGCAATACGCCATGTGAGCACCGAAAAGAAACTAGCCGATATCTTCACAAAGCCTTTAGATGAGTCAAGATTTTGTGCTTTGAGGAGTGAACTAAATATCACTGATTCTCGTAACGTGGCTTGATGTCTTGCACATATTTGTTTTCCCCTAGAGACCTAGATAAATGCTTTGACAAATATTGTGTGTGATTTCAAAATCTATTTTGCATGCTTCACTTGTGTCCATAGCTATGTACTGGTTATATGAAATCTGGACATGTTTGAAGTATGAGTAGTATACCACTCAAGGCTCTCTTGGAATTCCTCTCTGATCCCTCTGTTTTTGTACTGTCGGTGGTACCGCCATTGGGGCGGTAGTACCGACGTCGGTAGTACCGACCCTATGGGCGGTACCACCGACCGGGTTTGACCCGTGTATATAAGGGGCGCGGTGAATCCCTTTCAACCCTAGTCAAACTTCTTTTGACCGCCGCCCTTGCCTCCCGCAGCCGCCGCCTGCCCGTCCTTCTTCCCGTGCAGCCGCCGCGCTCTTCCCCTTCCTCTCTCCACTCGATCTCCTTCCTCCTCCACTCAAATCCAAATCCCTCCGGTGGAAAGGTGCTTTGGAGCGTGGAGATTGTCTTGGTGGTGTTGTTGAAGCCCGAAGTTCTTCTTCCATTGGACTTTCGGCCTCTTCTCCACGAGTAGCAAGGTACTAGGGTGTTCTTGCCCGATCTCTCAATGTACCTTGTTCTAGGTCGATTCCTTTGGTAGGATTGTTCTATCTAGTGTGTATATGCTTCTAGGATGTATGGTTAGCAAGTTCATAGCGATTTGGTAGATTGGATTGAAGGAAACCGCACGCTGCTGTGCGGTCGGTAGTACCGCTCCCCTGGGGTCGGTAGTACCACCCGCGCGCAGCGAGCCGTTCTTCTCCCCGATTTCGATCGTTATCTTTGCTACATTCGTTGAAGTAGTCTTGCCATCTCCTTTGTCTCACTTCAGTCCTTTCAATGCTATCTTTTTCTAGATGAGCCGGAGGCCCTCTCATGCTCGTGTCCCTAGTGATGATGAAGATGAGGAGTATGCTGCCTTTGAGCAAGGTGATGTGCAAGGTGATGTGCAGCTCGGTGGGCCACAGCAGCGCAATCCTTTGCGCCGTGCTCGGTCCGCCGGCGGGAGTATGGAGGATCTTCCCCGTCCGGTCCGTGGACGCTCGTCCGGGGGCCAAGGAGCACGTCGCAGCATGGAGAGTGCCAGGGGAGTGGAAGCGGCCGTGCCCATGGCAGTGGGCATGCTGCTTCTCCACCTCCTTCGTCTCCTCCGCCCCTACCGCTGGACCACCCGGACGCCTGCATAGCATCGTTGTGGGTGGAATGGCTTCAGCGCCTGGTCCTGATCGTGAGGGTCGCTCCATCGATCCTCACATTGGACCGGCATCCCCTCCGACTTCAGGGTTGATGCTTATCAACCGGGTTTTTGAGATGCACCCTGAAACCGAAGCCGTCATGACCATCCCCGCAAATAGGGAGAACACTATGGATTATTCTGACAGGAAGAAGGGTAGCTTGATGAGGAGGCAGCGTGAGGAGAACCCCTATCTCTTTATCAGAGATCCGTCTGTGGATAGGAGGTTTTGGTCAAAATTCCAGCAGGATTTCTATGTGTCAGTTTGCTGGAAGGCCTTTTGCTCTAAGGGCCAGCCCCCTCTCTTTGAGCATAAGCGGTTGTTTATCCGCTCCTTGACTGACAAGGACTCAGAGGAGATTCAGGCTCTGGTGCAGAGGCTCGAGGAGTGGAGAGTTTTGGGTCTGATTTCTGGTGAGCGCAGCTATAACCAGGAGATCATCTGCCAGTTTTGGGCAACGCTCTTCATTGATCAGCCGGCTCAGGTGCTGCACTGGATGACCCAAGGGGTCCACTACCGGTGCAACTTTGTCACGTTTGCTCGGTTGTTGGGCTTCGACCATGTGGACAGAGCTGCCCCTCACCTTTCAGAGATGTATGGAGGGGGTATGTACACAGCGCAGTTGGAGAGCTCAGGCATCTACTTGGATGGTGCAGCGACAAACTTCAAGGTCCCTGGCCTGAAGCCCGCTTACTACGTCCTTAACAACATAATGCGCCTGACTCTGGATCCAAAGATTGGAGATCAAGATAACTTGAGAGATGATGCTGCCAAGGTCCTAGTCCGCTTTGCTTTGCCAGATGGACGGTTTAGTATCTCTCATTTTCTTTGGCAGAAGATCTCCGATGTGTACAATGATCCTCACAAGGCCCTGCCATATGCTCCATACCTTATGCATATCATTGAGCATGTGGTTGGAGCCACCTTCGAGTATGATCGTACCATGAAGGAGTACAGTGTTCGCAAGTTCACCTCAGCTCCTTCCAAGGACAAAGAAAAAGTTGATGAAGGTGGTGAGGTTCCAACAGATGCAGCAGCGTCTGGCGAGGCTCAGCCGGGTGGTGGAGATGTTCCCCCTGCCACCGCTCCTCCTCCGCGTCGAGAGAGGCGTAGGAGTGGCGGTCTTCGCTCCGCCCTCGACAAGATCTTTGAGTGGATGTGCTATCGGGCTGATCGTGACGAGCGACATCAGCAGGAGGTGCGTCAGCATCTCGGTCTTCCTCCGCGCTCTCCGGTCCGACCCCATCCAGATCCCTTTGCGGAGTACGATGCCCAGGCCCGGCGCGGCAACGATGATGATGATGATGGTGGTGGTGGTTTCCGCCAGCAGCAGCAGCCCCAGTTTCCAGGTGGTGGTGAGGCTGGTTTTTACAGCTCCATGTTGTATCCGCCCCATCAGTTCTATCCTCCGCCACCACCTCAGTACCAGCCTGCTCCCTTCTACCCTGACTATGGTATGGGTCCGTCCTTTGCTGGCGGATCTACATCATACCAAGGTGGTGGTGGCGGCTCGTACATGGGCTTTGCTGGCCCCGACGCCAATCCAG
This sequence comes from Coix lacryma-jobi var. lacryma-jobi, assembly GCA_009763385.1. Taxonomy (NCBI): domain Eukaryota; kingdom Viridiplantae; phylum Streptophyta; class Magnoliopsida; order Poales; family Poaceae; genus Coix; species Coix lacryma-jobi. The sequence continues at coordinate 136,273,035 of CM019829.1, forward strand.
TTGGGAGTGGTGGTCCTCGTGACTCTACTCCTCCGCCAGACCCTTCTGCTCCTTCGTCGTCCTATCCAGGTGGTGATGTCGGTGCCAGTGCCTACTCCTCTCTTTTTTGTGGTTCTTATCATGGTGGATCTTCCAGCGGCTATTACTAGCTCTTTGCTTGGCCTACCCGTTTTGGTACTTGATGCCAAAGGGGGAGTGTTAGGCTTATCTTGTTGGAATAGCTAGCTGTGAGAGAGAGGGTAATCTTTGTGAACTAAGTGTGGTATGCTACATTTTATTTGTGATGTGTTGTTGAGGATGTAAAACTTTTGTGCTTATTGTTATATTCATGTATGGTTCATCCTCTTTATTGATGCTCTTGTCATGGTGATTGTTGTTTTCGATATGGCTATGCGATTTGAGTCCTTTTCTTTCTTCCATAGCCATTCGTTTCTCTTATTACATTGTTATGTGAATCACCATGTCATATCGCTTATGCATCTCAAATTGATATATATGATGTTGTCACACACTTAGGCACCCCACGGATTGCAAAATTTAGGGGGAGCTCTTGTTCTTGTGTATGCAACCTTGTTTTTTAATCAAGGTTTGAAGTTCATATCCAAAGCATACATTAAGGGGGAGCTTCAACTAAATTTTGGAATTCAAAAGCTTCAATTCTTTCCATGCTTAATTGTAAGCCTAAGTTGGTTGTCATCAATTACCAAAAAGGGGGAGTTTGAAAGTGCATTCGCCCCCAATGTGGGTTTTGGCTAATTAATGACAATCAAATTAGGGACTAACCGGTTATAAAAGCATGTATGCAGGTGTTAGTCCTTTGAAAGATTTGAAACGCTGAAATCTCGTGAACAAAGCACGTAGGATACTTTTGGACATAAAGATGCCTAGCTCAAGCGGTAGTTTAAAATTTCAATTTTAAACTTGAGTTATAGGTAAGCCAGACTATGAAGAGGGTCACAAAGTAAGTTGGCTAGATGTGGAGAAAAGTGCTCAAATCGACTAACCATAGTTCGCTTGTGAGACACCGCACAATCACGAACACGTAGAGGGTAATTTTATGTGGTCGGTGGTACCGACCATGGGTGGTCGGTGGTACCGACTACAGGTTCTCTGCGCAGCGCTCAAACACCCTCTCTGTGTTGGTCAAAAATGACCTGGCGGTAGTACCGCTATAACCTCGGTACTACCGCCCTCGGTGGTACCGACCCTGGTCGGTAGTAACCCGGTTTTGCGAAGCTCTCTGTGTAGAGTTCAATTTGACCTGGCGGTAGTACCGCCATTACCTCGGTAGTACCGCCTGCGGTGGTACCGACCTATGGCCGGTAGTTTCCAAGTTTTGCAAGGCTCTCTGTCCGCGCTGAAATTTGGCCTGGCGGTAGTACCGCCATAACCTCGGTACTACCGCCCGCGGTGGTACCGACGCAAGGCCAGTAGTAACCCGGTTTTGCGAAGCTCCCTGTGTAGAATTGAAAATGGCATGGCGGTGGTACCGCCATAACCTCGGTACGACCGACCTCGGAGGTACCGACCCTGGTTGGTAGTTTCCGAGGGACCAAGTCGCTTCTCGTGGAGCTCTCTGTTCGCGGCCATTTTGGCCTGGCGGTAGTACCGCCATAACCTCGGTACTACCGCCCACGGTGGTACCGACATGAGGTCGGTAGTTGACTTGTTGGTCAGATCTGGATCTTTTCGACCGTTGTGAACTGGTCGGTGGTACCGACCATGGGTGGTCGGTGGTACCGACCAGCCTCGGGACTGAGGGAGTATAAATGCTTCCTCTCTTCTATTTCCACGGTCACCCACTCACTCCACACACTTATTGCTGATCTAACTCTGGACAAACACTCTCCAAGCATTGACTCACCCCTCTCTCTCCCCCTTTGCTCCTAGATTCATCCCCTTGCGAGATTTGAGCTAGGGAAGTGAGATTCGAGAGTGGGAAGCATCAATCTTCGACTTGAGCACTTGGTTTCCATCTAGCCGGCTTGCTTTGTGTCTTTTACTCTTGAGCTCTTTGAGCTCTAGCCGGTTAGGTGTTCTTCGTGGTAGCCCGTATTGATTTACTTGTGAGGGCTCCCCGAAGCGTTTGTATTACCCTGAGATTTCTAGTAGAGATACTCTCGTAGCCTTTGTGGTTGCTTGAGTGAGGCGAGGAGGTGAAATAGACTCCGACCTTTGTGGTCACCTCAACAACGAGGACGTAGGCACTCCTTAGTGGATTGGCCGAACCTCGGGATAAATCGCGTGTCCCGTGTGCTTGTCTTTGTCTCTATCTTGTTTATTACGCTTGTTGTTGTGTTCTTCGTGTTCTTCCTATCCCTATCTCATTCTTAGGTTGGGAAGGCTCGATCTACATCAAGGGGAGCAACCAAGGTTTGGTGAGAGTAGATTTACCATCTATCATTCTTAGGAAAGTGGGCTAGAATCTTGTATTATCTTCATAGCTTACATTCATCGGATTTGTAGTTTCTTTTAGGATCCCGGTTGTGCCGTTTGTTTGTGTCGGTAGTACCGGTGTTTCACACCCGGTAGTACCTACCCAAACAAACCGGCCTCTCCGGTTGCTATCTAACTACATCTTATAGTTTGTGAAGTTTCATATAGTCAAAAATCACCTATTCACCCCTCCTCTAGGCTGATTCGGTCCTTTCACCATCCTCGTGATTGCTGAGATCTTTTCGGGGTTGGCCTCGATCCCCCGTTGGGAGACAATGTAGCCAAGTAGCATGCCTCGAGGCACGCCAAAGACACATTTCTCGGGGTTGAGTTTCACATTCTTGGCCCGGAGGCACTCGAACGTGGTCTCGAGATCGCTGATGAGGTCCCCGACTTTCTTGGTCTTGATCACGACGTCATCAACATAGGCCTCGACGGTTTTGCCTATGTGTTTGCCAAAGACATGCTGCATACAACGCTGATATGTTGCCCCGGCGTTTCGAAGGCCGAAGGGCATCGTAACATAGCAATACATACCAAAAGGCATAATAATGGAGGTGGCGAGTTCATCAGATTCTTTCATCTTAATCTGGTGGTAGCCGGAATACGCATCGAGAAAAGAAAGTACTTCACACCCCGTAGTGGAATCGACAATCTGATCAATTCTAGGCAAAGGAAATGGAACTTTTGGACATGCTTTATTCAAACCAGTGTAGTCTACACACATCCGCATTTTTCCATTCTTTTTCCTAACTAGTATAGGGTTAGCTAACCACTCTGGGTGAAATACCTCCTTGATGAATCCGGCCGCCAAAAGCTTGTGCACCTCCTCGCCGATGATCCTACGCTTCTCCTCGTCGAAGCGGCACAGACGTTGCTTCACCGGTCTGGACCCGGCCTGGATCTCCAAGGCGTGCTCGGTGACTCCCCTCGGTATGCCTGGCATGTCCGAGGGGCTCCATGCAAACATGTCAATGTTCACGCGGAGAAAGTCGACGAGCACTGCTTCCTACTTAGGCTCGAGGCTGGCGCTGATGGCCAGCGTCTTGCCGTCGGACGAGGTTGGGTCGACGGGTATCTGCTTGGTGTGCTCTGCCGGCTCGAAGGTGCCGGCGTGGCACTTTGCTTCAGGGGTCTCGGTGGCCAGGACAGCCAGGGCCTCGAGTGAGTCGAGCTGGACGTTGGCCTCCCCACGCTCGACGCATTCCACGTCGTAGTGGTACGCGTGTTCGTAGGAAGTGTCGACGGTGATGACTCCTTTCGGCCCCGGCATCTTGAGTTTCAGATATGTGTAGTTGGGAACCGCCATGAACTTGGCGTATCCAGGCCTGCCGATGATGGCGTGGTAGGCTCCTTGGAACCCAACCACCTCGAAGGTGAGCGTCTCCCGGCGGAAGTTGGTTGGTGTTCCGAAGCAAACAGGTAGGTCGATGCGCCCGAGGGGGTGGGCCTTCTTCCCTGGTACAACTCCATGGAACCCCCCGATGCTGGGTCAGAGCTGGTCCCTCGAAATCCCCAGGAGGTCGAGGGTCTCGAGGTATATAATGTTGAGGCTCGAGCCCCCATCCATCAATACCTTGGAGAACAGTATGTCGATGATGACGGGGTCAACGACGAGGGGGTACGTTCCCGGACTTACGGCATGGTCCGGATGGTCGTTACGATCGAACGTGATCGGCGCATCGGACCAGTCGAGGTACCGGGGGGTGTCGTGGCGGAGTGCAAAAACTTCCCGGCGCTCCTTCTTTCTCTCTCGAGCTGAGAGCCCGACGGTTGGACCCCCGTAGATCATGTAGCAGTCGCGTACTGGGGGGAAGTCGCCGTCTGCGTCCTTGTCGTTGTGTCGATTGTTGTCCTTGTCCTTAGGTGCTTCTTCCTTCTTGTCGCCGAGCTTGGAGTAGAAGCCCTTCATCAGTCGGCAGTCCTTCAGCTTGTGGTTCGTGGGACCCTTGTGATAAGGGCAAGGATCCTCAAGCATTTTGTCGAAGACAGCCCCGTCAGGGGGGCCTCGAGGCTTCTTATACTCGAGGGCGCCCATGAGCACCTCTTCGTCGTCGTAGTCATCGGCGTCGCGCTTCGCCTTCTGACCTTTGCTTTTGTTCTTCTTCTTTTTGTTGTTGTTGTTGCGGTTCTGGACGTCATTGCCCTTGTTCGAGCCCTCCGGTGTGGCCACCGTCTTGCCTTTGTCTGTGGAGCGGCCAAAGAAGGCCCCCACTGCCTCGTCGCCTGAGGCAAAGCTGGTGACGCGATTCATCAGGTCCTCGACCGTCCTGGGACGGTAGCGCACTAGCTCGTGGACCAGCTCTTGGCATGTCGTGCCCGCGAGGAACGCTGAGATGACATCCTCGTCAGGTACGTGGGGGAGCTCGAGGCGCTGCTTCGAGAAACGTCGAGCGAAGTCGCGGAGGGACTCGTCCGCTGTCTGCCTGCAACGTCGTAGGTCCCAGGGGTTGCCTAGGCGCACGCATGTTCCCTTGAAATTTCCGTCGAAGACCCTGACTAGGTCGGCCCAGTCGTGGATCCGATCTGGCAGGAGCCCCTCGAGCCACCGTCGGGCGGTGTCCGAGAGGTAGAGTGGGAGTTGGCGTATGATGGCGCGGTCGTCGTTCTTCGCTCCACCCAGTTGGCAGCCTAGGCGGAAGTCAGAGAGCCATAGCTTGGGCTCGACCTCCCCGTCGTACTTCACGATGTTGGTTGGTGGTCGGAAGCGGTCGGGGAGGGTCAAGCTGCGGATGGCCCGGCTGAAGACCCTGGGGCCCGGAGGCTCGAGGGCTTGCCGGTCCTCGCCGCTGTCGTAGCGCCCCCCTCGATGGGCACTATAGCCACGCTCTTCGGCCCCTTTGTTCTTGCACCGTCGGTTGATGTTGTTGCGGGCGTCATTGGGGTCTCGAGGTGGCCGGTTGTCGACGATCTGCTCCCGGACTGGCCTAGCTCGAGAGGCGTCCGGCTGGTAGACGGATGTCTCTTGCTCATCGTGGGGCGCGTCTGCCGGCTTCCCCGAGGCCGCTCCGCGTCGGCGTGAGGCTGAACTCTCGGCTTGCTGCAGAGCGGCTGTCTCGAGGAGGTTCTTCATTTCCCCGAGCATGCGTCTGGCGTCAGGGTTGGAGACGGCGGGTAGATCGCGGAGTAGCATCGCGGCCGCCACCACGTTCTGCCCGGCTCGCGGGAAGCGCACCTCGGGGCGTGCTTGTGCTCCATCCTTGAGGATCTGCCGGTGGACTTCTCGAGCGCGACCGCGAACACCGGCGCCTCGAGGCTGGGCTTGTTCTTGCACGAGGGTTTGCTCGAGCTGCAGCAGGCGTTGCCGGTCCTCCTCAGCCTTGGTGATCGCCTCCCGAAGCTGCGCGAGCTGCGCCGCCCGGTCGTCGTTGTGCTGAGGTGGCACATCCGGTGCCGGGGGTTCGTTCCTCCTCCGGACATGTGATCCGCCCGCCGCAGCCACGTCGTTGGTGTTTTCGAGGTTGAGTGTCGGCCTGTCGTCGTCGCCGTCGTCATCTTCGGCATCGTCCACGACTCCGTCGAGCTGGAAGCACTCCCTGGTGGGATCCCAGAGGTCAGGGTCGTGGTAGTCGTACTCGTCGGAGTCGGAGCCGTTGATGTCGCGTCGCCCTGGTCCGTGCTGGGACTGCAGGTCGCGGTACCATTCTCCGATGGTGGCTCGCCGGGGCGGCTCGATGACTTGTGAGAAGCCGCGGTCGACGTGCGCGGGGTAGACGATCTCCAGGTTGGTGGTGGCTCGTAGGAGCACACCCGGACGTTCCTCCCGCTCTGCCGCCTCCTGGTCCTGACGGCGCTCGTCAAGGTGGTGGGCGTAGACAGCTGCAGAGTTGTTGAGGCCGAACGGGAGCCGCTGGCGTCGAGCGCGGTACACCCCGTGCGAAAGGAAGCCAGGCGATGGCGACGGAGCGCGGCTTGGGAGCCTCTGGCCGGGCTCCCGGTCCGTGCGCATGACGAATGTGAACTCGTTGGGAGAGCGCGCGCGCCCTAGGGGTCTCCGGCCGCGCGTCGGGCAGGTTTCCCCTCGGGGACTTTGCGCCGGTCGCGGGGAAGTGGGTGTACGCCGCGGGCGCCGCCCGTGTCGGGCGACGGTGGTGACGACGGCGCCGCTCACGAGGTGGCGACGCGTGGTGGTGCGGGCGACGCACCACACCTCCCGCGTGGGGTGGCATGACGCGCCCTCCACTTGGGCTCTCCGTGGAGAGCAGAGTCAGCTCGTTGCTGTTGCCGGTGGCCAGGAACTCGAGGCTCCCGAACCAGACGACGGCGCCAGCAGAGAACGAAGGAGTGGAAGAAGCCATCCAGGAAACAATGAGAAATCGAATCCGACACGCGAAGCCCCCTACCTGGCACGCCAACTGTCGGTGTTTCTACCCTGGAGGTATGACACTAACTATTAATATGATCGCGTGTTCTCTTCCTGGATGGTGATGCAAGATGACACAAGGATTTATCCTGGTTCGGGCCAAGAAGGCCCTACGTCCAGCGGGGGGGAGGGGGTTCTTGTATTACTTGCACCGAAGTGCTTGTACAGGGGCAATACAAGCTCGGTGAGCGTGGACCGGGGTCCAGACTTGAGTGTGGTGATGTGGACTTGTGTTCGCCTGCCCCCGCGTGAAGGGCCCTGGTGTCCTCTTTTATAGATCAAGAGGAGGCCAGGGTTACACAGGAGTTGCATGTATAATGCCCAATGCGGCGAAGGGCAGGAATTCTGTCTTGTCGGGGTCACTGGAGCCGACGTGGGGGTCACTGTTGAGGCGTCCTCGGAGCGTGGTTTCCATCCCGGGAGCGGACGTGGAGCCGTGGCGACGTGGAGGCCTGCGTGGTGCCCATCCCGGCACGTACGTGACGTAGCAGAGTCCTTCCGGGTCTTGGGGTACCTGTCCTCCAATAGCGTGAAAGCAGTCAGGGCTCGAGGGGCGCAGAGGCCGGCCTCGAGGTAGCGCTTACGGGGGGCTCGAGCCTCCACAGGTATGGGCAAGCTCCAGAGAACTCGGCCGTACTGCGGGAATCCAGGTCCCGAGCTATGGCTCGAGCATGCTATAGTGCAGGGTATGGCCCAAAGTAGCTGTACTTATGCCTTTTTACCCATGCTGGTGGTGAAAAGGAGATTTGACTCTGCCCTGGTTTACTGTGGCGCACGTCGGGTTCCAGAGGACATAACCGGAGTAGGTGAACGCATTAAATGCGTAGTGTGGGATTGGCATCCGATGTCTGTGCCGCTCGAGGGAGGCGTGATGTGTCTCGAGGGATGGTTTACCGCGGTAGAGAGGCTCGAGGTTCCCCCGTGGGGTCCCGAGGAGCGATGCACGGCTATGGTGGGCTTGAGGCCTACGTGTCGGGGTTCGAGGGGTAGGCTACCGTGAGGCGGACAGTAAGGCTTTGGCGGGCCCGGGCTCCCCAGTGATGGGCCGGCATTATAGGCCTCGAGGGGTTGGCTTTTTAGAAGGTTAGACTTGTTAGGTTTGTTATTAATTGGTGTTCTAGGTTTAACCTATTCGTTTTGCATTGATTGGGGTACCCCTTTTGTGGACCCCCGATAATTAGGCCGAGCAGCTAGCAAGACCCAAGAAGAAGAAGAAGCACACTCGACTGAGGTGGAAGAAGGGAGGAGGAAGGTGGCGAGCTGCAACTGGTGGCGCTGATCTCGCTCGCTCTGCTCTTAATTGCTACGCACTGATGCTGCTAATAATAATTAGTAGTACGCAGGCAGGGCAGGACGGCAGAAGGAGGAGGATGATGAGAGGGGGTCGGAGCATCTCAATCACATGGGAATGACATGGCAAGGCAATCCCATTCCGGGTCGGAGCCTTCAAGGTGTCTCTCAGCAGCAGCAGCTGGAGCTGGAGTACGAGTCTGTTTGGTGTCCGCCCTGTGTGTGTGCAACTAGGCAAGTACTGGTGCGACGACGACGACTCGGTCTGCCATTATTTATGTAGTAGCATCACCGAAGGAAGCGAGCATGTTACACACTCTCTCAAAACAGGACCGGAGAACACAAACAGTCGTCGGTGGCTGTAGGTTGAAGAAGGATCTGACCTGCGGGGCCCATATGTCAGTGACCAGAGAGGAAGAGAAGCAGCCGTGAGAGGAGAGACAATGCCACGTTGGTTGTCTGCGTGGCGTGCCATGTCAGCAAAAGTGGCAAATACGTAGGAGGTTTACGGTTTCGGATGGCAAATATGTAGGAGCTCATATAAAACTGGCAAACGAAGGAGTGACTTCCATAAGGATGGCAAAAAGTTAAATAACCCCAGAATAGTAGGATTCCCTGTCTCCACCATATGGACTGGGAAAGGGGAAGTATTGATCTGCATCTCAGTAAGACTCAATCGTCCTTCGTTAAGGGCCGATTGGATCTGTCGACGAAAAACATTACAATCGTTAGTGGCATGAGAGAAAGAATTATGATACTTGCAATAAGCCCTTCTCTTTAATTCGTCAGGTGATGGCAAAGTATAATTAATCTTTAAATAACCGAATTTAAGCAATTCATCAAATATTCGGTCACATTTAGAGAAATCAAAAGTAAACTTTACTTCCTCACCCCAATTCTTTTGAATCGGTTTGAGGGAAGGACAAGTGACTAGTTTATTCTGCGCTGGCCATAAAATTTCGGCAGCGCGGCAATCCTTGGACTCATCGTCGGAACTATCAGAATCTATCTCAGCAATATGCACGCCCGATCGATGGGTTTTATGAGGATCATAAGGTTCCTTAAGGCGCGATTCTATTGAAACGGCCTTCTGCAACAACTGATTCACATTAAAGAAATAATGATGCTCAAGTTTATCCTTGATCTCTCGACGTACACCGCTAGACATAGATCTGTTAGATCTCTGTCAGAGATCATCAAATGGAAACATCGGTTCTTAATCTCCTTAAAACGCTTAAAGAAATCAACCACAGACTCGCTACGCCCTTGTCGAACCGACGTGAGGTGTGACAACCTAGTTTCTTGAACCCCGTCATAGAAGTGATTGTGAAATTTTTCTTCTAACTCGGCCCAAGAACTTATGGTGCATTCTGGTAGTGACGTAAACCAGGCGAAAGCCGTACCAGTCAAAGACAAAGGAAAATGTCGCACATTCATGTAATCTAAAGTACTGGCTTCACCCATTTGTGCAAGGAACATGCTAACATGCTCCATAGTTGTTTTGCTACCGTCACCGCTAAACTTATAAAAGTCTGGTACCCTCCAACCATCAGGTGCTTTCATGAAATCAAAACACGAAAGGTACGGTTTCGACTACGTGGCCCTAGTAGGCTTAAATTGGACTCCTAAACTGGTCTCGAGAGACCTAGTTATTTCTTCCTTAAACCAATTTATGGCCCGTCCAAAATCGGTGTCGGCAAGGTTAGGTGTGCCACTGTGCATGGGATTATGGCTTGGGGACTTTGGTGGATTGGGTAACACTGTTCCCTGTCCTCCCGAAGTTCTGTTTGTTGTTGTTCCCTGGTCGGTCTGTGTAGTCCGACCAGAGTTATGATGAGCGTTATTGACATTTGCTGAGGTACCGACTTCACTGTGTCTGGTCTCAACAGACCCTGATTGTCTATAATCGATGTGTGAAGTCTGTCCTCTAAAAGAATTAAAGGGCATGCCGAATTGTGGTTGCACGATTGAAAGTTTGGGTTCGACGGTTTTACCCTCTAGTTTATCCATGCGATCACTAAGTAGTTTAAACGAATGCTGAATAGTATTGGTAAGAGTTTTTGAAGAATCAACCAGCATTGCAGAATAATCAGCGTGGGTAGGATAAGGATCTTCAGATACCTTGCGGATACATGGGTGTATGCTGAGTCTCTGAGTGATGAGTGATTGTCAACTGGGATGATGCGCATGTTCTTTGGCTTGTGTTGTGCAGGTGTTGAGCACGGATACAGTGATCGATGGCAAGGTGAAGGTCAAGTAGAGACGTGCCGTGCCGAGGGACCGAGAGTGGCGAAGGGCGGACATGAGGCTTGGACTGAGGGACCGGTGGCCTGAGGATTAGCTGTGGTGGCTGACAGCCTGGGACAGCGACGAGCGAAGACTTGCGGTCATGTGTTGCCTGAGTCGAGGACTTGGGGACACGTGTCGGTGGATGGGGTGCACGGGCGGTGCATCCCTTCTACAGCTTCGGTTTGGTGGTTGAGCCAGAGAAAAACCATCGGGTGGACGGTTTCCAGGTTTGGGCCTCAAAACCTGGGTGCTGAGGGTTTCCGAGTTTGGCCACAAAACTCGGGCTGAGGACGGTTTCCAGGTTTGGGCCTCAAAACCTCGGCGCTGCGAGTTTGCTGAGTTTGGGCCACAAAACTTAGGTGACGGTCGGCTGGTTTCCCGGTTTGGGCCTCAAAACCGGGGGTTGGCTGGAAAGGCTGGTTTCCCGGTTTGGGCCACAAAACCGGGGGTGCAGAGCGAGGGCGGCACGTGGCGGCAATCGGGAGGTTGCGTCGAGGCAACGCTACGAGTTGTGCGGGCATGGCCGTCGGATCACCACCTACCACGAGTTGGTCCAGAATAACCCTAGAGTTTAGCTGGTTCGCTCTGTAAGTAGTTAGGGGTAGAGTGGGAATTAGGAATAGTTAGAATTAGGATAAGTAGGGGGAGACACCCACCTCCCCATTAATCTCAGTTCATTTGTTCTTTGCTTCTAGGGTTTCCTGCTCTCCCAATCCCCTGCTGTAGCTAGCTGAGATCCACAGAGAACCATACCTCTGTGTACTGAAGATTTTGAGGAAGTGAGGCCGTAACCTCACTGTTGTAGCGTGTGGTAGCCACACGGTTGCAGATCGATGTGTTGATTCGCGTTTTGGTTTGTGTTCTTCGCGTTCTTCGTTTCTCCGCGATTTTCCCGTCACTCGATCTCCCTCTCTACTGCGTCTTTGTGAAATCCATTTGAATCAACTTGTTTGTTTTTGAAAGGAGATCATTTCCACCAAAGGAATTCATCTAACTCCTCACAAACAAGTAGATCGGGTTGATTTCGTTTTCGTGGCGCTTTTTCGTTCTTGATCTTCCCTTTTCGATTTCCTGGTGATTGAATCAATTTGAGCGGATGATTTCTTGGGGATAGTCTCCTAACTACCTCATGATCATCTCCTCCAAGTTTGGGAACGTGGGATTTTGATTTGGATCGAATTTGGAGAGAAGGCGACTGAAATCGCCCTCTCTGCGCACTCGCGGATAGTCCGCGGTTTGACCGGCGGACAGTCCGCGCGTCGGGAGTCAGCCGAGTAGTGGCTGCGTGTCTCGGTGAACAGTGCCGAAGTTTAACCGGCGGACAGTCCGCCGTTGGTTTTCGCGGACAGTCCGGGAAGGGTCCAGGGAAGTTCAGCAGCACTGTTGGTTTGCGCTTTTGACCGGCGGACAGTCCGCCATCCCCTAGCGGACAGTCCGCAGTAGGGGCGGACAGTCCGGGACCCCAGGGGCGGACAGTCTGCGAATCGGCTGAAGCTTCCGGTTTAGTGCGTTTGCTCTCCCGGCTTGTTCGCTTGGTTTCCGGACTTCTCGTTTGGCCCTAGAGTTGATCAAGGAACCTCTTTAGGTATCTTTGCTACTTGTTAGCATAGGTATTTAGGAGTTTCTCGATGTAGCCGTCTATATACGTTCGGGACTTGGTTTTTGGGGACGAACTTGCTCTGGTGCTTTTGCAGTTTGGTTTGCTATAGCTTTGTGGTGCCTCGCTATGATCCTAGGGATCATCCACTCTCTTCCAAGGGTCGTGGGCATCACCGTTTCGGTCGTAGCTTTTGGGGGTTGATTTTGGGACATTTGGCCAAAGTTTTGAGAGAAATTTTTTGAGCTCCCATTCACCCCCCCCCCTCTGGTCGCCTTGCTAGTGCTTTCTCGGTCCTTCAATCGGTATCGGAGCGGGTTAAGGATCTTCCACCTTAGCCGGTTCCAGATCCCCAGAAGGCGACATGGATCGCGGCGTGGGCAAACCTCCATTCTTTGATGGGACGAACTATGCGTATTGGAAGATACGCATGTCGGCCTATCTGTAGAGTATTGGTGCTTCCATCTAGGATATTTGTAACTCTGCTGATTACGTGGTCTTGGCTGCACGTGTGACTCAGCGTCAGATCGACGATCTTGATGCCAATAGCCGAGCCCGTAATGCTCTTTTCTCATGTTTGAACATGAGTGAGTTTGATCGCGTTTCTCACCTCGCTACGGCTCGGAAGATTTGGGCTACCCTCATGTGTTTCCATGAGGGAACCTCTCAAATCAAAACCCGTCTCTACGAGTCGTTCAAGCGAGAGTATGAGAACTTTCGACATATGTCTGGCGAGATCATAGAAAGTTTATTCGCTCACTTTCAGGTGATTGTCAACAGGATGAGGGCTAACAAGGAGTTGTTGCTCTTCGACAATCATGAGAGAGCTTTGAAGCTTTTGCATACTCTTGATCGGTCGGTGTGGGACTCCAAAGTTCAGGCGATCATCGAATCACCGAACTATGAGACCCTCACGTGCGACGAGCTCTTTAGTAAGCTCAAGTCCAGTGAGATTGACGCCATGGCGAGAGCTTCTTATGAAAATCCTTCTGGCCCGTCGATGGCTTTGGTTTCTGGCTCTTCTGCTAACCCCTCTGGAGGATTTGCACTTTCTTCTCTTCTTTCTGTCATAGAGGAGCAGCTGGAGTCTTTGGAGGATGACGAGTTGGCTTTGCTTGCCAACCGGTTCTCGCGGTTTCACAACAACCGCATGAACCATCGCCGCCGAGGAGGATGCTCGGGATGTTTCGAGTGCGGCGACCCCGACCACTTCATCGCCAACTGTCCCAAGAAGAACAAGCAATCTGGGAAGGGCGATCATGTGCAAAGTACGACTCCGGCAAGCGCAAGGAGAAGTATGTCCCCGCGAGGCACAAGCGGAGGGGCGGCTTCGACAAGGAGTACATCAAGAAGAAGTACTTGGAGAAGGCCCACGCTGAGCAGCGTGCATTCTTCGCCACGCTCAGCGACGTCGATGGCTCGGATGACGACTCCGCTTTCTCAAGCGATGACGAGTTCGAGAAGAAGAAGAGGATCGAGGACAAGCTGAACGGCCTCTGCTTCTTCGCGGACGACGATGGCTTCTGCACCATGGCCCTCGGCAAGGAGGTCGACGGCGAGCTGGTGGACACTCCTCGGAACGACGACGACGACGACCCAGGTATCTTTGACCCACGACGAGCTTTCTGCTGAGGTCGAGAAACTTACTGCCGCGCTCCTTAGTCAAGATAAGCTGCTTAGGCGTGCCGCTAGAGAACGCAAGGAGTTTAGGCAGAAGTGGGAGGATACGGTGAAGGAACTTGATTCTGTCAAGTCCACCGTGGTTGTTACCGATGAGGAGTGTGAGATGTGCACCACGCACATGACTGACCTTCTCACTTTGAGAGGTAAGTATGTTGCGTTGGTAGGAGAGGTGGATGAGCTCCGTGCTAGACCCTTGTTGATGGGTGCATGCAAGACCTGTCCAGGCTTGCAATCTGAGTTGGCAGAGAAGAATGCCAAGATTGTGTCTCTTGAAGAGGCCAACTCAGGTAGCACATGTGTGACTAGGTGTGTTCTTTGTGAGGGTTTGGAGATGGAGATCGCTAATGTGAAGCATGACAAGATGCAAACCGAGGAGGAAAACACATACCTTCGGACCATCTTGTCATGGGTGTCTAGCGGTGAGCCACAGCTCGGGATGATGATCTCCCAATTCAAGCGAGCTGCTGGAGGTCTTGGTGTAGGCTTTGCTCAGGGTGTAGATGTTTCTGCTTTTGGGAAGATTGGAGAGTCGAGTGGTCTGAACCCGAGTGAGAAGCCCAACTCCACCACTACTCCCAAACTTACTAAGCTTCCACCCAAAGAGCCTCTCAAGCCTAACACCAAGGATGAGGTCTTTGTTGAGCCTCCGAGAGCCCCACCCAAGAAACAATCATGGGCTCCCAAACCAAACCACCTCAAGAACAAACTGGACACCATGCCACCGATCCAGGAGGAGCTTATGCCACAGAAGGGCAAAGTGATCCACACCCACCACCGTGAATACCAACAACCCCCTTTGAGAGCGGTAAGGTACCATTGTGAGCATTGTGGGAGAGATGGACATATGAGTGAGTTCTGCTTTCGGCGCAAGAGAGAGGCGCACCGTGCAAAGGAGATGAACAATCCGGACATGTACCATCCTTTCCATGATGTACATGTGTCGAATGTTCAGAGGAGAGCTCCGAGGAGAACTGCTAGGCCTAGAGGTCCAAAACCTCAAGTTCCTAGGCCTAGGCCGCGTAGAGAGCGTGCCCGGCGGGAGCCTGCAGTTGTAGGCTATGGACCCCGTGGCGGTGGCTTTGTAGTTGAGCGTTTTCCCCCACCGCGTTTTGAGTATCGCGATGGACGCTCCTCCCTTAGCGGACCATGTTTTCCTAAACGTGGTGATCGCTTCCTCCGTAGGTGTGCTAGGAATGGTTTTTCTGCTAACCATCCTTTTGAGCAGCCGGCCCAACACTGGTATTCCCCTTACTTCACTAACCCCAGTGTTGGCCCGTATGCTCACCCTATGTCTTTTTATTGATGTTGGTAAAACGATTGAAGAACGTTTGGTTGGTGGATTCCGGGTGTTCGAGGCACATGACCGGAAACGCCAAGTGGTTCTCCAGTCTTAGTCCGGTCGCCGGAAAGGAATATATCACCTTCGGCGACAATAGCAAAGGTAAGGTATTGTCTCGTGGATCTGTGCGAGTTAATGAGCACTTTGTGTTGTGCGATGTTGCTCTTGTTTCTAACTTGCATTTTAACCTTCTTTCTGTTTCGCAACTTTTCGATGATGACTATGAGATTCGTTTTAAACCGAATCTCAGTCGCATTTTGGATCCTCAGGGCAATCTTGTATGTGTGATTTCGCCCTTTGGAAAAGTCTTTCGTGCGGATTTCTCGGAGTCATTTGGAATTTCTTGTTGTCTTTTGGCTGGACCTTCCTCCTCTGATCTTTGGAAGTGGCATAGGAGACTTGGTCATTTGAGCTTCGAGTTGCTTGCAAGACTTAGTTCACTTGGCTTAATCCGAGGATTGCCCAAGTTGTCCATGGAGAAGGATCTTGTTTGCCATTCTTGTAGACATGGGAAGATGGTTGCCGCTCCCCACCATCCAGTGACTCAGGTCATGACTGAGCGCCCTGGAGAGCTTTTGCATATGGACCTTGTCGGTCCGGCTCGGGTGAACTCGGTTGGGGGGAAGTGGTATGTGCTTGTTGTTGTCGATGATTTTTCGAGATATTCGTGGGTCTTCTTTTTAGTTGAGAAGACTGAGACTTTCTCTCTTGCTCGCAATCTGATTTTGCGTCTTCAGAATGAGTTCCCTTTGAACTCAATGCGAGCAATTCGGAGTGATAATGGTTCTGAATTCAAGAATTCGGATTTTGAGAAGTTTTGTAACTCTTTGGGTTTAGAGCATCAGTTTTCTTCTCCCTACACACCGCCTCAGAATGGTGTTGTAGAAAGGAAGAATCGGACCCTTGTAGAGATGGCCAGGACGATGCTCGATGAGCATAGGACTCCTAGGCGATATTGAGCCGAAGCGATGAGCACTGCATGCTACATTTCCAATCGCATTTTTCTCCGAGCTTTCTTGAAAAAGACTTCTTATGAGTTGCGTTTTGGAAAACTCCCCAAGGTGAGTTATTTTTGAGTTTTTGGTTGTCATTGTTTTATACTCAAAAAGGGCAACTTGGACAAGTTTGAGTCTCGTTCTTCTGACGGTGTGTTTTTGGGTTATGGCACTCATACTCGTGCTTATCGTGTACTTAACCTTGACACTAACCGAGTCATGGAGACATCAGATGTCACCTTCGAAGAGACCATGGTTTGTCCTTCTTCTCGCTTTGAGCGTGCAGGTGATCATGAGGTTGGCGAGCCTCTTTTCGATGATGAAGAAGAAGGTGCTGAAGGGATAGATGACCCAGCACCTCCTCCACCTGTTGTGCCGCAAAGAGCGGCTTCTACGACGACTCACGGCCCCGACACGTCTTCTTCCTGGGGGCCGTGGGATCCGCCACCTCGAGCGGTACCCTTTGTACCCGAGGAGGCACCAGCTGCTGTTGAGGGGGAGGCCACTTCGGCAAGGGAGGCGCCACGACACATTCAGCGCCAGCACCCGCCTTAGCAGATGATCGATAGCATCGACGAACGCGTCACCCGGTCAAGGCAAATCTCTCACTTTGCTCATTCTGCATTTGTTGCTGATTTTGAACCTCGGGATGTTGGACACGCTTTGACGGATCCGGATTGGGTCAATGCCATGCATGAGGAGTTAGAAAACTTTGAGAGAAATCGGGTTTGGGTTCTAGTGTCTCCACCTTCTGAGTGTCATCCAATTGGGACAAAATGAGTTTTTAAAAACAAACAGGGAGAAGATGGCCATGTTGTGAGAAACAAGGCCAGACTCGTAGCCCAGGGTTATAGTCAGAAGGAGGGGATAGACTATGAGGAGACTTTTGCTCCTGTAGCTCGTTTGGAGGCGATTAGGATACTCTTGGCTTTTGCTGCATCCAAAGGTTTCAAACTTTTTCAAATGGATGTCAAGAGTACCTTCTTAAACGGCTACATAGAAGAGGAAGTGTATGTTAGACAACCCCCCGGTTTTGAAAATCCCAAGTTTCCAAACCATGTCTTTAAACTCCACAAAGCTTTGTATGGTTTGAAACAAGCCCCTAGAGCCTGGTATGATAGGTTGAAAACCTTTTTGCTTGCTAAGGGTTTCAAAATGGGACGTGTAGATAAAACACTCTTTCTCCTCAAGCAAGGCACTGATACTCTCTTGGTCCAAATTTACGTGGATGATATCATTTTCGGTGGTTCTTCTCACGCTTTGGTTGCCAAGTTTGCAGATACTATGAGCAGGGAATTTGAGATGAGCATGATGGGCGAGTTGACGTTTTTTCTCGGGTTGCAAATCAAGCAATTCTGGGAGGGGACGTTCGTGCACCAGGGCAAGTACACCTGGGACATTCTAAAGAAATTCGATATGGGTGAGGCCAAGCCTCTTCCAACACCCATGTCGACCACGACGGCCCTGGATGCGGACAAGGAGGGAGAAGCAGTGGACCAGAAGGAGTACCGGAGTATGATCGGGTCGCTGCTGTACCTGACGGCGACACGCCCGGACATCCAGTTCGCGGTGTGTCTCTGCGCGCGATTTCAGTCTTCGCCGCGCACTTCTCACCGTCAGGCGGTCAAGCGCATTATGAGGTACTTATCCTTCACTCCGGAATTTGGGATTTGGTATTCTGCTTCCTCCACCCTCTCCCTTTGTGGTTATTCCGATGCCAATTTTGCTGGTTGCCGGATTGAGCGCAAGTCCACTTCTGGGACTTGCCAATTTATTGGTTCTTCTCTTGTATCGTGGTCTTCTCACAAGCAGTCTAGTGTCGCCCAGTCTACCACGGAGGCTGAGTATGTTGCTGCGGCTAGCTGTTGTTCCCAGTTACTCTGGATGATGGCCACTTTGCGTGATTTTGGTCTGAGCTTTTCTCGCGTTCCTTTGCTTTGTGACAGCACGAGTGCTATTAGCGTTGCTAAGAACCCCGTGCTTCATTCGAAGACCAAACACATTGATGTGCGCTTTCATTTTCTGCGAGACCACTATGAGAAGGGTGATATCGACCTTCGCCATGTCGATACTCATCATCAGTTGGCTGATATTTTCACCAAGCCTTTGGACCAATCAACCTTTAATCGGTTGAGAGGTGAGCTTGGTGTGTGTTTCCCCTTTTAGATGGGGGAAACATTTTGGTTCTTGTATCACAGACTGACTCTTTTTCGTTTGTCTTTGTTTTTCTTTTGCATTTTCAGCATACGCTATTACATTCTGAGCTTCATGTATATACTCTTTAGAATGTGATTATGCTCTGTTTAGTATGCTCCGATGCTTTATGTTGATACATGTAGCTTATGCTCTTTCTAATCACTGATACATGTTGTGAGCTGAGCTATTTTTGAATGGTGAACCTGCTTAATGAACTTAAAATCTGAAAATGTTCACCATTGAGATGTGCAACTAGCATGTGTAGGATGTGTTGAGTTCACTCGTGCTTTTCATATATGCTAGGTTGCTATGTCTCTAGCTTTGAGTCTTTCACTTGCTTGGTATGTTCATATTCTGTTTAAAATCTGAACCAAGTTAAGTGAATTGAAAAGGTCAAGATGGGATTGCTTGTCAGCACATCACAGTTTCGAGACTGTCTCTCATTGCACTATGAGTTAAACTTGAGCTGTGTAGTGTATGACCGAAACTGTTGCTTTAAGCTTCTGATTGCTTCTGCATAGGCTTCGCACAGTTGAAAAGTTAGGCAATGGCAAGCTTTCAACCTCTCGCAGTCACATGCTGAATTCTGAACTTGTGTAATTTCACCGCTGCAACTCCGATTAAAATTTGAAAACACAAGTCTATGTTTCATTCTGCAGCATGATGATTGAACTTTGAAAGGGGTAGTTCACCTTGTATACATGTTTAGCACTTGTTCGAATTCCTGTCTATACATGTTCAGTGCTATTTTGATGGTGAATACTTTTGGCTAAAAACTGCTCACTTTGCTCATATGTTCCTATTTAGTATATGGTGATCAGTTTGAGCCTTTGCTAGCATATTGGGAATGTTATTGAGTCATCAGATCAGAACTGTATTGAGCATCTTTGCATTCTCTTGACTATATTCCTGCAGCTGCTAACTTCCATTTTGACTCATATGCATTTTGGAAGGGGGAGAATTTCTCTTTTGGCACTTTTTGATGGTGCATTTTCTAAAGGGGGAGAAAATTGCTTTCGATTCCATTTTCTTGATGGTGCATTTTCAACTAAGGGGGAGAATTTGGACAAATCATACCTCCCATGTTCAAAGGGGAGAGGAATCAGTTGTGTGCACCATGCAAGGGGGAGTTTGCTCTTGATGAGTTGTTGAAATTTCCAATTGGTTTGGAGCGTTCTTGCTAGTTGTGTTGAGTCGTTGCCTCTTTCTTGAGGGACTAGCATTCGCCTTTCAGATTTTCAATTGGTGTCGCAATTGGTGTCGAGCTTTATTGCTAGATTTTCAATTGGTGTCGAGCTTTCTTGCTAGTTGTGTTGAGCCTCTGTGCCTCTATCTTGAGGGACTAGCATTTTGCTTCGCTTTTTCAATTGGTATTTGCTAGCGGTGTTGAGCCTGTTCTACCTCTTCTTGAGGGCTAGCTTTGCTTTGCTTGGTTGCGTCGAGCCGTTGCCCATGTCTTTGGGGACCAAGTTGTCTTGCTCTTTCCACTTGACCTTGTTCGGCTTTGACATGCTTTTGGGTCATTTGGTTGAGTTCTCTCTCTCCTTTCTTCTTCTTTCTTCCTTTTATTATGATTGGTGTTGGTAGTTGACAATGCACTCATCAAGAGGGAGATTGCGGATACATGGGTGTATGCCGAGTCTCTGAGTGATGAGTGATTGTCAACTGGGATGATGCGCATGTTCTTTGGCTTGTGTTGTGCAGGTGTTGAGCACGGATACAGTGATCGAGGGCAAGGTGAAGGTCAAGTAGAGACGTGCTGTGCCGAGGGACCGAGAGTGGCGAAGGGCGGACGTGAGGCTTGGACTGAGGGACCGGTGGCCTGAGGATCAGCTGTGGTGGCTGACAGCCTGGGACAGCGACGAGCGAAGACTTGCGGTCATGTGTTGCCTGAGTCGAGGACTTGGGGACACGTGTCGGTGGACGGGGTGCACGGGCGGTGCATCCCTTCTACAGCTTCGGTTTGGTGGTTGAGCCAGAGAAAAACCATCGGGTGGACGGTTTCCAGGTTTGGGCCTCAAAACCTGGGTGCTGAGGGTTTCCGAGTTTGGCCACAAAACTCGGGCTGAGGACGGTTTCCAGGTTTGGGCCTCAAAACCTCGGCGCTGCGAGTTTGCTGAGTTTGGGCCACAAAACTTAGGTGACGGTCGGCTGGTTTCCCGGTTTGGGCCTCAAAACCGGGGGTTGGCTGGAAAGGCTGGTTTCCCGGTTTGGGCCACAAAACCGGGGGTGCAGAGCGAGGGCGGCACGTGGCGGCAATCGGGAGGTTGCGTCGAGGCAACGCTACGAGTTGTGCGGGCGTGGCCGTCGGATCACCACCTACCACGAGTTGGTCCAGAATAACCCTAGGGTTTAGCTGGTTCGCTCTGTAAGTAGTTAGGGGTAGAGTGAGAATTAGGAATAGTTAGAATTAGGATAAGTAGGGGGAGACACCCACCTCCCCATTAATCTCAGTTCATTTGTTCTTTGCTTCTAGGGTTTCCTGCTCTCCCAATCCCCTGCTGTAGCTAGCTGAGATCCGCAGAGAACCATACCTCTGTGTACTAAAGATTTTGAGGAAGTGAGGCCGTAACCTCACTGTTGTAGCGTGTGGTAGCCACACGGTTGCAGATCGATGTGTTGATTCGCGTTTTGGTTTGTGTTCTTCGCGTTCTTCGTTTCTCCGCGATTTTCCCGTCACTCGATCTCCCTCTCTACTGTGTCTTTGCGAAATCCATTTGAATCAACTTGTTCGTTTTTGAAAGGAGATCATTTCCACCGAAGGAATTCATCTAACTCCTCACGAACAAGTAGATCGGGTTGATTTCGTTTTCGTGGCACTTTTTCGTTCTTGATCTTCCCTTTTCGATTTCCCGGTGATTGAATCAATTTGAGCAGATGATTTCTTGGGGATAGTCTCCTAACTACCTCATGATCATCTCCTCCAAGTTTGGGAACGTGGGATTTTGATTTGGATCGAATTTGGAGAGAAGGCGACTGAAATCGCCCTCTCTGCGCACTCGCAGATAGTCCGTGGTTTGACCGGCGGACAGTCCGCGCGTCGGGACTCAGCCGAGCAGTGGCTGCGTGTCTCGGTGAACAGTGCCGAAGTTTAACCGGCGGACAGTCCGCCGTTGGTTTTCGCGGACAGTCCGGGAAGGGTCCAGGGAAGTTCAGCAGCACTGTTGGTTTGCGCTTTTGACCGGCGGACAGTCCGCCATCCCCTAGCGGACAGTCCGCAGTAGGGGCGGACAGTCCGGGACCCCAGGGGCGGACAGTCCGCGAATCGGCTGAAGCTTCCGGTTTAGTGTGTTTGCTCTCCCGGCTTGTTTGCTTGGTTTCCGGACTTCTCGTTTGGCCCTAGAGTTGATCAAGGAACCTCTCTAGGTATCTTTGCTACTTGTTAGCATAGGTATTTAGGAGTTTCTCAAAGTAGCCATCTATCTACGTTCGGGACTTGGTTTTTGGGGACGAACTTGCTCCGGTGCTTTTGTAGTTTGGTTTGCTATAGCTTTGTGGTGCCTCGCTGTGATCCTAAGGATCATCCACCCTCTTCCAAGGGTCGTGGGTATCACCGTTTCGGTCGTAGCTTTTGGGGGTTGATTTTGGGACATTTGGCCAAAGTTTCGAGAGAAATTTTTTGAGCTCCCATTCACCCCCCTCTGGTCGCCTTGCTAGTGCTTTCTCGGTCCTTCATACCTTAGTGTTTACCTTGTTAGTAGCGTCTTCAGCGGTTGTAGTTGACGTGGTAGGGACGATCTCACTGAAGTCTGGCTGCTTGTCTTGAGTGACTCTGTCGCGCCGATCCTTCGAGCAGCTTTCGAGGAAAGCTTTCAACACATCGTCGAGCTTGGCTTGCGCTTGTTGCTTTAACTCGTCGGGGAGTTCGTCAATGCCCGTAGGACGGACGATGTTATCCTTATCAGTAGCACCGTCTTTGCAGCCCATGTTGGTAGTAGATGAAGTTTCAATCTTCCCCAGCGGAGTCGCCAAAAAGTGTGTTGACATCGGAATTGATCCGAATCACACATCAGCAGGGCTAGAACGCCCAAAGAGGTTGCAGTTCAACCTGAGACAGCAGGAACCCCGGCTAAACCGTCGAAAACCGATCTAGAGACCGGTTTGGATCGATCTAAGGTTTTGGGCTCCTGTATTGATAACTCTAGAACTCCTCCCGGGAAGACCCGTCGGGGAGAAGCACGTAGAGATTGTTCTAGGACCAGCAAGGCCGCCTAGAACGCCGTCGAGCCTCGCCGGAAGACGCGCCGAACAACAAGGTAGAGGAAAAAGGGGTAAAAGGGATAGTAGATTGGTTTTGATCGATTGATGTTGGATGCCTCAGTCGGTCATGATCCTCTCATATATATAGAGGGGGTTGGTCTTATCCCAATAGGAAACATCTCCAGATACGATCTCCAAGTTTCCTATCCGGACTCTATCAAAATATAGAATCCAATCCAGGCGCAACAAGGTAACCTTGATCTTGCCAATCCTTAGATCGACCAGATCGGTTTAATGGGCTTTATCAGCCCATACTGATCAACAAATCATCCTTATAAGAGAAGGATCCACATATTAGCACCAGACTCGGCTTTCATTATAACCATGAAGTTTCCGACCAGGACCACCTGGTCGGTCATAACATGAGTGATCGAAAATCCAAAACGATTAGGCCCATTTAACTTAGAACATCCGATCTCTCAAAAAGACAAATTTGACTCTAATATTACAGGCCGAATATTTCCTCTAAATTCATCTTTACCTATGACACTTTTGAGTGTCAACACTACTTTTTTTCTATGTTGGCACGAGCTGCACCTGCACGGAAGAAGAAGCAGGCCCAATGCAAGCTCCCTCGTCGCATGTGAGCCACCGCGCATCTCGGACGGTTTTTTAGTTCAGTTGCGATCTAATCTATCTATCGGATGGCACAATTATTTCCCGTCTTTGTTTGGATCTTGGATGCACAATCCAATCCACGTGAAATTCTACGGATGGAGGAATTTATAAACAAAGTATATTTATGATTGATGATGATGATTAAATTCTAAATAGCAATAAATAGTGCTAAATTACCGTTCATTTAGTGAAGATTAAGGTGTCAGGGGGGGCATGGCCCCCCTATGGCCTCCACTGAGCTCCGATAGAGATTGATACAAACATGTTTATAAACAACCCCATCAGAAAATTTTGGATATCACTTTCTTTCTTTGGGGACCAGTCTGTCAAGATTTTTGTCCACCTTGATTTCATTTATTTATATAAAGTATGTAACGCTCGATGGTTATGGGTTAGGTCATGATCCTTGACGACGATATACTGGAGGAATTCCTACCTGTGCATGTGCATATGCAGCCTCATGGTGCCTGTTTGGATCGTTAATACTAGTTAGCTGCCAATAATTAGCTCCATGATCTAAATAGGTTTAGCTAATTATTAGCTTAATACCTAAATAATGACTATTTTACTAGTTGAACAAAACTAGCTAACTATTAGCAGCTAATGGATCCAAAACAGAACCCTAATGTCGATTTGGACGGGATGTGCAAATGCATGCCCTTAAGGAAATATTTTATTTAAATTTGTACCATAAAAATATTCTATATATAAGTCTATACACCTATAAGGCAAGTACACCATCGTCTATTTTGCTCTATCTTCATCATTGTCTAGTATACTGCTCCACTATTCACTCCCTAGCTCTCAATGTCTAAAGAAAAACTTTAATTGTCGGTTGGCTCCCGTTTGGTTCATTCTTGATCGGCTTATGTTAAGTGGAGCTCTTGGTCTATTTGGGCTCTACTTGGTTAGGCTTTTCTGGCAAACGGTTACATCTAAGAACGGAGAATCACATTAGGTGCTTCATCTTTACGGGTACATTTAGCAAGCTAAATCATTTCAGTGCATTAAGCAATTGTTTCAGATTTAAGGGTACACCCAGAGAATCGGTGCCAAACAGCACAACCATGAAATATTTCTAGATTCCTCCATGTAGACGTGAAACCATCGAAGGGTGTGGTTTCACGATGATTCTCTTCTGTTTATTTTGCCGCCTTTTATGCGGGAACAAGTGTATTTTTTTCAATTAAAATCCATTTTTAGTGCTATAAGTTAAAATGGTTTTATTTCAGTTGCTCTTCCCTCACAAAAGGTGTGATTTTTTTTCTAAAACATATATTTTTAATACAGTTTTAAGAGAAATATTTTTCGTATGAATCAGAATCCAGTCTACTAATAAAAAATATTCATGAAGTAATTTTGATTCATCACCCCATATATTTCTAGAGAGAATCTAAATCCAAAATGTATCACTACTAAATGCATTTCTTAGTAAAAAGCATCGTCTCCTTATGCAAAGTCATTCCCTTGTTCATCCATTCGACAATCAAAACCTTGTTTAGGTATATTTGATGTGCCCTCATCTGTCATTCCTAAAAGCTGACACATCTAACTCTCGGTCATTAATTCAATTCGACCTTCAACATCATTTGTCTCTACGATTTGCAATGTTGCCCAATCAATATTTCCCGTATTGTGATTGTCATTTTCTAGTGACCTATATATAAACAAGCGAACATGAAGGTTGTACTCTTGTCATTTTCTACTACTATACTAGTAAAAAGAAGAGACATAGTGCATCAAATATGTACCTTTCTACTTGAAGAACAGGAAGATTGTATTCTATTGTCGGGATGAGGAGCAGTGGGAAGAAGAGCTCTTGCTAGGGCAATACCATCGCTGGGGGCCTCCACTGGTGGCTGTGCCGTGCCATCGTGTGCCCTGGCCTGGGCGGCCAGGCCATCATCAGCCGCGACCAAGCCTCCAGGAGGCGCTGTCTGGCCGGACGTGGCTTGGGCTAGGGCTAGGCCGGACGTGGCCTCATCTTCCTTCCCCTTGGCGTCCATGGCGATGGGACCTCCGTGAAGACCTTTGGGCGGAGGATCTCCTCCTTCCATTCACGAGCGTCGCTGTGGGGAGGGGCAGATCGACCACGTGGAAACCGGTGGAGGGGCGGCAGCGGCGTGGGGGAGACGAGGGGCGGTAGCGGCGTGGGAACCCAGGGGCGGCAGCAGTGTTCGGTCCAGTCAGGGAGACGATGAGACGCACGTAAGGATCGGTCTCGTCTCCTGGTTAGATGGATCGGACACAACACCGTATTTTTTCCCGTGAAAGCGATGAAGGGTAAAAGGGTCACTTTAGCAACAAATACATGTATTTAGATGACAAAAATGATTAAAAGAAACAAAATCATATATCTAGCTTAGTGTCAACGTTTCGAGTCATATTTTAGCTCAGTCGATGTTAGAAATCATATTTTAGAGAAGCCACTTCTCCCCAAAGACCACCTGCCACTGTGATGAGGCGTCGTCGTCTGCTGCGTGCAAAGATCATGTGATGTTTTTTAATAATGTGTTTGCTACCTGGTAATTTACCTTAGAGCATCTCCAACAAGTTGGAAAAAATAACTTGGTATATAATGAGTTTTAACAACTCGTTAATTCATTTGGCAAGTAAAAAAAGACCTCTCTCCAACAATTTGCTATTCCAACTTGCTAAAATAAAAAAAACTAGAAAACTAGGCCCACCTAGCCAGAGGAGGGGAAAAGATTTTGCGGTAGGAGAGGTGGGGGAACAGCGCGCGGAGCCGGCCACAGTGAAATCACGGGATAGCAACCTCACCCGCGCGCGGAAATTTATGCGTACGGCACGGAGGAATAGGAAGTTGGAAAAAATATCAAGTTCATTTAGAGAGTTGTTGGAGAAGAATATTTGTGCTTTTACCAAATTTATAAGAATAGCAAGTTCTTACTCGTGTTTCGAAAGTTGTTGATTTGAGTTCTGAACTGCTGGAATGGAGCAATGTGGAAGGCTCATTTAGCCATAAATGATAAAGCTCATTATCTACGTGAAAACTAGAACATTGTTTAAGAATCGAATATTGTCGTTCATCTAGCACGCACACTTTTACCGAATCACTACTGTTCTGCGTCCTCGTTGAATGGCCGTATTATTCTGCATCCTGGTTGCCGTGTTACCCGTGTATCAATGGCAGTGTTCTCATTTGGAAGCCGGCGATGTTCCGTCATTACGTTCCTATTGTGGTGGAGTTTCCTGCATATGTTTTACTACAATATCAACGGACATCTCCGATTGAAAAGAGCAATTGTGGTGGAGATCCTGCATTCTCCAGTTGAAAAGAATATTCTGGTAGAGTAATTGTGGTGGAGTTCCTGCATATGTGCTGCTATTCTGGTTCAGTTTGTTTCTTCTCATCTGGTTTTCTTAGGGTGCAACTAACCAACCAACCAACCATCAATCGGCAACTACAGGTAGCTAGCCTTTTTTTTTTTTTTGAAAGTGTAGCTAGCCTGTTTTGATTTAGCCCTGGTGATCAGAATGTAGGAAGCCTGTTGGGGCCACAGATACCCCACAAGGGTAGGGAGGGGACAGAACTGAATGCGAGCGCGAACAAAGACTAGTAGCAGGTGTGCTATTATTCCAGTGCTAAATCAAATCTAGGAACTAGTCGACAATGCACAAATTTTGTTTTTGCTCATGTCATGTAAAGAGGGAAGGAAGACATTATACAACCAAGTTTGCTTTGATCTCAAATTCTGAATAGCATTTTGATGTCCCAAACTGTATTCAGCGGGACTGTCATGCTGAGAACTTAAGTAATACTCAGTATAAAGTTTTCTTTGTTCTCGAAAGAAAACAGCATGAATAATGTTGTCATGTCCTTTCAATTAAGCACTACGCAAATACAGCATTCCAACTCATCGATAACAGCCATAAATCTTGCAGATTTCCAACTCAATTCACTAAGACCAAAAAAAAAAAAAAACTATTGCAATCTCACAGTTATACAGAACCTGATGCAAATATATGAGGCCCAAACACTGCCGAAGAAGCTATGCGCCTAGCAGCAGAGCAGATGTGCTTGATAATCTTCACGCATTCTACCTATGAATCATTCAAGTAAAGGGTTTTCAGTCGTTGTGATTTCTTCACCAGAAATTTGAACTCATGCCCGTTCTTCAGTCTTGGTTGATCATCTCCTTAATAGTTTCTGCAGACCCGCCACAAATGGAAGTGCACGGGTGGGGCACTGGTTAATGTTTGACATCTCAAAGCAGCAGTTCAGAACTGTCATAAGACATTAAGACTGACTATAAGAGCGTTCCTTCTATTTATTCCAAGAACAAGGTTTGGACACAGATGGAGGGGCTGATGCTTTAATCATTTTCTCATTCCATTCTTAAATGCCTTCCCTCATTTTTACAGTTTGAACCTATCCCATAACTGTATTGATACCCTAAGTTTCCATCTTTCTCCTCACCAATCCAGTGAAGAAATCAAAGCTGCAAACAAATGGTACTGTGTCAAATGCTATAGTTCGTGATAGAACAAACTATTACATGTTGAGGACACATATAGGATGACAAGCATACAAAATATGGTACACATACTGAGTAATGACATAGAGAACAGAGATCTTATTGATGGATGGAAAAACACAGTAATGGGCAATACCTATTGCCATCTGGGTGCAACTCATAGCTTTTGTTATCCTCGCCAATAGCGTATAAGTAACCAGTTGGTGTTAACCCCTGGAAAGGATTAGTACCATGAGGTAAGTGGAAATATCAATTCAATCATAACAGTTCTGTTTTGTGCTAACCTGGATAATGACGACACTGCCTGACTTGGTTTCATGTGCATCTTGTACGACAACTCTCTGGCCACTACATAATAATGGAAAGTGCAAATCTCTTTCACATATAGTGGCACATAGCAAGTATAGACCATATTAACTTGCAAGCACTGTCTTCTGATATTTGCAATGAACACTTAAAATACAAGTGGTAGTAAATGTAGTTCAGGGCAAAATTTCATAATAAGATCCAATGAACATGTATATATTGAGATCCATACCTATGGAGCCATGAGTTATAGTATTGCTCCTCAAGAGCCTGAAATCCTGCAGCAGAATTTGAGGGTGTTAAGTGCTAGAAAGAGTAATCCAGTTATTGGGCCAACCCTAGAGGGTAGCCATATTGTAGTCTTACATGGGCCTCATGGGCCTAACACATATACACTCCAACACCCCCCGCAGTCTGAACTACCGGCGCAGCGGAGGTTCAAGACTGGGCACGAAAAGAAGCACAACACAGGAGCCCCCCATAGACTCAACTAGCCACTAGTGATGTTGAGGCTGGAGCGAAACTCGGAGAAGGTCGAGGACGGGAGGCCCTTGGTGAAGATGTCGGCGAACTGGGAAGTGGTCGGGACGTGAAGAACCCGAACATCGCCGATGGCCACCCGGTCACGGACAAAGTGAAGGTCGATCTCGACATGCTTGGTCCGCTGGTGCTGAACGGGGTTGGTGGAGAGGTACACGACACTGACGTTATCGCAGTAGACCAACGTGCTCCGGGTCAGAGGACTATGGAGCTCACCCAAGAGCTGCCGGAGCCAGGAGGCCTCAGCCACGCCGTTAGCAACAGCGCGGTACTCCGCCTCGGCACTGGAGCGGGAGACCACCGGCTGACGCTTGGATGACCAGGACACCAGGTTGCCGCCGAGGAAGATAGCATAGCCGGAGGTGGACCGGCGAGTGTCCGGACACCCGGCCCAGTCAGCGTCAGTGTAGACGACGAGCTCGGTGGAGGCAGACCGGTGGAGAAGCAGGCCGTAGTCGACGGTGCCGCGGAGGTAGCGGAGGAGGCGCTTGAGGGCCGTGAGGTGAGGCCCGCGCGGATCATGCATATGAAGGCAAATCTGCGGAACGGCATATGTGATGTCCGGGCGGGTGAAAGTGAGGTACTGAAGCGCCCCCGCAAGACTCCTGTACGCGGTAGGGTCAGTGACTGTGGCGCCCTCGGTCTCTGACAGCTTGGCCTGAGTGTCAATAGGGGTGGAGCAGGGCTTGCAGTCAGTCATCCCAGCTCGCTCCAGGATATCAAGAGTATACTGCCGCTGGTGAAGAAAGAGACTCTCGGGACGAGGCTCAACGGTGACCCCGAGGAAGTGATGGAGCACACCGAGGTCCTTCATCGCGAACTCCTGCTGAAGAGAGGTGATGATCCGCCGCAGTAGTGCCGGGCTGGAAGCAGTGAGCACAATGTCATCAACATAGAGCAGCAGATAGGCAGTCTCCCCACCGTGGTGGTAGATAAACAGTGAAGTATCTGACGTCGCCTCCACAAACCCCAGAGTGAGCAGGAATGCAGCAAACCGAGAGTACCACGTCCGAGGGGTCTGCTTGAGGCCGTAGAGTGACTTGTTGAGGCGACAGACCAGATCAGGGCGAGAAGAGTCAGCAAAGCCCGCCGGCTGACTGCAGTAGACTGTCTCAGCAAGTGTCCCGTGGAGAAAAGCATTCTTGACGTCCAACTGATGCACGGGCCAGGAGCGAGAGAGAACCAGTGAGAGAACGGTGCGAACTGTAGCTGGCTTCACCACTGGACTGAAAGTCTCATCATAATCAACTCCAGGCCGTTGAGTGAAACCCCTGAGAACCCAGCGAGCCTTGTACCGCTCAAGAGTGCCATCAGCCCAACGCTTGTGAGTCCAGATCCACTTGCCGGTGACGACATTGGAGCCAGGCGGACGGGGCACCAGATCTCAGGTCTGGTTGGCTAGAAGAGTCGCGTACTCCTCTTCCATCGCACGACGCCAGTGAGGGTCGGCCAAGGCGGCGCGCACGGAAGAGGTCAAGGTCGGAGGTGGGAGGTGGTGTGGAGGTGGGAGGAGAGGTGGTGGTAGAGAAGGGGAAGTCGGCCTCGTCGAACACAACGTGTCGGGAAATGAGGACGCGACGAGAGGAGAGGTCAAAGCAACGGTACCCCTTGTGATCCGGGGAGTACCCGAGGAAGACACACCGAGTCGACCGGGGAGCCAGCTTGTGAGGAGCAGTGGCAGTGGTGTTAGGGTAACACGCACACCCGAAGACACGGAGGTGGTCGTAGCGAGGAGGGATACCGAAGAGGGCGTGGTGAGGAGTGGGAGCGGGACAGGCAGCGGAAGGTAAACGGTTGAGGAGATAGGTGTGAAGACCCTCGGCCCAGAAGCGGGCAGGAAGAGAGGCCTGTAAGGAGGGTGCGGATGGTGTCGTTGGTGGTGCGAATCATGCGCTCGGTCTTGCCGTTCTGGGAGGAGGTGTAGGGGCACGACATGCGCAACTGCATGCCGTGAGAGAGGAAGAAGGCACGAGACGTGGAGTTATCGAACTCACGCCCGTTGTCACACTGAACGGCCTTGATGGTGAGACCGAACTGAGTGGACACCCAGGCAAAGAAGTGGAGGAGCGTGGAGAAAGTGTCAGACTTGGCACGAAGAGGAAAAGTCCAGGAATAGTGAGAGAAATCATCCACCAACACAAGATAGTATTTATAGCTAGAGATGCTAGGGACAGGAGAGGTCCACAGATCGCAATGGACAACGTCAAAGATATGGGCCACATGGGAAGATGAAGTAGGAAAAGGAAGACGAACATGTCGGCCCAGTTGGCACGCATGACACAAATGCTCATCGGGAGCTCGAGTACATGGTATGGCAGAGCTACGACGAAGTTGTGTCAAGGCATCGCGGCCAGGGTGACTGTCAAGGGCACCGAAACCCTGGCTGGCCGGACCGCGGCTACGTAGCTCGTAGCCGTCGACCGTCTTCTCCGGTGAGGTTATACCCCTCTACCGCAGGCTTAACAGAAGAGAGGAGAATTAGGATAACTTTCTTGATTGATTTCTTTGTCTCCCGATTATAAGTATAAATAGCCAAGGGGCCTAACCGAAATAGGAAAGTACTCCTAAATTATAGGAATTGGAAACAACTAATCTTAACCTTCTAAACTTAGCCGCTAAGTCCTGATTCCGCGCGCTCAGCTGCGCGGCGAACATCGCGGGCGCGCCTGAGCCTGGTATAGGCCCGCCCGCACATGACATCTCTCCCCGCCTCGAAGTCCAGCTCGTCCTCGAGCTGAAAGGAAGGGAACCGGGTGCGAAGGTCGTCCAAGTCTTCCCATGTGGCCGACTCTGGGGGCTCGCCTTGCCATGCCACCAGCACCTGGCGCACGCCCCGTGCCAACCGTGCGCGGACCACCTTGGCCGGGGCAGGAACCACAGCGTCGTGCAGGAGAGGTGGAAGCACCGGTGGGGCGGTCGGCGAAGCACCCACGAACTTCTTGAGGACGCCGACGTGGAACACATCGTGGAGGCGGGCCCCGGGAGGAAGCTGGAGCCGCACGACTACCTCATTGATGAGCTCGGTGACCTGGTACGGCCCGACGTACCGGGGCTTGAGCTTCCCTGTAGCCGATCGTGGGAGGGACGCCGCTGCTCGCTGTCGAAGGCGAAGAAGAGCCCAGTCGCCGACCTGGAAGGAGACCGGCCTGTGGTGCTGGTCATAGACGCGCTTTTGAGCCGCCTGCGCCTGTTCCAGGCGGTAGCGGACGTCGTCGAGGAAGGCAGCGCGCTCCTCCATCTCCTGAGCCACCGCAGCGACCCGAGTCTCGCCGGGCTCATAAGAGCGGATGGTCGGGGGATCCCGGTCATACACTACTCGAAATGGCGTGTCGCGGAGAGAAGACTGGTAAGTGGTGTTGTACGTGTACTCCGCCCAGGGCAGCCAACGGAGCCACTGTCTAGGGCGGTCGCCGGTGAAGCAGCGCAGGTACATGACGATGACGCGATTGGCGGCCTCGGTCTGGCCGTCCGTCTGCGGGTGGAAGGCCGATGACATGTACAGCTTGGTCCCGGTGAGCCGCATGAGTTCCTGCCAGAACGCCGATGTGAACACCGGATCGCGGTCCGAGACGATGGACTGCGGAACGCCGTGGAGACGAACGATGTCGGCGAAGAAAGCTTGGGCGACGGTCTCGGCGGTGTAGGGGTGGGCGAGCGGGATGAAGCGGCAATACTTGCTGAAGCGATCCACGACGGATAGGATGACAGTCTTGCCTTGCACCTTGGGCAGCGCCTCGACGAAATCGATGCCAATGTCCGCCCACACCGCCGACGGCACTGGCAAGGGTTGAAGTAGATCGGCCGGCCAGAGGTGGTCGGACTTATACTGTTGGCAGATGGCGCACGCCTTCACGAAGTCCTGCACCAAACGACGCATGTTGGGAAAATGGAAGTCCCGCCTGAGTCGGTGGAGGGTGCGGTGGATGCCCTCATGGCCGTCATCGTGGACGGCGGCCACAATCTCCTGCAGCAGGGGCGACGCCGGGGGAATGTATAGCGGCCGTCGAAGGCGACCATGCTGTCCACCAGCGTCCAGGGAGCCGCGCGGACACCCGCCCGAATGTCCTCATGGATGGCGACGAGGGCGGGGTCCGTAGCCTGAGCGTGGCGGAGGCGCTCGATGAAGTCGAAACGGGGCGCCGAGATGGCCAGCACCTCACCTTCGTCATTATCGCGGCGGGAGAGTGCGTCCGCGACAACGTTGGTGGCGCCCGACCGGTACTCCACCGAAAAGTCGAAGCCCAAGAGCTTGCCGACCCAGTGGTGTTGAGGGATCGTGGCGAGGCGCTGGTCGAGGAGGTACTTGAGGCTGTAGTGATCGGTCTTGACGACGAAGCGCCGCCCCAACAAGTACGGCCTCCAGTGCCGCACGGCCTGCACGAGTCCGATGAGCTCGCGCTCGTAGGCGGCCAGCGAACGGTGGCGAGGCGCCACAGGCCGGCTGAAGAAAGCCACCGGGTGGCCCTCCTGGACCAGGACCGCGCCGAAGCCGAACGTGGACGCATCGCACTCGACGGTGAACAGCTTGGCGAAGTCGGGCATGGCGAGGACAGGAGCGGACGTGACGGCGGCCTTGAGTGCCGAGAACGCCGCGGCCGCCGCGTCGTCCCAGGTGAAGCCCTCCTTCTTGAGAAGAGCCGACAGGGGAGCCGCGATTGCCCCGTAGTTGTGGACGAACTTGCGGTAGTAGCCGGCGAGGCCGAGGAAACCACGAACGGCCCGGGGGGAGCGGGGGGGCGGCCACTCATGGATCGCCTGCACCTTGGCCGGGTCCATGGCCATGCCTGCCGCGGAGATGACATGACCGAGGTAGGAGACGGAGGGGGCACCAAAGGAACACTTGGAGCGCTTAATGAACAGCTGGTGCCGGCGAAGCTCGTCCAGCACGGCCCGAAGATGTCGTAGATGATCAGCCCACGTCTTGCTGTAAATCAAAATGTCGTCAAAAAATACCAGAACGAAGCGGCGCAGGAATGGCCAGAGGACGTTCATCAGTGCTTGAAATGTTGCCGGAGCGTTGCACAACCCGAACGCCATCACCAGGAACTCGTACAGGCCGTCGTGGGTACGGAACGCCGTCTTGTGTACGTCCTTCGGGCGCATACGCACCTGGTGATACCCGGACCGAAGGTCGAGCTTGGAGAAGAACTTGGCGCCATGGAGCTCGTCGAGGAGTTCGTCGACCACCGGTATCGGAAAGGCGTCCTTGACGGTGAGCGCATTGAGCGCCCGGTAGTCGACGCAGAAGCGCCATGAACCGTCGGGCTTCTTGACGAGGAGGACGGGCGACGAAAATGGCGAGTCGCTGCGGCGGACAATACCTTGCTCGATCATGGCAGCGCACTGCCGCTCCAGCTCGTCCTTGTGTGCGGCGGGGTACCGGTAGGGGCGGACGGCCACCGGCTGGGCGTCGGCCTTGAGCGTGATGCGGTGGTCGTGCACGCGTTTGGGTGGCAGGCCGACGGGATCCGCGAAGAGCCCCCCGAATGAGCGCAGAAGCGCCTCGAGGAGAGAGTCCGTCGCAGTGGCGGCGCCGAAGGCCGGAGCGGAGGGGGTGCCGACGCCAGTCCAGGAGACTGGATGTCCCTGGTGATGGAAGGACATGCGCCTGCTGCCGAGGTCCCAGACGATGGGGCCCAATGCGCCAAGCCACCTGGTGCCGAGGACGACGTCGTACCCGGCCAGCGGCATGACGTAGAGGTCGGCCGGGAACGCCGCGCCGTCGATGAGCAGGGGCGCGTCGTGTATGACGCCGGCACAGGTGACCCGCTCACCATTAGCGACCAAGGCAGTGAGGCGGGGCCGTTGGCGGAGGGGCAGCCCGGAGCGCCTTGCCGCAGCCTCGGAGATGAAGTTGTGCGTGCTGCCGGAGTCCAGGAGGGCGACTAGGGACGCGGCCCCCAAAGCCACGGCGATCTGCATAGTACCAGCCACGGGAACTCCTGCCACCGCCTGCAGGGAGAAACAGGGGGCCTCAGTCTCGGGCTCCTCCCCGCCGGCGGCGTCCGTGCCGTCGTCAATTTCCACCTCCTCGACGAAGAAAATGCGCCTGCAAAAGCGATTGTGGCCACGGGAATATTTCTCGTTACAATTAAAACAGAGGCCCAGACGGCGTCGCTCCGCCATCTCCTCCGGAGTGAGGCGGCGCTGGTTGCCCTCTCTGCGGCCCTGCTGGGCAGCCGCCGGGGCCGCAGGCAGCGCCAGCAGCTGCTGGGGCGGTGGCAAGGTAGCCCGGGGCACAGGCGCTTGAAGGAGACCCCGTGTGGGCACCCGCGGCAGAGGCGGCGCCGGCCGATCGACCATCGGCCTCCATCAACTCCACCTGGCGCGCAAGACTCATGGCCGCCGCGAGCGTTGCCGGGTTGTGGATGCGGACGGCGTGGCTGAGGGGCGGCAGGAGACCGCCGGTGAAGAGTTGGACCCGCTGCGCCTCGTCGAGGCGGCCTGCACGCGGCAGGAGGGCCTGGAACCGGTTGGAGTACTCCTCAACGGTGCCAGTCCGCCGGCACGCGGCCAACTCGAACAGGGGAGCCGAGCGGAGAGGAGGGCCAAACCGCAGGTTGAGGAGATCCTTGAAGTGCGTCCACGTCGGCGTGCCCTCGTCTTCCTGGAGCTGGACGTACCAGAGCTGCGCGACGTCCTCCAAGTGGTAGGAGGCCATCCACACGCGCTCCTCGGCCATGATGCGCTGCTGCCGGAAGTACGATTCGCATTTGTTGACGAAGAGCATCGGATCGGACTTGCCATCGTAGCGCGGGAAGTCCAGTTTCTGAAACTTGGGGGGGCGATCGAGATCGCGCGATCCCTCCGGGCGGCGGCCGTCGCTGCTGTCCGCCGAAGAGGCGGGCTTTTCCTTCAGGGCCGCCACATCTGCCTTCATGGCAGTCAGCTCGGAGGTGAGGGACTTCAGGGACTCCAACACATCGGCGATGGTAGGCTCAGACATGGCTGGCGGCGGCGCGGCAGAGAGGACGGGCGATCGGGGGGAGGACGGTGGGCTGTGGTGGGCGGCTGCTGTGGAGGATTGCGCGGAGCGTGAAGGCGAGGATCGACGTGACTTTGATACCAGGTTGTCAAGGGCACCGAAACCCTGGCTGGCCGGACCGCGACTACGTAGCTCGTAGCCGTCGGCCGTCTTCTCCGGTGAGGTTATACCCCTCTACCGCAGGCTTAACAGAAGAGAGGAGAATTAGGATAACTTTCTTGATTGATTTCTTTGTCTCCCGATTACAAGTATAAATAGCCAAGGGGCCTAACCGAAATAGGAAAGTACTCCTAAATTATAGGAATTGGAAACAACTAATCTTAACCTTCTAAACTTAGCCGCTAAGTCCTGATTCCGCGCGCTCAGCTGCGCGGCGAACATCGCGGGCGCGCCTGCGCCTGGTATAGGCCCGCCCGCACATGACAATGAACAAGGCGACGGTGCCAAGTAGTGGAGGAGGTGGTGGTGGCGAAAGCAGCGGACGGAGTGGGAGGCGAAGACCACGGGGCGGAAGCAGAAAACCGAAGTGTGTAAAGGGGCCTCGTGCTGTCACAGCGGAGAAGAGGATGCCTGGAAGCCAAGTCCTTTACAGTAAGACCTGAAGGATCGAATTCAACAGAACAGGAGTTATCAGTGGTGAAACGGCGAATAGAAAGGAGGTTGTGGACCATCTGGGGAGCAACAAGGACATCGGGAAGGAGAAAGGAGCCATGAGTGTTAGCAGCACCCACGGACGTGACCGGAAGGCAAGAGCCATTTGCGACCAAGATGGACGAAGGGTGAGTCGAAGAGGGAGGGTGAATGGAAGAGAGGAGACCAGGGTTAGGAGTGGTGTGGTAGGTGGCTCCCGAGTCAGCAATCCAGTCGGAACTGACTGGTGGTGTCAGACCCAAGGTGCTGAAAGAGCGGGCCAAGGCCGTCGGATCCCAACCGACTGACCCTGGCAGTATGTTGGGAGGTGGAGTCCACGGCGACAGGAACGGGACGGCGCCCGGGACAACCCCAGCAAACATGGCCACCGGTTGACTCCCACGAGCACCCTCACACCAGCTCTGCCCAGGTGGAGGAGGGACAAGATGATACGATGGAGTCAGAGGCGATGGTCGCCAGCCAGCCGGGGCAACACCACCCGCGGCCAGGGAGGGGCCGAGCAGGGGCGGGGGTGGCATGGCCGCGGCGGTGGAGTGGGCCGGTAGGGAGCCCACGCCGGGAGGGGGAGCGCGCTGCGAAGAGCTCGCGCCACGGCCTGCAGCGGCTGGTCCACCCGCGGCTGCGCCCGCGGCCACGGCGTTGTGCAGGTCAGCAGCGGAGGGGGGCAGCGGTGGAGGTGTTGCCGGGAAGTTGCCACCGGCCCCGGCGCTCAGGGCCAGAGCACCCCAGCCCGGGCCCACAGCGCCTTGCGGGCCGTGCATGAATCCCGCGCCGAAGCCCCCTGCGCCGACGGCGCCCGCACCCGCGCCAGGGTGGAGCACCGCGGCCGGCTGGAGCGGAGGGAGCGGGTCGGGGCCGGCCGCGCCCGCGTCCGCAGGTGAAGGGTCGAGATGGCGGACTAGAGGGGGGGTGAATAGTCTTTTCTAAAATTTAAACATAATCGGAGCGGCTAACCGAAACAAATGCGGAATTAAAACTATCGGTCTAGCCAAGACTACACCCCTCTACTTATACTCTATGACACCTTACAAAAGAACCTAAACAAAGCAAATAAGGTGTCGGGCTAGCTAGAGCTCACCTAAACAATTCTAGAAGCAAGGTCACACAAGCCTATGCAACTAGTACTTCAAGCACGAGGGAGCTCCTACACAATCTAGCAAGCAAAGCACAAAGCCTAAGCTCACTAGCAATGCTCAATAACAAGGCTACACAAGCCAAATTAGAGAGCTCAACTTAGCTACACAAACTAAGCAATGTGACTAGCAAGACTACAAGTCAACTAGTCACGCAAGAGAGCTACTTCTAGGCTACACAAGCAAAGAAGGTAACTAGCAAGCTACACAAGCTAACTAATTACAAGAGCAACTACACAAGCACAATATATATGAAAGTAATTACAAGCTTGTGTAAGGGGAATGCAAACCAACGGGAAGAACAAGGTTGACATGGTGATTTTATCCTGAGGTTCACTTGGTCGCCACCAAACTAGTCCCCGTTGAGGCAAGCCCAAGGTTGCCGCCGATCCTCTTGCTAGTGATGACCCTAAGTCACACTCTCCACGATGGAGTGCTCACCAAGAGCTCTAGCTTCGATCCGGCCGGACCACTTGGCGCTCTTCGCGCCTCTCTCTACTAGAGTTGCTCTTCGCGATCTCCCGCGGGGCGAGCACAATGCCCCTCACAAAGCTTCTCCGGAGCCACGCACAATCTTCACGCGGGCTTCACGACGGAGACTCGAACACCAAGCCGTCTAGGAGGTGGCAACCTCCAAGAGTAACAAGCACCACCGGCTTGCAACACGATCACCTAGTGCCACTCGATGCTATCTCTCAATGCAACGCACTAGCGATCACTCATCGCTATCAAATCGCACACTAGCAAGCACAAGCGAGTTAGAGGGCTCCCAAGCACATCCACACCAGCCACCAAGGCTTTGGAGTGCTCAACAACCAGCCCAAGGCCGGTTACCAACGCTATTTATAGCCCCAAGGGCTAACTAGCCGTTGCCCCTTCACTGGGCAAACTGCGCCACCATCGGAAGCTCCGGATCGGGACCATCGGACGCTGAGGCCAGCGTCCGATGCTTGGATGCTCGCCACGTGTCCCCCACGTTAAACTTCGGCCGAGCGATCCCAACGGCTATATCACTTCCCGCGCCAGTTAAAGTGGCATCGGACGCGCCGATGCCTTGCATCGGACGCTCCGATGCCTCTGCTCAGAAAACTGCGCAAAACGCCCTCACATCGGACGCGTCGGACCCTTAGCATCGGACGCTAAGGACCAGCCTCCGATGACACACCAGAGAGGTTCCAGAACGCTCCCAACCACATCGAACGCGTCCGATGGAACCACATCGGACGCAGGCCAGCGTCCGATGCTCCCAGCTAAACCTGCTCACGCCACATCACTGCCATCGGACGCTCGGACCAGCGTCCGATGCAGCGTCCGATGCTCCCACTGCAACAGGCTTCAACTAGGGTTTGCCATCGGACGCTCGGCCCAGCGTCCGATGCCCCTCGGACTAGCGTCCGATGCTCCCCGAGCATAGCACTTCACCTCCGAAAACCGCTGAATCCTGCCTCGCAAGCTCGGCAGGAGGGGAGAGGGACTATACACTAGTTTCTCCCACTTCTTCTCACCTCCTTTCAACACGACTTCTTTTCCAACAACTTCTCCTTTGCAAATGTGCCAACACCACCAAGTGTACGTCAACATGTGCATGTGTGTTAGCATTTTCTCAATTAGTTTTCAAAGGATTAGCACTTGCACTCACCACGCCACTCGATCCTAGTAACATCGCAAAGTTAGATCGCTCAAGTGACACTAGATGACCAATATGCAAACAAGTTTGCTCCTCTTAATAGTACGGCCATCTATCCTAAACCCGGTCATAATCTTC
This sequence comes from Coix lacryma-jobi var. lacryma-jobi, assembly GCA_009763385.1. Taxonomy (NCBI): domain Eukaryota; kingdom Viridiplantae; phylum Streptophyta; class Magnoliopsida; order Poales; family Poaceae; genus Coix; species Coix lacryma-jobi. The sequence goes on from CM019829.1 coordinate 136,311,980, forward strand.
TCTACACACCTATGACCGGTGAAATGAAATGCCCTACAAGTATACCTTTGCCTTGCGCATTCCATTCCATCTCCTTTGGTGTTGATGCAACACATGCACCAACCTCTTCATCAAATGATATGATCCACTTCATATCATCACATAGCCTCCATGGTCCATCGATCTTGACATCACTTGCTCTTCACCATCGCTTCGGTCCTTCGGCGCCAAGTCTTGCTTAAGCCTCCCGACACTCGGTACCAACGGCTTCAAAGCCTCAACTTGCCCTTCACCTTCGCAACCGGTCCATCAAGCCAAGTCTTGCCTTGATCTTCACCATCTTAGCCACATGACCACATGTCATGTTTCATGTGCATTAAGCTCCTCCATCACATGTGTGAGCCTTGCAACATATTCCAAGTCATTTCTCCTCTATGGCGTATGTTGCTCACACATGATCACCTGTGGACTAATCACCTGTGTAATTCACTTTAAACACATATTAGTCCACCTAAGTTGTCACTCAATTACCAAAACCAAACAAGGACCTTTCAGCAGTGCTGCCCGCACTGCTGTAGCCGGAGAGGAGGACGGCGGGCGGCGGATCCAGGCCGGCGGCGCCTAGGACGAGCGTGCCCGCGCCGCCCGCGCCCGAGTGCAAGGCAGCGGCGGCGGCTCTGGCGTCTGCTGGGCGTGCGCCCCAGGAGGAAGGGGGGAGCAGGGAAGGGGGAGGAGGTAGGACGGCGCCGGCTATGGTGGTGGCTGCCGCGCCGCCCGCGCCCGAGTGCGAGGCAGCGGCGGCGGCTCTGGCGTCTGCTGGGCGTGCGCCCCAGGAGGAAGGGGGAGCAGGGAAGGAGGAGGAGGGAGGACGGCCGCCGGCTATGGTGGTGGCTGCGGCTGCGGCGTCCGCGCCCCGTTCCGCGGCGCCCACAGTGGTTCCAGCGGCGGTGGCGCCCACGTGCGCGGCTCGCGCGGCGCCCGCGGCGGTGCCCGCGGCTCCAGCGGCGGCGGCTCGCGCGTCGCCCGCGACGCCCGCTGCGGCGGATGCAGTGCCCGCAGCGGCGGCGGCGGCTCGCGCGGCGCCCGCGGAGGAGGGGGAGGAGGGAGGGGGGAGAAGAATGGCCGCCGGCCATGACTAGGGCGGCGGTGGCGGCGGCTGCAGCTGGAGAGGGTGGGAGGGAGAGGGAAACCCTAGCTCGATACCATGCTAGAAAGAGTAATCCAGTTATTGGGCCAACCCTAGAGGGTAGCCATATTGTAGTCTTACATGGGCCTCATAGGCCTAACACATATACACTCCAACATTAAGTACACAACTTCACCAACAACAACAAAACCTTTTAGTCCCAAGCAAGGCTAGAGTTGAAAAAAAAAATACAGCCAAGTTTAAAACATGTTTTGTCGGCATCTAAATCAGTTATAGGAAAATATAATCAGTCTCTACAGCAAAACAAAATTATCATTGAATCCACCATTGTCAGGAAAGGAACCAACTCTGCATATACATCAACAGCCACGGTTCTAATGAACATGTGGTCATGTACAACAAAGGATGAAATCCAAAGTACCTTGGTTCAAGAAGATCTCGAAAAGATTTTCAAATTTATTGAAGAAGTATGCCAGTATGTCTTCTCGTTTCAATACGGGTGATGTAGGGTTTGCCTCTTGAAGTGCAGCATTCAAGCATGTGGTAGGCTTCTCATTGTCAACATTTAAACCCACACCTGATTAAGATCAAAGGAATCCCATCCTTGTCAAAAGAAACAAAAGAAATGCTTAGAATCAGCAAAATTGGAAATGCATGTTTTACCGGTACAAATATTGTAGACTTTGGGTTCATAAGATGAGGTACATAGAATGCCACCAACTTTTAATCCTTTCAGATAAAGATCATTAGGCCATTTTATCCTCACATCAAGTTCTGGTAGTCCCTGAGTTTTATAACAAAGGCAGAATGAAATGGCAACTGAGGTAGTTAGCCTAAAGAAAATAGGGGATAATAATGCAATCAATAAGCAGCAAACATGATTACACTGAAGTATAACCTAACCTTGGAACGGCATAGCTCCTTGATAGCTTCGGTTATAGAAAGGCAGACAACATATTGCATAAGGGGCAACTTCCGTGCATCCAGCATTTGTGATGTGAAAGAGAACATGAGACAGCCTGGTGGCGATTCCCACACATTCTTTGAACGGCCTGTATGATTCATGAACAAAGATTAAATTTGTTACCTCTCAATAGCAGATAGCACATACTATAATTATGTGATTAGATAGATAAAGAAAAAAATGAAATGTTATGTACGATAATGTGTTAAACCGATGAATTTCAATTGGCACAAAAATGTAGAATCAATTAAAACAGTTATCTTGATAAAGAGGTGTCACACTACAGTCAGATTCTACTTGTGTTGACTGTTGACAAAGACTAGATTTTTCAAGCAATTGGTCTTTAAGATTACGCAGCATTCAGGAGATAGTTTCATCAGTTTTATCGATAATTATCAGAAGTACAAGAATGCATCAATATCGCCTGAAATAAAACTCGAGAGCTTTGTAATCAAAGTTGCAAATTCATGAGGACTAAAACACTAACAGCAACAAGCAAGCCCCTAATCACACGCACCTCTCCCTTTGAACTGCACGTCGGCAACACACACAACGCCCACCGGTAGCTTTGTAAAGTTCCTGCGAACACGAGCTGACACAAGTCAAACAGAGTAAATAAAATAAGATTAAACGAAAACCCAATCCCCCGGCCACGAAACCAGAAATCGCTCACCGCACGATGAGATCCTGTGTGGAACCAACCCTGGGCGTCCAGAGCATCCACCTCCCAAACCGGCGCGCCTGGAGCGCACTCATGTACGCTGCGGCGTCGAAGCCCGCGCCCTCGTAGTAGAGCGTGACGGAGACCTCACCGGCCGGCTCGCCCTCCTCTAGGGCGACGGAACCGGCAGCGGAGGCCAGCAGCTCTTGCTCCTGCGCTGACTTGCCGTACGCCACGAGCGTGGTGGCTGCTCCGGCGGCCGCGGACATGGACGCGCGGGCGGATGGGCGGTGGCGGGAAGCGGACAGGTAGCGGCGGAGCGTGACGGCGGCGAGTATGGCCCCGACGGTGGCAGCGGCCGCGGCTGCGGTGGTTGATGGCGGCGGGAGGCGCACGGGGAACGGCATTGCTGTCGCTGTTGGTTTGGTAGTTTGCTGTGCTTTGTTTCCTCCGTCACTTGGTTTTTTTTTCAAGTGTAAGTGGGCTGTGGAGCCTGACTCCAAGTCCTGCGCGGGCTTGATACTTGTGGGCTGGGAGAGTGGGCTCCAATGCTGCAGATATTGGGCGGGATCGGGTCTGTTAGTTCAAAGTCGTGATGGAATGGAGTATATTCTTTTGTGACAGGGAAAGTACGTTTTTTTAAAAAAAATAACTAGATAACTTGCAGTGCAGCATGTAGATTTATTCAAAAGTGTTCCAATTCATCTAAAATCATACTCTATACCATATATGGACGTACACTGCTCTAATTCGTATGGACCTGAAAGGCTTACAGATTTATCCAACCATCATTTGTATGTTCCAATTTGTATTTCAAATCGGACTCTGCATCGTGTCTGGACAAACTAGGTCAAGCTTCTCTAATTTGGATCAGTTCTATAAAAAATGGTAGTACTTCACTAAATATCAAAAAATTTCAATGGCACCTATTAGAGGCTGGACTATTGTTAGTCAAGGACAATCTGGCCAAGCGAACTGAAAAGGGTAGCAAAACTTTGCTTTTGTCACAACGATGAGATAATTAAACGTTGGGCAGTTTGCAAGAGTAATTTGGTGGTTGGCAGTTTTTTTTGCATATTATTCATGATTTTTTTTTTGTATTTTGCAGTGTTACATAGGCAACCATGCCTAGCAGGTACTTCTTACAGGAGGCTCCGGTGAAACTCAAGGGACTGTTGCAAGTTCTGATGGAAAATATTGCAGAAGGCATCCTCTAACGTTTATGGTTGTCCTTTTATGTTATACAGAAAAAGGTGTTAGATTATTGAACTATGGTAATATTTTTGCATCTCTGCTACTTCCGTGGATTCTACCTTTTTCATATGGACAGAGCAGCAATATATACAAATCTGATCCAATCCTAACAGTACATCTTGTCCATGGAAAAAAATAGTTACAGATGTATTATTATTTTCGGACCCACAGAGCTATTTCAGAAAATGGTTTCGCATGCTGCACGTGGATAATGACATTGCACTGGCCAGTTGCCACTAGACGGGTAACAGACAACGTCCATGACTCATGCAACAAGCAAGAGATTAAAAGGATGATGCTGCAATAAAAAAGGGTTGCTCTGCTCCAGCAAAGTGCAGGCCTGCTCTGCTCCAGCAAAGTGCAGTAACTAGTAACAGAAGAGACAAGGGTTGCTAAAGATGGTGCAAGAGATTAAAAGGATGATGCTGCAATAAAAAAAAATATTGAGTGATGGCATGCTGTTGTGTGTGTGTGTGTGGTGGGGGGGGGGGGGGGGGGAGCTATTGTTAACTCGCTGCGTTCCTTCCCGATGCAGGGAGGGATCATCATTAGCAAGCAACATTTTCACTAAGGAGCATTTCGACAAACACATGGTGACCTCCAACCACACAAGGTCAAGTTTAACGACTACCCTTGTATTTTACTAAAAAATATATCAGCTTCAACAATAATATCAAATCTTTAGTCTGATCAACACAATGAAGCACAAAACTAGAGTTGGCTACTACTACTTCTGATATGGCAGGAAATATATATCTTTTGTGATGTACCCAAGGAAGCTCAAACCTATAAATCAACTGTACTCTGCTATTTTTTAGATAAAAGACATGGTTTCAGAGACAAAATGAAACCATCAGAATACTGAAATCAAGGTGCTCATATCAGAATGCATATCCGGAATTCAGAGAAAAAAATATTCATGCTACAATAGTGCTACAATAGAGATGTGAAGAAAAAATATTACCACAAGGAGATAAACTGAAAGACTACAATTTCTTTCACATGCTGAAAATGAAATGAGTGAAACCATCTGACTGAAACATGGATCTTACACTTGGACTGAAACTAAACTTATCACCTTAACATGCTTCTATTGCATCTAATCAGTCATAATTTCTTTCGCATGCAGAAAAAAACTGAGTGTCAAACTAATTTTACTTGCATCAGAGAAGAATCATTCTTTGTACTGTTACAGACTCGAGTAATGAGCAGCTGAAGAATATCTGGCAGTAGTTCATCAGACATCACTACAAGACCCATCTCAGAAAAAAAAAAATTGAAAGCCTTCTCATCATATATATAGTAAAGAGCATATATGGATTAACTCGGTTGCACTATTACATAATTTATTTATACAGTAAACGTTCAGTAGTTCATCAGACTCTGCAATTTTTTTCCTAAGTTGAATATATGAGATAAATCAAATGCAAAACAAGTGCGTAGGAGGGGAACCTTGGCCTTCTGCGATTGGAGCTCGACCGGATCCAGCTAGAGAATTCTCCACAGGAACGGGGCAGTGGCGAAGCTAGAATTTCCTGGCTGGGTATTGCACACACACAAAAAAAAATAATACAAATGTGCAATAGTAATAAACAAAGTACAATTTCTGGACATAGTGGCATAATGCCATTGTCTCTAATAATTAAGAAAGATTACAAAAACAACAAGGCTACTACAATATAATATAACTCTACGATCCCCTATATGAAATAGATAATACTATCATCATCCTTCACTTGACTGGAGTGAAGAATTCATCTCAATAGAAGTGACCAAGCAATTGTTCCAATGAAAAAACCGAAATCTTCGATTCTTAAGCTAAATAATGGAACTGTGACTGTTAGACTGTGTTCACCTTGCTTCAATCGGAGCTCGAGCTGTGACTGGGAGTGGGAGGGAGCCGAGAGAGTACGGACCGCGGGTGGCCGTCGCTTCGCTGGTCGCCGCCGCCGGACTCGGCGCCGGCCGCTGGGGTTGGGACGCTGCCGCGCTGGGCCTGGGCCGGGCTCGCAGCCGCACAAGGCCGAGAGGGCGGGGAGAAGGAGAAACCGAGGACCGGGACGGGGAGGGTTGCGGCCCCACAGCCGCTTCCGTCCGTGTCTCCACTCTCCGCGGTTCCCCGCGCCGCTCTCAGTCCCAGCCCAGCTGCGCAAGCCGCGAGCTGAGTCAGCGAGAGACGGAGCATGGGTTTGTGCCTGTGGGCTTCTACTCCTATTGGGCTTATGGGCCATATTTACAACATCTTGCAAACTATACATGTTACATTAATTAATATACATATATATATATATAACATTGAGAATATAAATTATAAATAACTTTTAAATTATTAAGTTTAGAGATTTAAAAATTATATAAATAAATTTGTCTTGAAAAATACTTTTATAAAAATATACATATACCACTTTACGACAAATATTTTTAAAGAAACAAGTGGTCATTAGACTTTGAAGACCGTGTCGCTGTCCTAAATAACTTCTATTTGTGACAAGGAGGGAGTATATATCTAATTTCCAAAATCATGAGTATTCTCTATCGAATCCAAGGGACATGGACCATCCATGGGATGGGAGTAGACACTGACCTTTAGAAGGGACTGCTACGCGGAGAAGACAAGGAGAGTGTTGTTCATGGCAGGAATGGTGACGAGCGTTGTCGACAGAGGGCACGAACGACTGATAGGGGTTAATCCTATCTCCTCGGCATCTGCGAACTGCAACAGATGGGGCAAGGTGGCGGTGGCTAGGGCTACTGCAAGTGCAGGGCAGCCTCACGTACCCCTTTCGCACGTGGGGGCTAGGTGTTTGGGTGCGTGAGTTATCCGGTGGTATAATAAAATTAATTAAAAGTAGTATCTTGTCTATGAACCAAAAGACGCCTCTAAGTCTCTAACCAGCATAAAAAGAGTTGTGTAGGTTTTTCAGTCATTTTTCTATGTTCGTCATCATCATTCCATATATTCACGTCACTTTGGCTCCCCAAACGATTTGAATGTGCTCCTTGTCCTCCTCTGTTCCCTTCTCATGTCCTCGTGATAGTATTGCTTTTCATTTCCAATATGATGTTTTGTTTTCTTTTTTGAGAAATTTTAAATCTTAGGGATTGGTTGTTTACATCCTATTTGATAGGATTTTGACTCCTCTTAAAGGTCTTCAGTTTTTGTCCCATGTGGAACGGTCTCTTTGGTGGAGCTAAAACCTTTTTTTTGTGTCAGGTGAAGCTAAAGCCTTTGAGAAACGTTGTTAAAACTAGGATATGACACTGTTTTTTTTTTGCTCTATCCCGATTCCTTATGAGGAGTCTTTTTTGTGTGCCTTTGGCACAATCACGATAGCTTTTTTGAAACCTGAAGCACTCTGTTATTGTCGGTGTTTCGTACCCGGGGGTATCACACCAACGAGTGATATGATCGCGTGCTTCTCTTCCTGGATGGTGATGCAAGAGGACACAAGGATTTATCCTGGTTCGGGCAAAGAATGCCCTACGTCCAGCGGGGGGATGTTCTTGTATTACTTGCACTTAAGTGCTTGTACAGGGGAGAATACAAGCTCAGTGAGCGTGGACCGGAGTCCGGACTCGTGCCTGTGTGTGGACTCGTGTGTTGTGTCCCTCCTGAATGAGGGCCCTAGTGTCCCCTTTTATAGAGCAAGGGGAGGCCAGGGTTACATAAAGGTATTACAGGTGTCGGGGCGTATGGTGCCCCATACGGAGAAGGGTAGGAACCCTGTCTTGTCGGGGCCACTGGAGCCGATGTGATCGTCGCTGTTGAGGCGTCCTTGGGTCGTGGCTTCCATCCTGGGCGCGGACGTGGTGGCGCGACAAGGCGGGAGCCGTACAACGCCCATCCCGGAATGTACAGTACGCGGCGGGGTCCCTCCGGGTCTTGGGGTACCTGTCCTCCAATAGCATGAAAGTAGTTAGGGCTCGAAGGGCGCGGAGCCGGCTTCGAGGTGGTGCCACGGGGACTCGAGGGGCGCGGAGCCGGCCTCGAGGTGTTACAGTGCAGGGCTCGAGGGGCGCGTAGCCGGCCTCGAGGGGTTACAGTGCAGGGCTCGAGGGGCGCGTAGCCGGCCTCGAGGGGTTACAGTGCAGGGCTCGAGGGGCGCGTAGCCGGTCTCGAGGAGTTGCAGTGTCTGGCTTGGCCGAACAGTGCTGTACTGGTGCCCTTTTGCCCATGCTTGTGGTGAAAACGAGACTTGACCTTTACACCGAGTTACTGTGGTACATGCTGTGCACTAGTGGACATGACCGGAGTAGGTGAAGGCATTAAATGCGTGATATGGGCTGGTACGGCTGTCTGTACAGCTCGAGGTCCGTGCGTTAAGGCTCGAGGTGTGGGGGCGCGCTCGCCCGAGGCCTGGAGGGCTCGGGCGAGACGGAGAGCGATCGTGCTCGCCCGAGGCCTCGCTCGGAGGGCTCGGGCGAGGCGGAGATAGAGCGCTCGCCCGAGGCCTGGCTGGGAGGGCTCGGGCGAGACGGAGATAGAGCGTTTGCCCGAGGCCTGGCTGGGAGGGCTCGGGCGAGACGGAGATAGAGCGTTCGCCCGAGGCCTGGCTGGGAGGGCTCGGGCGAGACGGAGATAGAGCGTTCGCTCGAGGCCTGGCTGGGAGGGCTCGGGCGAGACGGAGATAGAGCGCTCGCCCGAGGCCTGGCTGGGAGGACTCGGGCGAGACGGAGATAGAGCGTTCGGGTGTTTGCGTTGATTGGGGGTACCCTTTTTTCGTACCACCGACAGTAGCCCCCGAGCCCTTGTTTGAGTGCTTGTATTCGAGCAGGGGCTCCAGATTGGGATCTCGATGGATAGCCTACTGGTCTCGAGGGTTTTGTCGATTTGATTCCGTGGGTGTCGTGCGAGCGACACCCGCGGGTGTAGCCCCCGAGACCATGGGGGAGTGGTTAGAACTCCCTCGTGGGCTTCCCGAAGAATCCTCCGTCGTTTGAGAACCTTCTGCCCAGTGGGCGCGCCTTTTTAGGCGGGAATCGTCAGGGAGCGGAGATCGCGGCGCCGTGCGTACCTGTCAACAGGCTCGAAATGTGGTTCGGTAGTAATATTAAATATTCGCGGTAACCTTTCCTTTGTCGTGGGAGACTCCGTCCGAGGCTTGGCTCGGAGGGCTCGGACGAGACGGAGAACGAGCGTTTGTCCTGGGCCTGGTCTCGAGGGCTCAGGCGAGATGGGGGTCGAGCTTTCACCCGAGGCCTGAAAATCTCATGCTTACATAAAGAAAAGAGATTAGTCGTAACTGTCCGAGTTTTTAGACCCTCTTTCGTCGAGGGGTGCCAGGCTGAACCGACTGGCCGGCTCCTCGAGCTGTCCGGCATGCCGATTGCCCTGGCTTGTCATCCCGCGAGTCCTTTCGATCGGATGCGAGGGGGGATGCCTCGTACTACCCCGAGTGGGCGAGTATCGAGGTTCCCGGTGAGCTGGTAACGGGGAATCCAAGTGAGAGCTCGTGCCCCGTTCGTTAGGGGTCGACTGTGGCCCGGAGGCGGTCTCATAAAGCATGGGGGCTCAGTCTGCAGGAGTGTCGGGTCCATTCGATAGGACCCGGTGGCTCGATGCCTCCCTCCGAGGGGATCTCACTGCACGTCGAGCTCCCCGCCTTGGATACACGTGAGGGGCCTCGAGGGCTCGGCCCTCGAGTAATGCCGCGAGTGGCGCCTCTTGGTGTCCCTGACTCGGGTGCTCGAAGCCAGCTGTCGAACCCTTTTCGAGGGCCAGCCTTCGTTGCTTCGAGACTTAGGGCCGGGGCCCGTTTTTACCTTTATGAAGAAGCCTCCGTCGTCTGGGAATCCCTCTGCCCGTTGGGCACGCCTTTTTAGGCGGAAACCGTCGGGGAGAGCGGCGGGCGCGAAGCCGGAGCGACGGTCGTGGCGGGCCCGGGTAGTGGAGCGAATGGAGAGGTAACGCGTGTACCCTGCATCCGGCTCGAGACGTGGTTAGGTGGGTGCATTGAATGCATTCAGTTACCTTTTTACGTCGTAGGGGATCCCGCCCGTCTGGATTTCCCCCTATAAATATCGAAAGAGGGGAAAAAGAACCCTTTACTTTGCCTTTGCCTTCGCTGCCGCCGTAGCCTTTACGCGCCCTCTCCTTCGAGCTAGTCGATTGGGGATTTCCGGCCGCCCGTCCGCTGCTCGGATCCGCGCCGCGCCACCGTCATGGCCGCCCAGACACAGATGCTGCCGGCCGAGGACTGGAGCCCGTCGAAGGTGACGCAGAGCGAAATGGACTCGCTGGTGGCCCAGGGGCTTCTGCGCCCCAACCCGGAGGAGGGACCCGCATGGTGGGTTATCCCGTCGGCGGAGCACCGGGAGCCGCACCCGCCGGAGGGGTACGTGGTGAGCTTCACGCGCTACCACCGTATGGGGCTCGGCGTCCCGCCGAGCCGCTTCTTGCGAGGGCTGGCCCACCATTTCGAGGTGGAGCTGCAACAGTTCTCCCCCAACTCCATCTCGCACGCTGCCATATTCGCCGCGGTGTGCGAGGGGTACCTGAAGATGGAGCCGCACTGGGAGATGTTCGTCCATCTCTTCCGGGGCGAGCTCTTCATCAAGTCCCTGAAGCCCAGCGGGAGGCGGCCCGTGCGCATGGGCTCCCTTGCCATTACCGCGAGGGCGGGGACCTCGTTGGCCAATGTCCCCCGCGAGTACCTGCGATACAAGCTTTCCACCAACCAGGCCGGGTGGGACGACCATTGGTTCTATCTGCGGAACGAAGGTGGCCTCCTTCCGCAGTACACCGGCAGGGTCCTCACTCAACGCCCGGAGAAGTGGACCTGGGGCGTTGCGGCGGACAGGCAACGCCACCTGGCCCCGCTGATGGAGATGATGAAGACGCTGGTGGACGAGAAGAAGCTGACCGTGCAAGCGGTCATTTGGGCGTTCCACCAGCGAAGAGTTCTTCCGCTGGCGGACCGCCCCCTTCTTATGCACGAGATGGGCCCGCAGGCTCAGCTCGAGGCGCTCAATCGCTCGAGGATGGCCGAAGAGAGGTTGTCCCGGAACGAGGGCGTCTCCCGGGTGTCGATCACGATCCAGGGGCCGTTCGTCCCTGAATACTCCAACCTGGTTGCGATGGCACCCGACGAGGGGTGTCTCGACCTGGTCAGCCTCCCTCGAGTCGAGCTATCTCGAGCCTCCTCCCCCTTTTTCCTCCTTCGATCCGTTTGTATCCGTCTTGTGGTTTGTCTCATCACGCTTCTTCTTTCTTCAGGGGGCATTTACTTGTCGCGCGTCGAGGCCCCCGGTGAGGGAGTACGCCGCGGGTTCTCAGGTGAGGCGCCTCTCTGCTCAGAAGGACAAGGAGAGCAAGGATGCCAAAAAGAAGAAAGAGAAAAATAAAAACTTGCGTCGCTTAGCTCGGGAGCAGAGACTGGCGAAGGCTCGTCGTAACCGTCAGCCTGGGGACGGGTCCCCCGAGCTGAGCTCCTCGAGCTCGGAGGAGGAGAGTGGTGACGAGGAGGAGGGCGACGACGAGGGGATGGATGTGCGCTTGATGCGCGCGGGGCTCGTTGATGACAGGGCTGACCGCTCCTCTGTGCAGGAGGGTACACTGGAGGTCCCACCGACAAAAGGGTCGCGCGGGACGCAGCCGCGGAAGGCGGCGCCGATCCCTGCCTCGTCGGGGGCTCGAGGTCCGTCGAGCTTCGCGCCGGATGTGCCCCTGGTCGTAAGGAAGCCCCGGACCCGGAGCGCCTCCGCCACAGCGCCAACGGAGGCCGCCCCCGCGTCAGCCCAGACGGGGGGGTCTCGAGAGGGGTCGGGCCTCGAGAGGCGGTCGACAGGTCGAGAAGGGTTTCGGGCCCGACCCCCGCGAGCCGTCAAGGGCGCCGTCGAGCCCGCGGAGGAGCGGGCGCCAAGAAGAGGCGTCGAGCCCGCGCCATCACGAGCGTCGGGGAGGGAGCCCCCGAGCGTCTCGTGACCAGGGGCGCGAGCGTCCCCGGAGTCCATCGCCGTATCGCCGCCGGGACACGGAAGCGGACGCGGGAGGGCGCGACCACCAGCGCGGGCGCCGGAGCAGGTCCCGGAGCCCGCGCCGGGGCGAGCGCCACGACGTCAGCACGAGGGTGGTACGGTCGCCCTCCCGCGATGTGGGGCGGAAGGAGGACTCTCCCTTGAGGTCGAGCCATGGGAGGCGTCGGGAGCCCTCCCCCCATCCCAGCCCTGTGGAGACGGCCCAGGCGCAGGGCTCGAGCCGTGGGGTGGGCTCGAAGCCCCCGAGTGGGTCCGGCGATTCCGGGAAGAAGCCCAGCCGCCGCTTCGGGTGAGTAGTTTCCTTGGGTCTCGTCGGTAGTGAGGCTTCACCTCTTTGCTTTTGATGACGCGTGCCATCTCCGTCTTCTCAGGGGGAAGCGCTCCTACCAGGAGGTGGACCTCGCTTCGTCCAAGCGGGCCAAGACCTCGAGCCCCGTCGAGGCACAGGCACCTCGAGGTATGGCACCTCCCTCCGCTAGAGAGGCCGCTTGGCTGGAGAAGGCCCGAGCTGCCATGGCTCGAGGGGGCCAGATGATCGTCGCGAATTTTGGTGAGGCCGTCGCCATCGACCACAGGGGTCGAGGTACTCTTCCTGGTTCTGATATCTCCGTCATCTCGTATTGCAGGGGCCTCAGCTCATGGCATCGAGCCTGCCACCACCATATCCGCCGAAGCGCTGCCTCCTCCCCCTCCTCCTCCTCCCACGATGGTGCCAACTGGGAGCGCCATCCTTCCCCTCACCACGACGGCTGTTCCGGGGGAAGCGCCTGGGGTGAGCACGGCCCCGCCGGCGTCTGGGGCTGAGGAGGCTGCTCCCCTTGTGGCTCCGACCAGCACGGGCCGGGCTGCGGAGGAGGGAAAGGGGGGAGAGGCGTCGGCGGAGAAGGAGCCGACGGTGGAGGACCTCCTGAACGAGCTGGAGCAGGGGCCGCTCCTCGTCGCGGGCTCGATGATGGTGGGGGCGCCCGAGGTGCCGGCTAGCGCCGACAAGGCGCCGGAGGGCCCGGCCAGGGAAGAGGGCCCGGGGTCGAGCCTTCCCTCGATCGATCCGCAACAGGAAGTGCCAGCGGAGGGACGGAGGGAGTCGGGGCCCGTGCCGTCGGGCGGCGGGTCGCTGTCGGGGCAGCTCGAGGCGGAGGAGGATCTGCCCGACATCGAGCTCGACCGACCGATATGGCCGTTTTCCCGTCCCACTGAGCCCGCCCCTCGCCGTGGTTCCCATCGGGCAGCCGGCCCAGCGGGGGGCCCCGCGCGAGGTGCGGTCCATCTTCCGGGAGGTGGCCGAGCTTATGGCGGAGGGCGGAGCGGTCCTGCTCCGAGCAGGCGGGCCGGTCCGCACAGGTGTCAGCCGCCCTCGCGCGGGCTGAGGCGGAGCTTCGAGATCTCCGCGCGGAGCTGAGCCGGAACGCCCAGATGGCGAGCCGGCTTAACGAGGCAGAGGCGGAGGTCCAGGTGGCTCGAGGCGAGGTCGCTCGATCCAAGGAGGAGGCCGCCGCCGTTCTCGAAGCGTCGAGGAAGGAGGCCGCGGACGCCCGAAGCGAGGCCACCTCTGCCCGGGCTGAAGCCGAGGCGGCGAAGCAGGAGGCTGCTGACGCCCGTGGCGAGGCCGCCGCTGCCCGAACCGCAGCGGAGGCGGCGAGAAAAGAGGCCGAAGACGCCGAGAGTGGTGCCGCCACCGCCCGAGCTACCGAGGGGGTGGCGCGGCAGGAGGTGATCCGCAAGGATCTGGCCCTGGTGGAGGCGGGCCGGCTGATCGAGGACCTTAGGTCCGAGAAGCTCCTCACACTGGCCGAGAAGCACAGGCTGGAGCAGCGTGCTGAGGGCCTGACCAGCGACCTCGCCGCACTGGGGCAACACTGCGACGGTGAGGCTTACACCTTGCTCTTGTTTGGGTCTCGAAGTTTTTTGTTACGCCGCAGTCTCACTCTTCCTTGTTTGTTGCGCAGAGGTCGAGAAGACGGTCGAGGAGCTCCGCGGGACGAACCAGGCTCTCTTGGACCAACTCCAAGACGAGACGATGGTGGCGGAGCGGGCTCGCTCTTCTCTCGACCGGCTCGGCCCCATGTGGGGTGCTCCTCCTGTGACCGCGGCAGAAGGTGCAGTGGCTCGGGGCGATGCCTTGGTCGACGCCTTGTGCTTCTTCGACGCAGCCGCGCGGGACCGTGTCCGGCAAGCTCTCCATCACGGCGTCAAGCAGACACTCGCGGTCGTTCGCTCCGGTTTCCGCTTCCCGGTCCATGTTGTCGCGAATGGCTTCATCGAGATCGAGGGGAAGGATGAGGAGTGGAACAACCGCCGTGTCGACAAAATTTTGGAGAAGATGGAGAGGCCGGGGACGTCGCTCGCGAAGATCTTCGAGGAGGACGTGATGCCTCCTGACGCCAGCAGCGGTGTCGGGAGCCCTCCTCCTTCGAGCTCGGGCGTCGAGGTTGAGCCCGCCGCGGAAGACCTCGGGGAGGAGTACCGCACCGACGAAGACTAGGGCCTGCGCGCCAAATTTGGGCACCGGGGCCCTTGTAAGAATTTTATGACGTGAATGAGGGTACGTCGAGACCCGAATGTATATACTGACTTGTTTGTTTAAAAGGGTTGTTTTCCTTTCAAATGCGTTTGACCACTTCTCTTTGTCGCAAGCTCGAGTTTCTGCTAACTTAGTCTGTGTTCCTTCGATACGTCGCGAGCCCCTCGAGGGGAGGCGTAGGTAGGGCACCGTAGCCCGGGGGCGTAGGTGGCCGTCTACGTCGACGCCCCCCGACCTTGGAGGCTCGAGGTACTTTAGGATTTAGACGTCGCTAGTTCACTCGAGGCACGAGTCGAGACGAGGGTCAAAATTTTAGAAAAGAAAACGCGTATTTTTTCCGGAGTCTAGGGGGGCCCCCGTCAGCCCCCGAGGGAGGCTTGACCCTGAGCAAAGCAGGGTCGAGGCTACCTTAAGATGCGAAGCAATATGAACGACAATGCACGAGTTTGTTCATTCATTTTGACATGTTTGTACAAAGTGATAAAATGAACAAGGCCTCGAGGCCTTTAAGGGTAGAAGCGACATAGCTGCGATATGTTCCACGCGTTCGCCAGGATCCTGCCTTGGTCGTCGTAGAGCTTGTATGTTCCTGGCTTGAGCACTTCGGCCACGGTGTATGGGCCTTCCCACGGAGGGGTGAGCTTATGGCGCCCTCGATTATCTTGCAGCCGTCGAAGCACGAGGTCCCCCACCGCCAGGTCCCTTTTGCGCACGTGCTTGTCATGGTAGCATCGAAGTGTTTGCTGGTAGCGTGCAGAGTTGATGAGCGCCACGTCTCGGGCCTCCTCGAGCTGGTCCTTGGCGTTGGCGAGCCTTTCGTCGCTGGTTTGCTCATTGTAGGCTCGAAGTCGAGGTGAGCCGTACTCGAGGTCCGTAGGTAAGACGGCCTCTGCGCCGTAGGTTAGGAAAAACGGAGTGAACCCGGTGGCTCGACTCGGCGTAGTCCTGAGGCCCCACAGCACCGAGGGGAGTTCTGTAGCCCACCCCTTTCCGAAATTCTTGAGGGTCTTGAACAGCCTCGGCTTTAGCCCATGGAGTATCATGCCGTTGGCGCGCTCGACCTGCCCGTTGCATTGGGGGTATGCGACCGAGGCCCAGGTTACGCGAATGTTGTTGTCATCGCAGAAGTTGGTGAACTTTTTGCCCGTGAATTGGGTGCCATTGTCGGTGATGATGACATTAGGCACCCCGAAACCGGTACATGATGTTGGCGATGAACTCGACAGCCCTCTCGGAGGTGGGGTCTCCTATCGGCTTAGCCTCGATCCACTTGGTGAACTTGTCGACGGCCACGAGCATGTGTGTGTGCCCTCCACTTGTCCTTTTGAGGGGACCCACAAGGTCGAGCCCCCAAACGGCAAATGGCCAAGTGATTGGGATCATCTGCAGGGCGTGTGCGGGCTGGTGCGTTTGCTTGGCGTAGAATTGACACCCATGGCACGCTTGGACCAAACGCTTGGCGTCCCCTAATGGCGGTCGGCCAATAGAAGCCTTGACGGAAGGCGTTCCCAACCAGGGCCCTCGGCGCTGCGTGGTGGCCGCAAGCCCCCGAGTGCATATCGTCGAGGAGCTTGCGCCCTTCCTCGAGTGGGATGCAGCGTTGAAGGATCCCAGTCAGACTTCGTCGGTATAGCTCCCGCTCGTCGCCGTAGATGACGTAGGTCTTGGCCCTCCGAGCGATGCGTCGGGCCTCCGTCTTGTCTTCTGGTAGCTCGCCTCGCGTCAGGTAGTCGAGGTAGGGCGTCCGCCAGTCGAGGGGCCGTGATGACGTAGAGGCATGTGCGTCGACCTGCATTGCCTCCGCGGACGTCGAGGGGTCTTTCTCGAGGGGTGGCATTGAGAGTCGAGCCCCCGTGTCTTGCTCGAGGGGGGTGGCGTCGAGGGGCCAGCCCCCGGGTCGATTTCGACGGATGGCTCGAAGACGTCCCTCGAGAAGACATCTGGCGGATACCGTGCCACGCGTGGATGCCAACTTTGCCAGCTCGTCTGCGGCCTCGTTGTACTTCCGAGCTATGTGGTTGAGCTCGAGGCCGTAAAACTTGTCTTCCAGCTTGCGCACCTCCCCGCAGTATGCCTCCATCTTGGGATCGATGCAGCTTGAAGCCTTCATAACCTGGTTGATGACGAGCTGCGAGTCTCCTCGGGCGTCGAGGCGTCGGACCCCGAGCTCGAGGGCGATGCGCAGCCCATTGACGAGGGCCTCGTACTCGGCGACGTTGTTGGAGGCGGGGAAGTGCAAGCGTAGCAGGTAGCGCATGTGTACTCCGAGGGGTGAGATGAAGAGCAGGCCTGCTCCTGCCCCCGTCTTCGTGAGGGAACCATCGAAGTACATGGTCCAGAGCTCGGCTTGAATCTGTGCCGGCGGGAGCTGAGTGTCGGTCCATTCAGCAACTGAAAGTCCGCCAACGCTTGCGACTTGATGGCCTTTCGCGGGGCATAGGTGATGGTCTCCCCCATTAGTTCGGCGGACCACTTGGCGATGCGCCCCGTGGCCTCCCGATTGTTGATGATCTCTCCGAGGGGGAAGGACGACACCACCGTCACGGGATGAGCGAGGAAGTAGTGCTGGAGCTTGCGCCTTGTGACGATGATGCCGTAGAGCAGCTTCTGGATGTGCGGATACCGGACCTTGGCCTCGGAGAGTACCTCACTGGTGAAGTATACCGGTCGCTGGGACCGGCAATGTATGACCCTCCTCGTGCCTCTCGACGGCTATGACCGCGCTAACCACCTGAGTGGTTGCGGCCACATAGAGGAGGAGGGGCTCGGGGGGAATCGTCACCTTCGGCTGGTCGCGGGGGGCACGAGAATTGGTGCAGAAGTCAGCAACCCCTTCAACTTGGTTAAGGCCTCCTCGGCTTCGGCGGTCCACGCAAAGTGTTCCGTCTTTTTTAGCAGGCGGTAGAGGGGTAGTGCTTTTTTTCCCCCAGCCTCGAGATGAATCTGCTGAGAGCGGCTAGGCAGCCTGTTACTTTCTGCACACCCTTGAGGTCACGAATCGGGCCCATCCTCGTGACTGCTGAGATTTTTTCAGGGTTTGCCTCGATCCCCCGTTGTGAGACGATGTAGCCAAGTAGCATGCCTCGAGGCACACCAAAGACACACTTCTCGGGGTTGAGCTTCACATTCTTGGCCCGGAGGCACTCGAACGTGGTCTCGAGGTCGTTGATGAGGTTCCCGACTTTTTTAGTTTTAACCACGATGTCATCGACGTAGGCCTCGACGGTCTTGCCTATGTGCTCGCCAAAGATGTGCTGCATACATCGCTGGTACGTTGCCCCGGCGTTTCGCAGGCCGAAGGGCATCGTAACATAGCAATACATACCGAATGGCGTGATAAAAGAGGTTGCGAGCTCATCGGATTTTCTCATCCTAATTTGGTGGTAGCCGGAATACGCATCAAGGAACGAAAGCACTTCGCACCCAGCAGTGGAATCGACGATCTGGTCAATTCTAGGTAAAGGAAATGGAACTTTTGGACATGCTTTATTCAGACCAGTGTAATCTACACACATCCGCATTTTTCCATTCTTTTTCCTAACTAGTACAGGGTTAGCTAGCCACTCTGGGTAAATACCTCCTTGATGAATCCGGCCGCCAAAAGCTTGTGCACCTCCTCGCCGATGATCCTGCGCTTTTCCTCGTCGAAGCGGCGCAGGCGTTGCTTCACCGGTCTGGACCCGGCCTGGATCTCCAAGGCGTGCTCGGCGACTTCCCTCGGTATGCCCGGCATGTCCGAGGGGTTCCACGCAAACATGTCGATGTTCGCGCGGAGAAAGTCGACGAGCACTGCTTCCTATTTGGGCTCGAGGCTGGTACTGATGGTCAGCGTCTTGCCATTGGCCGAGGTCGGGTCGACGGGTATTTGCTTGGTGTGCTCAGCCGGCTCGAAGGTGCCGGCGTGACGCTTTGCTTCTGGGGCCCCCTCGGTGGCCAGAGCTGCTAAGGCCTCGAGCGAGTCGAGGTGGACGTTGGCCTCCCCCCGCTCGACGCACTCCACGTCGCAGTGGTATGCGTGCTCGTAGGAGGTGTCAACGGTGATGACCCCTTTTGGCCCCGGCATCTTGAGCTTCAAGTACGTGTAGTTAGGAATCGCCATGAACTTGGCGTAGCCTGGCCGGCCGATGATGGCGTGGTAGGTCCTTGGAAGCCGACCACCTCGAAGGTGAGCGTTTCCTGACGGAAGTTTGCCGGCGTGCCGAAGCAGACCGGCAGGTCGATGCGCCCAAGGGGGTGGGCTTCTTTCCTGGTACTACTCCGTGGAATCCCCCGACGCTGGGTCGGAGCTGTCCCTCTGAAATCCCCAGGAGGTCGAGGGTCTCGAGGTATATGATGTTGAGGCTCGGCCCCCATCCATCAACACCTTGGAGAACCGAACGTCGATTATGATGGGGTCGACGACGAGGGGGTAAGCCCCGGGTTTATGGACACTGTCCGGATGGTCGTCACGGTCGAACGTGATCGGCGCATCGGACCAGTCAAGATACCGGGGGGCGTCGTGGCCCAGCGAAAAGATTTCCCGGCGCTCCTTCTTTCTTTCTCGAGCTGAGGAGCCCGACGGTCGGCCCCCCCGTAGATCATGTAGCAGTCGCGCACCGGGGGGAAGTCGCCATCTGCGTTCCTGCCGCCGCGTCGATCGGTATCCTTTCCCTTAGGCGCGTCTTCCCTCTTATCGACGAGCTTGGAGTAGTAGCCCTTCAACAGTCGGCAGTCTTTCAACTTGTGGTTTACGGGGCCCCTGTGGTAGGTACAGGGATCCTCGAGCATCTGGTCGAAGACAGCCCCGTCGGGGGGCCTCGGGGCTTCTTAGGCCGAGGGCGCCCCGCGAGCACCTCTTTGTCGTCGTCGTCATCGGCGCCACGCTTCGCCTTCTGGCCCTTGCGTTTTGTTTTTCTTCCTTTTGTTGCCGTCATTGTTGTCGTTCTTGGCGTCGTTGCCCTTGTTGGAGCCCTCCGGCGCGATCACCGCCTTGCCTTTGTCCGTGGAACGACAAAGAAGGCCCCCACTGCTTCGTCGCCCGAAGCAAAGCTGGTGACGCGATCCATCAGGTCCTCGACCGTCCCGGGACGGTAGCGTCCTAGCTCATGAACAAGCTCTTGGCATGTCGTGCCCGCGAGGAACGCTGAGATGACGTCCTCGTCAGGCACGTGGGGGAGCTCGAGACGCTGCTTCGAGAACCGTCGAGCAAAGTCCGGAGGGGCTCGTCCGCCGCCTGCCTGCAACGCCGTAGGTCCCAGGGGTTGCCTGGACGCACGCAGGTCCCCTTGAAATTCCCGTCGAAGACCCTGACTAGGTCGGCCCAGTCATGGATCCGATCCGGCTGGGAGCCCCTCGAGCCACCGGCGGGCGGTGTCCGAGAGGTAAAGTGGGAGTTGACGTATGATCACGCGGTCAGTCGTTCTTCGCTCCGCCCAGTTGGCAGCCAAGGCGGAAGTCCGAGAGCCAGAGCTTGGGCTCGACCTCCCCGTCATACTTCACGATGTTGGTCGGCGGTCGGAAGCGGTCGGGGAGGGTCGAGCTGCGGATGGCCCGGCTGAAGACTCGGGGGCCCGGGGGCTCGAGGACCTGCCGGTCCTCGTCGCTGTCGTAGCGCCCCCCTCGATGGGCGCTATAGCCACGCTCTTGGGCCCCCTTGTCCTTGCGCCGTCGGTTGATGTCGTTGCGGGCGTCGTTGGGGTCTCGAGGTGGCCGGTTGTCGACGATCCGTTCGCGGACTGGCCTAGCTCGAGAGGCGTCCGGCTGGTGGACGGATGCCTCGCGAGCGTCGTGGGGCGTGTCCGCCGGTCTCCCCGAGGCTGCTCCGCGTCGGCGTGACGCCGAGCTCTCGGCCTGCTGTACCGCGGCTGTCTCGAGGAGGTTTTTTCATTTCCCCGAGCATGCGCCTGCATCGGGGTTGGAGACGGCGGGCAGGTCACGGAGCATCATAGCCGCGGCACCACGTTCTGCCCAGCTCGCGGGAAACATACCTCGGGGCGTGCTGGTGCCCCGTCCTCGAGGATCCGCCGGTGGACCTCTCGAGCCCGGCCTCGAGCTCCGGCTCCTCGGGGCTGGGGTGGTTCCTGCATCAGGGTTTGCCGGAGCTGCAGCAGGTGTCGCCGTTCTCCTCGGCTTTGGTGATTGCCTCTTGCACTTGTGCGAGTTGCGCCGCCCGGCCATCGTCGTGCTTAGGCGGTACAGCCGGTGGGAGGTTCGTCCCTTCCCTGAACGCGTGATCCGCCTGCCGCGGCCACGTCGCTAGGTCCCTCTAGGTCGAGGGCCGGCCTGTCGTCGTCGCCTTCGTCCTCGGTATCGCATACGACTCCCTCGAGTTGGAAGCACTCCCTGGTGGGATCCCAGAGGTCGGGGTCGTGGTAGTCGTATTCGTCGGAGTCGGAGCTGTTGACGGCACGCCGCCTTGGCCGATGCTGGGACCGCAGCTCGCGGTACCATTCTCCGACGGTGGCTCGCCGAGGTGGCTCGAAGGTCGCAAGAAGTCGCGGTCGACGCACGCGGGGTGGACGATTCCAGGCTGGCCATGGCCTGCAGCAGCGCGCCCGAACGCTGCTCCCGGTCCGCCACCGTCTGGTCCTGATGGCGCTCGTCGAGGCGGTGGGCGTATACAGCCGCAGAGTTGTCGAGGCCGACCGGGAACCGCTGGCGTCGAGCGCGGCGCGACCCGTGCGGGAGGAGGCTGAGCGGCGTCGACGGCGCACGGCTCGGAGGCCTCTGGCCTGGTTCCTGGTCCGTACGCATGATGAATGCGAAGTCGCTAGGCGGGCGCGGGTGCGCCCTGGAGGTCTCCGGCCGCGCGCCGGGCTGGTTTCCCCTTGGGGACCCTGCACCGGCTACGGGGGCGTAGGTGTTTGCCGCGGGCACCGCCTGCGCCCGGCGACGACGGTGACGACGGCGCCGCTCGCGATGTGGCGACGTGTGGTGGTGCGGGCGACGCGTCACGCCCCCCGCGCGGGGTGGCGTGACACGCACTCCGCTCAGGCCCTCCGTGGAGAGCAGAGTCAGCTCGTTGCCGTTGCCTGTGGCCAGGAACTCGAGGCTCCCGAACCAGACGACGGCACCAGCCGAGAACGGAAGAGGGGATGAAGCCATCCAGGAATCAACGAGAAATCGGCTCGGACACGCGAAGTCCCCTACCTGGCGCGCCAACTGTCGGTGTTTCGTACCCGGGGGTATCACACCAACGAGTGATATGATCGCGTGCTTCTCTTCCTGGATGGTGATGCAAGAGGACACAAGGATTTATCCTGGTTCGGGCAAAGAAGGCCCTACGTCCAGCGGGGGGATGTTATTGTATTACTTGCACCTAAGTGCTTGTACAGGGGAGAATACAAGCTCAGTGAGCGTGGACCGGAGTCCGGACTCGTGCCTGTGTGTGGACTCGTGTGTTGTGTCCGCCCTAGCGTCCCCTTTTATAGAGCAAGGGGAGGCCAGGGTTACATAAAGGTATTACAGGTGTCGGGGCGTATGGTGCCCCAATACGGAGAAGGGTAGGAACCCTGTCTTGTCGGGGCCACTGAGCCGTGTGATCGTCGCTGTTGAGGCGTCCTTGGGTCGTGGCTTCCATCCTGGGCGCGGACGTGGTGGCGCGACAAGGCGGGAGCCGTACAGCACCCATCCCGGAATGTACAGTACGCGGTGAGGTCCCTCCGGGTCTTGGGGTACCTGTCCTCCAATAGCACGAAAGTAGTTAGGGCTCGAAGGGGCGGAGCCGGCTTCGAGGTGGTGCCACGGGGGCTCGAGGGGCGCGGAGCCGGCCTCGAGGTGTTACAGTGCAGGCTCGAGGAGCGCGTAGCCGGCCTCGAGGGTTACAGTGCAGGGCTCGAGGCGCGTAGCCGGCCTCGAGGGTTACAGTGCCTGGCTTGGCCGAACAGTGCTGTACTGGTGCCCTTTTGCCCATGCTTGTGGTGAAAACGAGACTTGACCTTTACACCGAGTTACTGTGGTACACGCTGTGCACTAGTGGACATGACCGGAGTAGGTGAAGGCATTAAATGCGTGGTATGGGCTGGTACGGCTGTCTGTACAGCTCGAGGTCCGTGCGTTAAGGCTCGAGGTGTGGGGCGCGTCTCGCCCGAGGCCTGGAGGGCTCGGGCGAGGCGGAGAGAAAGAGCGTTCGCCCGAGGCCTGCTGGGAGGGCTCGGGCGAGGCGGAGAAGAGCGTTCGCCCGAGGCCGGCTGGGAGGGCTCGGGCGAGCGAGACGGAGATAGAGCGTTCGCCCGAGGCCTGGCTGGGAGGGCTCGGGCGAGACGGAGAAAGAGTGTTCGCCCGAGGCCTGGCTGGGAGGGCTCGGCGAGACGAGAGGGATAGATCGTGCTCGCCCGAGGCCTTGCTCGGATGGCTCGGGCGAGGCAGAGAAAGAGTGTTCGGGTGTTTGCGTTGAGTGGGGGTACCCTTTTTTTGTACCACCGACAAGTATGATCATATACTTCATGTAAATATACTTCGTTCGGTCATATATATCATAAATCTAGAGATATAAACATGGAGTAACTACTCCCTAGGAGTAGAAAATAATTTCCCTATATATATATATATATATATATATATATATAGGGTGAGTTCTATACTCCCGGGAGTAGTTACTCCCATCTCTAATAAATCACGTTGTTATTGTACATACTTATTTATCAGTTTGAGTATGTTTATATATTATTTATACTTTTTATTATATTACTAAAATATCACTATAATAGTATATAAAATAAGTATGACCATATACTCTAAGTATGCTTGCATACTTGACATATATAGTACCCTAACAGGTCTAGTATGATTATATACTTCGTCCGGTCATAAACTATATAAATCAAGAGATATACACATGAGAGTAACTACTCCTTAGGAGTACGAAATAATTACCCTATATATATATATATATATATGATTTTATGTTGTTTTTATTTTGCATATAATATTATTTATTATTTAATGTGCTTTATATTTTTTATATTATATTATATATTTTGATTATTTTTACTCCATTATTTTTATATTATTTTTTTCTCATTATGTAGTTTTTATTTTATCCTTTTATATTTATTCATAAGATGATAAATGGTAATGGTTATATCATTGATCAAGAGCATTATTGTACTATAAGACTGTAATATTTTTTTTGCTTAATTGGTATTATACGGCTTATTAATTTAAAGTTACGGAGTACATAGTTTAAACAAAGTGGTAACATGGTGCAGTGCTGGAGAACAACTCTCTAGCTCAACAGGTCTTCTATTTTTGATTAACTTAATATTAATATTTCTTCTCATTTTATTTCACTAGTGTAAAGAGTACGGGAGCTATTAATATTTCTCCTCATTTTATTTCACTAACGTAAAGAGTACGGGAGCTAAGAAATGGGTCAGCTGACTCGCAGGAGCAGCCCACACACGGGAGTGAAATAGGCCAGCCGATTCATAGGAGCGGCCCACACGCAGGAGTGGAATAGAAACGGAAGCTAAGTTGGGCCAAAAAACCTAGCACGCTGGTGTTTATGGGCTGTAAGCACGAGCGACGCCAAAAAAAAAAACTTGGTGGTTGGCGCAGTGTTTGGTGCCACCCTGGTCGGTGGGTAGGTGCTCCCGTTCGGGGGGGCGCTCTGAAAAAATCCTCGACCTGGAGCTTTATGCAAAAAAGTGTCAGTTCTCGAATTTTTCCTTCTTCCCGTTACAATAAAATTCATGAGGCACATATATGAAAAATACACAAACACAAAATATATTTATGGGTCCTAACCTGGATGGCGGGTTGGTTTCCTAACAGATGAAGGGTTTTTTTAATAAAGTAGACAGTGTCAGGCGTCACGGCGCGGAGAAGCCCACCGAAGCTACGAATTCTCTTGTAGGAACGGAATCAAGTGGGTTTAAACAACCTCCGATATATACGCCGACATAACTTTGTGCGGTAGTGCAGGGCGGGCCCTGCTGCCTCGATCGGCGCTGTGCACCACCACGACGTGCGCCGACCACACCGGCTGTTCCATGGCCCTCGTCCCACCGGTGGCCGGTGCCTCGATCAGCTGGGCGCCGGCTCCTCTTCCTCGTCTCGTACTCCCTCCGTCCTAAAATAAATATAATTATAAAATTTAAAATTTATCTTAAAATAAATACAATTTTATATATAAGACAAGAGAACTCTATTCATTTTTTTTTGGTACTTTTTCGTTTTCCAAAATAATAATTACATATTTATAGAAATATTTAGTAATTATATTGGTAACCGTGTCTAGTTCTAAAATTATATTTATTTTAGGACTGAGGGAGTACCTCGCAACCTATGATGTTCATTTTGTTAACTATTTTAAAGATAATATCTGAATAAAACCTCAAATGTTACATTAAACAAATCACTAGCTAACTAGCATCGCTCTTCCGTCTCCGTGGCCAGGACCACGTCCGGCGACGCGGCGGCCCAAAGCTCCTCGTCCATCTCGAGCTCCGCCATGTGCTCCGGCAGCAACACCAACTCGACATCGAAGCCTCCGTCCCGTCCAGGGTACAGCGACGCCTTCCCCTCCATCTTGTTGGCCCTGCCGCTGCGCGCCGCCAGCGCCTTCCCCCACCCGAAGTCGCAGCCGTACATGTCGAACCGCGGCGAGCTCCCCATCATCACGGCGTTCACGGGGAACGACCCCTCGGTGTATACCATCGGGTTCGCCGTCCACGCCGCGACATGGGCGCGGATGCTTGCGTCCGTGTGCGCCGCCACCGCCCGCCCGCCGCCCGCCGCCGCCGCCCGCCCAGCCATGTCCGCGCGACAGAAGCTGCACGCGAACGCCGCACCGCGTCGGTCGTCGACGAGCTTGGTGTGACGAGCTTGATGCAGTTGCCGAAAGTACTCCACCGGAAGAGGCCGGCCGAGACGCACGGTCACTGGGTTTGGGACGCGAAGCACTTGGTCTCCTGGTCGGGCTCCAGGCGCCGGGCGCGGGCGAAGGACCGCCAGACAAGCGAGCTCAGCGCCTGGAACCTCGTCAAGGCAGCAGCGCCCGCCGTGTCACCGGCAGCCACGAGCTCCCGCCGCGCCCGCTCCTTGAGCGCCGCCAGGGACTCCGCGGAGAAGTGCAGCATCCGCTCGCGCAATAATGGCGCCGGCGCCGGCGTCGGGGACCTCTTGCCGAGCACCGACGACAGGTCGGTTGTACGGAGCACGGCGAGCACGCGCCGGCCGCGCTGCCGTCGGGCGACCAGCGCTCGAACAAGGGCGGCGGGCGCGACGCTGGTTGGCGGCGTGCCTGGGGCTTCCGCAGGCGCGACGACGAGCCGCCGCCAGCTGGCGCGCGAGATCTCCGCCCACGCGTTGAGAAAGTTCCAGAAGGCAGTGCCGTCGCAGAGCGAGTGGCTGCACGTCCGCGACCGCGAGGAGGAGACGCCGTCGACGAGCTCCGTGACCTGGACGGCGAAGAGCAGGAGCTCGTGGCCGTCGTAGCTGATGGCGTCGTTGAGCGGGAACAGGGACTGCACGACGAGCGGGACGTCGGCGCCGGGAGGTATCACGTCGGCTACGGCGACGCCGTCCGCGACGGCGTGGTGGATCTCGACGCCCTGGCCAGCGCAGTCGATGGAGACCGAGCTGCCGACGACGACGACGTCTCCGTGGTGGTCGTTGTCGCGGTGCTGCTCCGTGACGAAGCGCCCTGCCACGGGGTAGTAGGCGGCAAGCGCGTCGGCGAGGGTGGCCTGGAGGTGGTCGACGAGCTCGGCGGTCGGAAGCGGTGCCTGCGCGAAGAGGAGGCCCTTCTGGATGTAGTCGGTGGACAGCATGGCGACGTCCCACGGCGTGAGCGGGATGCGCTCGCGTGGCCGTGGCGGCGGCTTCACGGTGTGCCTTGACACCAGGGGCACCGGCGATGGCGACGGCATTCTGGCGCTCTTCTCTGTGTCACTGGAGTATCTCCTCTTCGGCTCTTCGTCGAAAACGGATAAACTACGGAGCTAGAGCTACTCATATCTCGATGACTCTAGAAAACGCATAAACAACGGTTGCTTTAAAGCTCAGCAACCACAGCCAAAAGCATACGCAAAAAACCGAATATACTAAGGGCGTGTTGGGCAAATTTTTTTTCCCTATCACATTCAATATTGCGGCTCTAATTTAGTCTATTAAAAATATATTCATTAAAAAACTAATTTATCAGCCGGAGACTAATTCACGAGACGAATGTATTAAACTTAATTAATTTATGATTTAACAATGTGGTGCTACAGTAAACATTCGCTAATGATAGATTAATTTACCTTAATAGATTCGTCTTATTAATTAGCATATGGCGCTGTAATTAGTTTATTTTTAATAGACTAAATTAGTGCCGCAACGTCTGATGTGACAGACAAAAAAATTTTGCCAGCGAAACGAACACGCCCTGAAACTGCGGTGTTTAGTTTCCCCAAATCCCCCAAATTTTTCTAGATTTCTCGTCACATCAATCTTTAGATGCATACATGGAGCATTAAATGTAGGTAAAAAATAACTAATTGTACTTTTAGTATGTACATGTCGAGACGAATCTTTTGAGCCTAGTTAATCCATGTTTGAACAAAGTTTGTCAAATAACAACGAAAATGCTACAATGTTTTTTCTAAATATTTTCCAAAACTAAACGGATTCAGATCACCTGACGTCGGCTTTCTCGATGTCACTCGGGAGTCGACCCATCAACGCCGTTGGCTGACATCCAATGGACCAAGATAGTCCAGACGCTCCACCCTGCGATGACCCATAGGCACGGCCTGTTACACGTGATAACCAGGGACGCTCAGCTCTTTTTTTTCTTTGACGACCGGCTGTTTTGGCTTGAGGATCGGACCTGCGAGCGACGGATACGTCGGCGATCACTTGCTGCTTAGCTGCTATTCATTACAGTATTGCTTAATTAGGATCTATTTGGATGTACTTAGCTAAAATTTAACTAACTAAATTTTTAACAAAATATTTTAGTGCGCTAAAAATTTCTCAGCTAAATTTTAGCAGTGTGTTTGGATGATCCAGCTAATAGACTTAGCTAAGTTTTAGCTGCCTTTAGTTAGGTTGCAATAGCTAAACCTAACTAAACTTTTGTTGTGCTAACTAAATTTTAGTTGTGCTGTTTGGATGCTAGCAGCTAAATTTAGCTAACTAAAATTTAGCTGGTGCATCCAAACATGTCCTTAATCCGCCTAGATCTTATTACTCATACTCAGATTTGCTAGTGTTCTAAGAAGGTGTTTGTTTCTAGGCTAAATTTTTTTACCGTGTCACATAGGATATTGCTGCACTAATTTAGTCTATTTAAAAAAAGAATAATTACAAAACTAATTTGTCAGCCGAAAGCTATTTTGTGAGACAAATCTATTAAGCTTAGTTGATCCATGATTTGACAATGTAGTGTTACAGTAAATATTAGCTAATGATAAATTAATTTGACTTAATAGATTTATCTTGTTAAGTACCGTATAACGGTGTAATTAGTTTTATAATTATTTTATTTTAATAGATAAAATTAGTGCGGCAATCTCCAATGTGACATGACAAAAACTTTTAGCTCCAAAAACAAACATACCCTTAAAACACCAACAAATCTGACTACGAGTAAAATCTAGGAGCACAAAGTATACCACTTGTTTATCAGAGCAGCTAAGCAGCAAGCAATCACCGATCTATCCGTCTCTCGCAACTCCGATCCTCAAGCCAAAACAGCCAGTCGCCAAAAAAAAGAAGAAGAGCCGATCATCGCTGGTTATCAATAGGCCGTGCCCATGGGCCCTCGCACGGTGGAGCGTCTGGACTATCATGGTCCATTGGATGCCAGCGAACGGTGTTGATGCGTCGACTGCCGACGTCAGGTGATCTGAATCCAAACTAAATAAGCCCTGAATAATTAGAAACCACACACACCGAGGATCTCAAATAACGCAACGTTTTTGGGGGTTATTCAAAAAACTGAAATTTGACACGTTGGAAGTGACCTTACTTTAAAATCTGAAGGAACGAGCGAAGGGGTTCCATTTCATGATGGGATCTCGTATGAAATGATCCTAGTCAACTAGCTATTTGGGTGTATGACTCAGCTTATATTCTACGTGGAGAAAAGAGAACGTGCAAGAAACAGAACGCACAGAGAAATGGAGCCAGCGGCTTCTCCGTCGCTCATCTCGCACATATATAGCACGATGTGCCAAAATCGCTAGCCAAATCGCCTGCTGCTAGCTTTTTCACTCGCGTTTTCTATCGTACTCGGATCCGCTGCGCGCACGAATCCTCCACCGTTGCGTGAATCGTCCATGGCTACGCGCGAATCCTCCACAACAGCGCGCGAAAATCTTCCTTAATCTTGCTAGTCACGCCTCCTCCTCTGATTTATTCCCCACTCCGACCCCTAGATCGAGTCGTATCCAACACAGGGAGCGGAGAGCCGGAGAGGGCACGACGCGGAGACTTGGAGAGGGCTCGTGATCGGAGAGGGCACGACGCGGAGACTTGGAGAGGGCTCGTGATCGGAGAGGGCGCAACACGGAAGCTGATGCGCGCGCGAGCTGACGACGCTGGCGAGGACGGGAAGAAGTCGTGGCTGCCGGCGATGGAAAAATCTGGCGAGGACCATCCGTAGGAAACACTGTGGAGATTGAATGTATGACAAGTGGACCGTAATCAAACATGGAAGGAGAAAGAATTAAAATGGACTCATGCTACAGCCAACGATACTCCTGGTGCTGTTTCTTTCTACTCCAGGGAGGGCCAATCAGGCACTCCACTTGGGGGTTTATTTCTTTATTATATATATACAAGGTTACTTGTAGATCCATGTTAAGCTGTGCAAAATCTATACTGCGTGGCCTACGTCCCTTGGCGGCGGCAGTTTACCGACTCCTGTTCGTATCAGCCGACGGCAGAGGCACTGCTCTGTGTATCCCCAAATCTTATCCGTGTAGTAGTTTTTCTAAGTGGTATCATCCAAAGAGGTATGTTTGTCTCTATTAATTCTTTACATCTTGTTCTTGCACAGTTTGTTTGGTTAAAACATCAGCGATGGATTGGCCTTTTCTAGCAGGCTTTGACAAAAGTGGTTGGTGATGACTGCTGGTTTTTGGTGCTTCTTCCTCGACGATGCAGCTAGCTGGTCTATTTGCTTTTGTGCATGAAATAATAAAACATATGTCTTGAGTCATATTTATTAGTTCATCATGTAGCAAGGAATGAATGTTATTTTATTGTTTTGTTCAAAAGCTTGTCTATGTGGAAAATTATTTGCTATCAGTCAGTTATATTGAGATGACATGTTAAATCAAATAAAATATTTAGTGCTATCTCCACACAGAGAGAGAGACAAAGATAATATTCACGTCACATCCGTTTCTCTCTATGTATGAAAGTATTAAATATATAAATAGCTAGTATTATACAGATAGCTGTATGGACTGCAAGCTTTTTGATATATGACGTGGATGCCTCCTAGCTGGCAGTTAGTTAGGACCGTTGCAGACGCCGTGATATCATTTTGCAAGGGATGCAGAGAGGCAAATGTTGGGTACTAAGGCCGGTCTCAATAAAGATTTTATAAAGTTTTATGAGCATTAAATATGCTGACATGTCACTATATTAATTAGGAGAGATGGTAAGAGTTTCATGGGAGTAGAGAGAGTTTTATAAAAATAAAACTATTCGGCACTATTTTTAAAATCTAAGTGTATTAAAAACTGAGATATAAAACTTGCGTTGAGAATGTCGTAACATCCACCACTCTCCCCTACGCTACGCAGCAGCAGCGGTGCTCCAAGCTACATACCGCACCTTCGGGGGTCCAGAGGTAACGCTCGCTTCATTTCCAGAATCCGCCGCGTGCTCCATCGACTAGAGAGTACCGACGAGACTAAATCGCGAACGTTCATCCGCTTCCAAACAAGTAAACGATTTTCCGGCATTCTCTTTTTGGAGAAAAAGCGTTCACTTTCCTTTTTTTAGACAAGCGCTCCTCTAAGTGCTTTTTTGCATGTGCTCACTATATCCCACGGCCTTCTTTAATCGGTTGTGCATCAGCTTACGTAAAGTAGAAAAAGAGAACTTTTATTTTAAATTGCTATAGTTTCTGAATAGTGTATTTATTTTTTATTTCGTCTGTATTTTTGTGTTCTACGTGACGAGACGAACAAAACTAGATCACACTTGCATATATTTTAAAGAATTTTATTCTACTAGTAACTTATGTATACTAACTTATAACATATAACTTATGCATAAAAGTTATGAAACATAATCTATGTACAAAGTTATTAAACATAAAAGAAACGGATTACCTTATAACCTATTCCAAAATTTAGAAACCCACAACAATTATTAAACACAAAAGAAACAAATTAACTTATAACTTATACCAAAACTTGAAAACACAAAAAGTTATTAAACACAACTTAGGTACAAAAAGATATGAAACACAACTTATGTAAAATTATTTTTATACAACTCATGTACATAAATTATTCTATACAACTTACAATATGTGTGTTACTCTCTACAATCTGTATACATAAGTTATTCTATATAACTTGCCAACACTGCTAAAAAGATAAATAATAAAAAAAAGAAGAATAAACAATATTAAATAAAAATACTAAAAAACACATAAAAAAAAACTAAATAAAAATAAATAGAATAAATACAAAGAGAGAAGTGCGTGCGTGGGTGCATGTAAGAAGATAGAAGTAGACGCATACTGTAGAAGTAGACAGGAGCGAGCGCATGCATGTAACAAAGAAAAAGAGAAGGAAACGTGGTAAGAGGGGGTTAGGATACGTGCGACCCGATGAAATCAGTGTTCGTTCGTTTAGAAACCGGTGAACGTTCATTGAATTGGAATTGGGAGAGAGTACACGCTGCTAGACGCTACACAGAGAGAGAAAAAAAATTTGAACACTGCGGCTGCTGGCTTGTTGTCACGGTGTCGTATGCGTTGCCAACTTGTATTGTATTCTATACACTCTACCGAAACCCAAGTACGCAGAATCCAGAATGCAGCAGCAATTCCAACGGTTTTGTATTTTTTGTTTGCCAAAATATAGTATTTGTCAACTCTTAAATTAATATAGCAAAGGTAAAAAAGAGTCAATCTCCAACAGTTTTGCATTTAGACTCGACAAAACTAAAAAATTGTGCACGTGAGAGAGAAATATCCCGTGAGGGCGATTGCCAAGCGAACCGCAGCTTGACATATATACCAAATATCACCCGGTGTTTGCCAAGTTAGAGCAACTCCAACGGTTTTGCATTTTTTATTTGGCAAAACATGAAATTTGCCAACTCTCAAATCAATATGGGGAGGAGAAAAAAAGTTATCTCCAACGGTTTGGCAAAATTGACTTGCCAAAATCTAAAAAAGGAAACCCGACAGCGCGGGAGGGAAGAGCGCGCGCGGGAGTAGTACACGAGACGGAATGCCAAGCTGATCGCGAGCTTGCATATATGCCAATTCATCTCAGGATTTTGCCAAGTTAACAAAAATGCAAAGCCCATTTGTCAAACCGTTGGATAGGACTTTTATAGACTTTTTTGCAAAAATAAGAATGCAAAGTCCATTTGCAAAACCGTTGGAGTTGCTCTTACTAAAAATGCTAAGCTCATTTGTCAAACCGTTGGATAAGAGATTTTTAGACGTTTTTGCAAAAACAAGAATGTGAAACCCATTTGCAAAACCGTTTTTTATCACCATTTGCAAAACCATTGAAGTTGCTCTAACAAAGCTGCTTCGGCGGGTCAAGTGCCTAAAAAGAAGGCGCTTATTAAAGGATAACAAGAAAGAGCTGGACATTAATTTCAATTCGCGGATGTAGCTCAGATGGTAGGCGCTCGCGTAGCATGCGAGAGGTACGGGGATCGATACCCTGCATCTCCAATTCGTTTTATTTATTTTCATTTTTATTTCCTTTTTTCCCTTTTGTTTTGTTATTCGTTTTTCTTTCCTTGTGTCCCAAATTTAATTTTCCCTTTTGTTTTGTTCTTCAATTTTTTTTCTTTTCGTTTTTCCCGAATTTTCTTTTGCTTTTCTAATTTTTGGAATCCATTCCTTTCTCGTTTTCCCCTATTTTTTCTTGTCTTATTTTTCCCCCAATTCTTGGATTCCATTTTTTTGTCCCCCAATGTTTGGCTGAATCCACTCCTGGTCGACACCGGTCCTCGTCGAATCCGAAGAATTTCCAAAGGGCTTACTACTGTTGTAAAACTCTATATTTGCACTAGGATATGTATAGAATATTTCCAGAAGATAGAGTCCTAGTCCGTATATGGGCAACTTTACCAAACGCAGAGTCCTACTAGTAGTAGGAACTACTCTGTATATATTGATAGGGAGACCCTCATTGTAATTACCGGTTGATTATTGCAATAAAGAATTAGAAGTCTCCACATATTTGTCTTCTGTGTATTTTACTATTTTTCTCGTGATCGACTCGCTGAACTCGCCGACAACGTAGTTATACAACACGTTATCAACACTGCTCTGCCCACAAAGCCGACGTTTGTTGACGGTTGAAGTTCTGGACCCGGCGACTTCCAGAAGCGGACACCAGAAGGAACACGCCGGCATCGACTACGCTGTTGGTAGGATTCAGCATCTCGATCTACACGGCATCTCGATCTGCACTGCATCGAAAACTTTCAGCATCACGCGAATCAGCTTCATCAATCAAAAAGGTACACAAATCGTGTGATGGAATCGCTCTGATTAGTTGCAATCGGAGATCTTGTTTTTTCTTTCCCCCATGAATCATCTGGCCCTGGTTTTTCTAAACCAGGATTTTTTTTTTTGCAAAGATTCATAAAAAAAGAATCTGTAGAAAGAGGATAGATCAAGAACACAACGCACAACCCAAATTAACCCTAACCTAGATTTGGTGATTTGAAATCACCGGGTGCCACTGGATGGCTGCAGCTGTCTCTTCATCAGTAGAGCTTCAGGAAGGAGAGGGCACCTTCACCGCGCACCAGGAAGATGAGCACACCAGGAAGGCGCAAGAACTGCCGCCATGATGCCCGGCCTGCTGCCGTGCTGCTCACCAGGAGGGGCTCGCCGTAGTGACCTCATCCCATCGCCGAGTAGTCTGCCAGGAAGGCGCCGCCATACCATGAACGAGATGGGAAGGAGATAAGGTGGGTGCTGCTATCGTACAGGAGATGGGAGAGGCGAAAAAAAAGGTGGCGGCGCAATAGGGATCTCGTATGGGATATCTAGGGTAGCAAAACGGGCTGGGCTGTGGTACAGAACGGTATTGGGCCAGATTAGCCCATAATTAGAAGCTCTAGTAGGCTTTTAATACCAAATAAAATTCTGAAAATTGATAGAAATCTGAAATTTCTGTGTTTTATTTCCTGTACATTATAGTATTGTGTTCTAGTATGTTATCTTTGCAGGATATCATTTTTTTAGAATCTAACCTGCAGTACCTTATTTATTTATTTATTTATTTATTTTATTGCATATAGATTCATAATTCTGTAATTATGTTTTGCAATTTAATATTCCCCTTATACCATAGTAACATGGTTATCGGCCTATCCTTAGAGGAAGGATTGACAAATGGGCGTATACATTGATTGAGTTTGACTTGACATACGAACCGTTAAAGACTTTAAAGGGTCAAGTTCTTGCTGATTTCATGGTTGAACATAGTATCAGTTTAGAGGATGAAATCGGTTATCTTACTTTTGCTCCATGGAAACTTTATTTCGATGGATCGGCTTGTAAGGAAGGTCAAGGAGTTGGTGTGATCATCGTTTCTCCTAATGGCGCAGAATTTGAGATGTTAAGCCGGTTAGATTATTTTTGCGCCAATAATCAAGCCGAATATGAAGCTCTGCTATTCGATTTAGAAATTTTACGTTCCATGGAGGTCAGACATGTTGAGGCTTATGGCGATTCCCTGTTAATAGTACAGCAAGTTGCTGGTGAGTTTCAATGTTTAGAGGGATCGTTAAATGTTTACCTTGACATGTGCCTTGATATCATTACCCATTTCACCGAATTCCAGATTCGGTATATACCGAGGCACGAAAATCATAATGCTGACATGTTAGCCCAACAAGCATCTGGCTATAGTATTAGCAGACACAATTTTCACATAAAGCCGATGCAATGGAGTGCAGGGGTATTGTCGGTTTTCATGGCCGACCAGTTTGTTTTAAAGCCAGCTCGGTCACCTTGCATCAGCGACCAGATGCATCTTGAGCATGATCGGGTAAACGCTATGGCCGACCAGGTTTTTTATAAACCAAGTCGGTTAATTCATCCGATTGACCTGGTCGATCATGGAATGATCAATTCGCCTGAAGGAACTCTAAATCGGTCTGAATCAAGCTCTAATGAAGGTGGAACCGATTTAGAAGATTGGAGAACTCCCTTGATAAAATATCTCAATGATCCAAGTGCTAAAGTTGATCAAAGTATTCGGCGGAGTGCATTTAGATATGTACTACACAATGATGAACTGTACCGGAGGACCGCTGAGGACTTGTTACTTAAGTGTTTGGGATCTGATCAAGCAAAAGTGGCTATGGGAGAAGTTCATGAAGGTATTTGTGGTACGCATCAATCGACACCGAAGATGTAGTGGCTGTTGCGAAGAGCCGGGTTCTACTGGCCCACAATGATAGCCGATTGTTTTCGTTACTACAAAGGATGCGAAGAGTGTCAACGGTTTGGAAACATACAACTTGCGCCCGCTGCTATGCTTCATCCTATTATCAAACCATGACATTTTCGTGGTTGGGGGCTAGACTTCATTGGCCAGATTCATCCCCTGTCTTCAAAAGGACATCATTTTGTGCTGGTCGCTACAGATTACTTCATTAAGTGGACTGAAGCGGTGCCTTTGAAGAATATGACACATAAGGAGGTAATTGAGTTTATTACTGAGCATATTATACATAGATTCAGTATACCACAGACATTGACTATAGATCAAGGAACATCTTTTATCGCTAAAGAGGTACGAGATTTTGCCGAATTATATAAGATAAAGATGCTCAATTCATCTCCATACTATGCTCAAGCTAATGGCCAAGTTGAGTCTAGTAACAAAACTTTGATCAAGCTTATCAAAAAGAAGATTGAGGACAACCCAAGGAGGTGGCATGAGGTTTTGTCCGAAGCTTTATGGGCTCATCGTGTGTCAAGACATGGTGCCACGAAAGTCACTCCTTTCGAACTGGTGTATGGACAGGAAGCAGTGTTACCCGTCGAGGTGAATCTGGATGCATATAGACTAGCTAAACAGAATGATTTGACTGCTATTATGTATCATGATGCCATGATGGACAATATTGATGAAGTAACTGATAAAAGATTAAAAGCTCTTAAGGAGATGGAGAAAGACAAAGCCCGGGTTGCCAGAGCTTACAACAAGAAGGTGAGAAGTAAGTCGTTTCAAGTGGGAGAATTAGTATGGAAAACTATATTACCGCTTGGATCGAGAAGCAATAAGTTTGGCAAATGGTCACCGAGTTGGGAAGGTCCTTATAAAGTGATCAAAGTGATATTTGGGAATGCATATATGCTAGAGACGTTACAAGGTAAAAGTCTTCCAAGAGCAATAAACGGGAGGTATTTGAAAAAATACTTTCCAAGTGTTTGGCAAGAAGCCTGAAATGCTTTCCAAGCAGTGGCCGATACATGTATCGCCCTTAGAACAAAAATAATCCGGATATTTTACCGAGTAACCGATGAGTTGGACATCGTTGTCATTCGGTTTGTTTTTAGGCTCTACCAAGGATCACCTAAAAACAGGGGGGCATATGTTGACACTCAAAAGTGTCACAGGTAAAAGTAAATTTAGGAGAAGTATTAGGCCTGTAATATTAGGGTCGAATCTGTCTTCTTTTATTTTGTATTTGATGGATCAGATGTTCTAAGTCAAATGGGCCTGATCATTTTGGACTTCCGATCAGTCAATGTTTGTGTCCGACCAGGTGACACTGGTCGGAGGCCTTATAGTTATGATAAAGGCTAAATCCGGCAACAATTCATGGGCTAATAAAGCCTATTGAGGCTGATTTAAATCAATCTGGTCGATCTAAGGATCGACGAGATTAGGGTTACCTTGTTGTATCCAGATTGGATTCTATATTGATAGAGTCCGGATAGGAAACTTGGAGATCGTATTTGAAGACGTTTTCTATTAGGATAAGACCAACCCCCTCTATATATATAATATATAAGAGGATCATGGCCGATTGAAGGATCCAACACCAATCGATCAAAATCAATCTACTATCCCCTTTTACCTTTTTTTCCCTCTACCTTGCTGTTCGGCGCATCTCCCGGCGAGATTCGACGGCGTTCTAGGTGGCCTTGCTGGTCCTAGAACAACCTCTACGTGCTTCTCCCCCACGGGTCTTCCTGGGAGGAGTTCTAGAGTTACTAACACAGGAGCCCAAAATCCTAAATCGATCAAGACCGGTCTTCAGATCGGTTTTCGTCGGTTTAGCCAGGACCCCTGCTGTATCAGGTTGAACCGCAACCTCTCCGGGCGTTCTAGCCCTGTTAGTGTGTGATTCGGGTAACTTCGGACGTCAACAGCCTCTTGAGATGTTTCATTTCTCACAGAACCAGGAAGCAACAGCAAATTAACTCGCTCGATATGTGTTCCACTTCCGTTGTCCTCCTATATGAAACTGGAATCCACGAACAACCAAAACACCATACGAAGAAGAAAAGAAAAAGAACTTTTCAAATCTTGGATCGCCATCCCAGTCTCCTCAGGATTCTTGCAAGAACAGAGTCTCCTTTCCCTTTGCGCTTTCGATACTTGCGCACATCACCACCACTCCATGGATCCGGTTCATTTGGTTTCTTCAAGAAAGCGAGAGCTTCCTCCTTGGCCTCCAGCGGGTTCGCCGACCGGTTCGCCACCCGCCTGACCTCGGCGCTCGCCAGCGACTCGTGCCGGAAGCCGTAGAGCCTGAGCACCTGGTTGTCGGCGAAGTTGAATGCGCGCTCAATGCCCCTAACGCACCGCTCCAGCGAGGCCAAGTACACATCACCGCGATTCTTGCCGCCGTCGCCATCGCCGGCGGACGCGGACCTGGTGGTCCTGGCAGACCTGCCGTCGCAAAACCTGCAGCCGGCGAAGTGCGTGACGAACGGCCACCGGTCGTCGCCGTACCCCGGGTGGTGCTTCTCCATGGCCTGCTGGAACTTGCCGACCAGCCCCGTCCAGACGCCATGGAGGTAGTACTGGTTCTCGAGGTACACCCTGTCCATCCACCGCTCCTTCTCGGTGACGAGGAGGTGGACGAGCGCGGACTGGTCGTCGGCCTCGCCCGGCGGCCGCCCCGCCAGCGTCGCGGTGAGCAGCCGCCCGGCGTCGTCGCGGGCGCGGCCCCGGGGCGCCATGACGGCCCACGCGTCGAGCAGGTCCAGCGACCACTGGCAGTTGCGGAGCAGGAAGCTGGCGGTGCTGGCGGCGTCCCACGCCCGGCGCCGGAAGAGGAGGTGCGAGTCGCCGCGCACCACGAGGTGCGCGCGCGCGCCCTCGTACCGCGCCAGCGGGAGCTCGAACCCCATGTCGGTCACGAGCGCGCCGGCGTCCAGCCACCACAGCCACTCCACCTCCGGGTGCGCCAGCATGAGGCGCCGCAGCAGCGCCAGCTTGGCCCACCCGCCGGCGGCGGCGCCCGACGACGACGACGACGACGACAGCTCGGGGTCCTCCAGCCGCGCCGTGGCGTGCACCATCTCGACGCCGTGGATGCGGCAGTAGTCGAGCCTGTTCTTGGTGGCCCGGAGCAGGAACCGGTCGCCGGCGGGGCTGGCGCACGGCCCCGGCCGCGACGCCGTCACCAGCAGCACCCGCGGTCGTCCGCCCCGCGCGTCGCGGGACGGGAACCCCGGGTTCTGGTGCAGCCACCGCCGCCGCTTCGCGTTCCACCGTGTCACCCGCGGACCCAGGCTGTAGTTGGACGTCGTCCACGCGGCGCCGCGGTCGTAGTAGTGCTCCGCCGAGGAGGACCTAGGCCTGGGCTTCGGCGCTGCGTCGTCGTCGGGGTCGGGGTCGCCGGCGTGGATCTCGCGGAGGATGCGCTGGATGTCGTCGTCGACGGGTCGGGCAGCGCGGTTTCCGTCGTCGGAGGTGCCGGCGATGTAGACGAGGCGGCGGTTGACGCCGACGGTGCCGCGGAGGACGAGGAGCGTGAGGAAGGCGCAGAGGACGGTGATCTTGACGTTGCTGGTTATCCGCCTCGTTAGCTTGCTCCCCCGCGGGTGCAGCCGCCACCCGCCGGCCGCCGGCGTGCGCATCCGATCGTTGCGTTCCGGGTGCGGAGAAGGGCTTTGGTGGCGTGCCGTACGTCGTCGAGGCGAGTAGGCCAAGATCTTGCTTGGGGTTGAGAGCTTGGAATCTTGGATACAATAGTCAGCGGAGCGCGGGAAATTCGAGGGAGACGACGGAGGAATATGAAATTGGGTGGATTGTCAGGCGACCTTGATTGCCGAAGGTTATGTATTGGACTGGAGTAGAGTATTGTACAAAAAAAAAAAAACTACAAATGCTCACCGGCCGCCGCGCGGCGGAGTCCGCGGTCCGCAGACATGATCACACATATGCCTGTTATAGGATGTAGAAAATTGGTCATTTGCCATGTCAAAAAGTGGGCTCCGTAGATTTACCATCCGAATCAATGATTTCACAAAGTTGCCAGCTGAAAGATATTTCCTTTGATTTTTTTTTTGCCATAATCCTTATTTAACTCCTTTAAAATTTTCTTCTAATCCCTTAATAACCACACTGCTCTTCTGTCTTTTCACGGCCGTTCCTTTCAGATAGGGGTGTCCTGCTCGACGCCGTTTGACACAGGCAGCGTGCGCGTGCTGCCTCCTCCTCCCCTCTCTAGGTGTACGTAACCATTTAGCCCCCTGTATGCATACATTCCATACAACAACCTACTCCCTCCGTCTCTATTTAAGTGTCGTCCGGAAAGCGTGTCTGTGAAGGAAACATAGATTTCTAGAGACAGTTATTTAGGGACGGAGGGAGTAATTTTTACGTGCCTTTGACCCTTTTTGTGTTGCTCGCATAGGCCAGCAGCGGTGCGCTAGGCGGTGTTGCCGTGTCGGACGGCGGCGGCACACCGGGTGGTGGTGCCGCTTCGGCCGGTGGGGCTATGGGAGTGTTTGGTTCCCACCCTCTAGAGTTTAGCCACTAAACTCTAGTCACTTTTAGTCACTAAAGTTCCAAACACCCCCACTAAAAGTCACTTTTAACACTACAACTCTAGTGACCTCCACTAAATTTCAGTGACTAAACTTTAGGGGTGGGAACCAAACACCCTCTATGTCACGAGCTTCTTCAATGCCATCGGTGTCCTTGCTCGGCTTGTAGGGCAAGACACGGATGAACAAGCTCACGTCGGTTTGGATTCTGTCTCGCGTATCCAAGAGAACTACTATGGACATTGTGGTCATTTCGCCAGCCAGTGATTAGAAAAAAATATATAAAAAGAAGCTAAGTCATGTAGCCAAAGTTGCGAAACACGTTCTTTGATATGGCAAATATAGCCAATTTTTTTCGTTGGATAGATAGCTTTTTTTTAAAAAAAAATCTTGTCAAAAAAAAAGGTCACTTCCAACGTGTCAAATTTCAGCTTTTTGAATAACCCCAAAAACTTCGCGTTATTTGAGATCCTCGGTCTGTGTGGTTTCTAATTTATTCAGTTTTTATATTCGGTTGTTTGCGTACGCTTTTGGCTGTGGTTGCTCATAGAGAGCTAAAGCAACCGTTGTTTATGTGACGTTTGTTTTCCCCGAAGAGCCGAAGAGGGGATACTCCAGTGCGTGCGTGCGTGCGTGTGGTGTGAGTGTGATGTGCGTGAGTTGTGTGCGTCCAAAGTTGTACCCAGATAAAAAAAGAGCGCCAGAATGCCGTCGCCGGTGCGCCTGGCGTCGAGGCACCGCTCACGCCGTGGGACGTCGCCATGCTGTCCACCAACTACATCCAGTCCAGAAGGGCCTCCTCTTCGCGCAGGCACCGCTTCCGACCGCCGAGCTCGTGGACCACCTGCAGGCCACCCTCGCCGACGCGCTTGCCGCCTCCTACCCCGTGGCAGGGCGGTTCGTCACGGAGCAGCACCGCGACAAGGACCTCCACGGAGACGTCGGCGGTGGCGGCGGCTCGGCCTCCATCGACTGCGCCGGCCAGGGCGTCGACAAGCACTGCAGTTTTTATTCGAATATACAGTAATCTTTATGAAAATGAATTTGTTTGTTTAATTTGTGCAATATAGAACAAAACGAACATCATGGCAATAATGGTGTGTGGCTTAGTTTTAAATTTTAGTTTATTTATTATGAGGTGGTTTTTGTGTCGCGAAAAAGCTATCGTATTTCTCTTTAGTTCGCTATCTCATCACACCATCAAATAAAACTCTTAAATGGTTTTGGATAAGACTTCGAGATCATTGATGTTTAGCAATATACTTTAGCTAATGAGGCATTTGGATATAAGGCTAAAATTTTAGCCGCGTTACATCGAATATCGAATGTTATGCTACTAATTTAGTCTATTGAAAATAGACTAATTATAAAACTAATTACTTATGGCGGAGCTCGAGCTGGACAAGGAGCTTTGGCGCCGCGTCGCCAGATGTGGCCCTGGGCATGGAAGTGCGATGCTAACTTTTTTTTTGTCTCCGGTTAAGAAACATGCATTAAACACAATCAAATACGCGTGAGATCCAAAAGGTCACTCACAATGTAGACTCTATCCTAGAGTTAAAACCTATTTATTATACTCTTATTTATTGTATTTTGCTGTTGTGACAATGTATTTATTAAAGAAAAAAAGGAGAAAAACTAAGACTCCAAGTCTTATTTAGACTCTAAGTCTATGATATTTTTGAGGTAATAAATAGACTTAGATTCTGTTGACACTCAAAAGTGTCATGAGGTGTCACTAGTACAGAACAGGCCTATTGCCCCGGGCCATTTTGGCCTTTAGCCCCGGACATGGAGCCGGGGCTAAGGAATCGGGACTAAAGCCCCGACCTTTAGCCCCGGTTCCATGGCCCGGGGCTAATGGAGGGACCTTTAGCCCCGGTTGGTAACACCAACCGGGACTAAAGAGGCCAGCCACGGGGGCCCGGCTGGAGGCACCTTTAGCCCCGGTTGGTAACACCAACCGGGACTAAAGGGGCCTCCAGCCGGGCCACCGTGGCTGGCCTCTTTAGTCCCGGTTGGTGTTACCAACCGGGGCTAAAGATCCATCTGCTTTTTTCTTTTTTCTTTTTCTGTTCTTTTCAATTGGTTATTGTTTTTGGTTTTACAATTACATTAGGTTTTCTAATACGTATTCTTCGCTGCTAATATATTCTATTATATTAGGCCAGTTTCAAATACACGTATTATTCTTCGCTGCTAATAAATATATATAAACACATAAAATTTACAATTACACACAAATGAAATATGAAACTATACATATATATATAATATAGAGCTAGCTATACACACATATGTACATAAAATATACAACATTATCCATCATGCATGCTTAACTTGATATTTACACACAAATATAATACCGTTCCTAACTTAGAGGTCATACAAGTGTTCATCTTGGTTTGGCTTCATTGGTTCGTCTTTATTAAACCAATACTCGGTGCCAGACTTAAGGACATGGTCATTAAGGAAGCCCGCGATGGTCTCTTGAATTGCTTTGAGGCGGACCTTATCCATCACCTGGTTCTTCAACCATGTCTCCTTCAATTTGGATTAAAATAAAAAGAAAGTATTAACATACATAATATTTATGTAATAGCAACAAAAAATAAAATAAATTTATTTACATGTTACGTACTTGCTGACTCTGTAAAGGAGTTCTTTTTTCATACACCGTCAGGAACTCGCAAACATAGTACCCACATAAATTGTTTCCCGGTGACTGCCGTAGAACCCACTGTACAATATGTAAAAAGAGTACTCTCGGTTGAGCGTGCGTCTGCTGAGTGATGCTAATTAAGGTAAAGAGGCAGGGAGGTACTCTACAACTTACATTTAGGACTAGAGGATCAGGAAGTTGCGCTTTCAGATCCGGACGGTGTTTCTGAACAAACCAAGTCCAAACCCTTCACAATAATTGGAACGTTAATTAACTATTGCAGAGTTAAAGAGCTATAGCAAGAATCAATATTTAAAGATCACATTACCCTCGGATAATATTAATCATATCTTGGTAATCTTCTTGTGGTTTTCTCAGAGAGTCATAGATTAGCAAACGACTCTCGTGGAGATCGATCACCATTAGAATCCAGTGAAAACTGCATTTATGTTTATATAGTCAACACATATATATCTTTATGTCAACCTATAATAAAATGTGCATATGATAACAAAACTCACCTAAAGTTGTAGGGGAATAGTATATATCTTTTGTCCCTTTGGTTTACCAAGAACCTCCGCAAATTACTCTCTGTTTGAGTTTTCCATGCATCCGAGTGAGTATTGCTTGGGTGCTTGAAGACGATATATGGATCGATGAAACCAATCTCCTTGTCATTTTTATGCCTTAGTTGTCTCATCATGTTTCTGCACATGTTTACAAACGCTTGCTAGCAGTGTGAGGATAATTACTTATACATATACATAAGCTAAAGTGAGATTATTAAAGGAAACAATCACTTACAGGCAAAAGCAGCTGACGAGAGATTTGTCGAGAGCGTCCATGTGGCAGAGCTGATGTAACTCATTAAACTGAACATATATGATGTCATCACCACGGAAGTAATCATGGTCTCTAATTCTGACGCAAATGTAGTCATCAGCTTTTCTGCCACACGCCGTAAGGTACCACTGATTTAGCAAGTGCATCTGTGTACCAAGATCCCTCAGGGCCGCTGGGTTGTATAGACTTTGGCCATATACATATGCCCTCTTCCATTTATCAACTTCTGGAGCACTTTTGATGCCTGCTTCTCCGAGTATGTTTTCCACATTCAAACCAGTTTCCTCAAAAAATGCGAGCAGTTGCGCAGGATCAACGTCTCCATATGCTCGTTGTATGATTTCCATGTTTGTACCGTATTCATTATCAACAACTAGATCTGGCACTGATTGCTTCTCTTGTTCCCCGAGCTGTGGGACACCCTTTCCTGCTCTCTTCTTTGCCTTCTTGGCCTCCTCAAGTGATTTGCTAAGTGTGCGATCATAGTCTGATTTTGGCGAAGCCTTACGGGCAGCACAGTACCTTTTTTTGGTGAGCGTCCACAGTTTGCCTTAGTTTTTCAGGACGAACAAAAAGGTACGGCTTCTCCGGGTTTCGCTTTGCTCGACCACTAGCAATGGCAGCTTCGAAGAACTTGTTACAGTCTTTTTGCACTGCAGCGTCAGTCTCCTCCTCGGTCATGTCATATGCAAGTTTTGTCATCTTGGGAGCTGATTTTCTCACAGGTGCTTTCTTCTTCGGAGGTGGTGGGGCTGACGCCTTTGTTTGTGTGACAGGCCTCTTCTTTGTTGGCGGTGGAGGTGTTGGAACCCGCCGTGGAGATGGGGCAGGTGGCGGTGTCGGAGCCCGCTTTGGAGGAGATGGTTGGGTCGGTGGCGGTGTTGGATCTCGTCGTGGAGGAGATGGGGCCGGTGGCGGCGTTGGATCACGCCGTGGGGGAGATGGGGCCGGTGGCGGTGTTGGATCCCGTCGTGGAGGAGATGGGGCCGGTGGCGGTGATG
Organism: Coix lacryma-jobi var. lacryma-jobi; assembly: GCA_009763385.1. Lineage (NCBI taxonomy): Eukaryota > Viridiplantae > Streptophyta > Magnoliopsida > Poales > Poaceae > Coix > Coix lacryma-jobi. The sequence continues at coordinate 136,356,148 of CM019829.1, forward strand.
GATCCCGTCGTATTTGATCTTGATCATCATCGTCCGCAACACTGTGATCATGTGGTGAATGTAGAATTGGACTTAGGTTGGGGGATGTCCTGCTGCGAAAACAACATGGTATGAGTATCCATTTATACTATTAGCTCACCAATACTATTAAGTTTCATTCACTAATTTCATACACACCTAGGGATAGGTTGTTGAGGAGGAGGAGGTGATACGCCAGGAATTATGATATAGCGCTTGCGCCAACATATGAATGTCTTCTCCGCTTCTCCTAATGTATTCTCGCCATCACCTCCTTTAATGTCAAGTTCGACATTCTCGTAACCTTTTACCACCCTGTCCACCGAGACGCTAGCATATCCAGGAGGTATTATTGCTCCATGACTTCTTGGTGTCTTCGTAGGATCGATAGGAGATACAACACCTATAGCCACCATGACTGTGGTATTCCCCTGTGGAATGTGCAGTTCACATGTCGTGAGAGGCTCGGTGATGTCGTCCACAGGAAAGCGCAGTGCTGCGTCTGAGACCTCTGTGGAAGCGCAACTGCTTTTCATTTGCTCAGGGGGGCTGATATTGACTCCCGGCTCTGATGCAGATTGCCTTTGCATTGCTAACTGCACTTGCCTTTTTATTTCCTCGTTCATTCTGCCTTCAAGTGCTTTTTCTCGCTCAACTGCTTCAAGAGCCGCGGCCTGTGACTGAATAACCATTTCTTCTAACCGGCGCATGCGCTGTGCCTCCTCCTCCTTCTTTCTCGCGCGGCTTCTATAGGTCTCTTTGTCCTGAGGGAAGGCATGTACCCATGACAGCTCCCCATAGCCTCTGGTTCTCCCACCATGTTCAAGATTCTCCAGGGCGTATGTCAGCTCGTCCTTGTCTCTGTTCGGCTGCCACCTGCCACTGGCAGCCATTTCTCTAGCATAAACAAATCTTTCTGCTGCTCTTTGGAGTTTTTCGCCATAGTGTACCCTTCCTGTTTGTTGGTCCAGGCTTCCTCCATGACCAAAAAACCAATACTTGGCGCGCTCAGGCCAGTTTATCGATTCTGGTTCAATGCCCTTGGCTTGCAACTCTCGTTCCATTCTTTCCCATTTAGGAATGGCACTCTTATAGCCACCTGATCCCAAGTGATGGTGGTATTGTTTTTGTCGGGCATTCTGCTGGTTCCTTCTGATCCGTGCCTCACTCTCTTCTGATTTCTTGAATTCTACAAACTCATCCCAAAATGGCCTCAACTTGACGTAGGCCTTAGTGTTGAAATCCGGAGTTTGGTCCTTCTTGATAAATTTGTTGTATAAGTTCTTCTTCCAGCCCTGGAATAGTGTTGCCATTTTCTTCATAGCCCAGTCCCGAACTCTGGCCTTCAAATTTATATCTTCTGTTTCAAGTGTGAAATGTGCAAGGACCTCTTGCCAAACCAGTTCCTTATCAAGATCAGAGACAAAACTTATATCAGGAGCACTTGCCTTTTTCTTCCATTCACGAGCACTGATCGGGATCTTATCCCTTACAAGGCACCCACAGTGGGCAACAAATCTTTGTGCATGTTCTCCAAGTACTTGGCCTGTTTCCTCGTTGAATTCTGAGATAATGTACCGGCCCTCCAACGGCTTCTTCGGACCTCGTACGGTCCTACTCTTCCCGGTAGTCGTTGTCGATCCGGAGGGCTACATATGTAGGAACAGTAGATTATAAATACATTTATAAATAATTTAGAATTTCATGTGCACATAGAGATTATTGTAGGTATATACCTCGCCAGTATTTTCTTGCATTATTTCTTCATAATCGGCAAAGTATTGACTGCCGTCATCTACTTCTTGATTATTGTTATCATCACCTGCTAAATTTTGATTAGCGCCGCTGTTGATTAATTCGTACATTTCCTCCTCCATGTTGTCAACTGGGTCGGCCATTTCTGCGAATGACATGGAGGATAATAAACACCATATTTTTGCAACTAACGTGCATAGGGTTTCGGGTTTTGGGTTTCGGGTTTAGGGTTTACGGTTTGGGGTTTGGGGTTTAGGGTTTGGGGTTTGGGGTTTAGTGTTTGGGGTTTCGGGTTTGGGGTTTAGGGTTAGGGGTTTGGGGTTTCGGGTTTAGGGTTTAGGGTTTGGGGTTTGGGGTTTAGTGTTTGGGGTTTAGTGTTTAGGGTTTCGTGTTTGGGGTTTCGGGTTTGGTGTTTAGGGTTAGGGGTTTGGGGTTGAGGGTTTGGGGTTTGGGGTTTAGTGTTTGGGGTTTAGGGTTAGGGGTTTGGGGTTTCGGGTTTAGGGTTTAGGGTTTGGGGTTTAGGGTTTGGGGTTTAGTGTTTGGGGTTTCGTGTTTTGGGTTTCGGGTTTGGTGTTTAGGGTTAGGGGTTTGGGGTTGAGGGTTTAGTGTTTAGGGTTTCGTGTTTGGGGTTTCGGGATTGGTGTTTAGGGTTAGGGGTTTGGGGTTTAGGGTTTGGGGTTTAGGGTTTGGGGTTTCGTGTTTGGGGTTTCGGGGTTGGTGTTTAGGGTTAGGGGTTTGGGGTTTAGGGTTTGGGGTTTAGGGTTTAGGGTTTTAGGGTTTAGGGTTTAGGGTTTAGTGTTTAGGGTTTAGGGTTTGGGGTTTGGGGTGTAGGTTTTGACAACATTAAAAATAACATATATCCATGAAGACTATATTCGTAAAAATAACACTACCGACATGATCGAAAAGTCATATCCAAGTGATTATTCTATAAACATATCCAAGTGATTATTCCATAAACATATCCAAGTGATTATTTCATAAACATATATATGACCGATATAAATAAATGTTTACATATCTAAACCAAATTATCTAAGTGATTATTCCTCCTCCATCTAACACATGCAAAGGACACACCGTTGATGAGAGGACGACGACGGACGACGGCGAGGATGATGTCGCGGTGAGGACGACAACAGACGACGCCGAAGATCACGTTGCGGTGAGGATCACACGGTGAGGATGACGGCGGACGGCGCGGTCAACGCGACCAATCTCTTTTATCTACATGTGTGTAAACATAATATTTTGTTAGGGTAAAAACTATTTTCTATTTTCAATTCATATGGATTTCTATTTTCCTTTTCCTATTACACACACAGTGCACACACACTTTAATTACACACTACACACGCACACGCACAAACACTTCACACACACACGCACGCGCGGTGGCACTCCTCACCGGCAGCGCGAGGACGGAGGCACACGGCCGGAGCGGCCGCGAGACGACGGCGAGGACGAGACACGACGGCACAAGGGGAGCAACGGCCGGCGGCGAATGGCGAGGATGTCACGACGGGGCACCTTTAGTCGCGGTGAGGATGGCGGCGACGGACTACATGTGTAAAAACATACTATTTTGTTAGGGTAAAAAACATTTTCTATACATATTTTCTATAAATATATATTCATTTTTCTATGAACATATATAATTGTCCAAAGGAACACATGATTCATTCTTTTTTCTTTTTCTTTTTCTTTTTCTATACACTGCACACACACACACACGGCGAGCAGACCGGCCGGCGAGCACCACCACGGCGAGCAGACCGGCCGGCGAGCACACGCACACACAACACACGCACACACCGGCGAGCATCACCACGGCGAGGACGACGGCGCGCGGCGAACGGCGAGCACCACGACGAGGACGACGGCGCCGGCGAGCACCACGGCGAGCAGACCGGCCGGCGAGCACACGCACACACAACACACGCACACTCCGGCGAGCACCACCACGGCGAGGACGACGGCGCGCGGCGAACGGCGAGCACCACGACGAGGACGACGGCGCCGGCGAGCACCACGGCGAGGACGGCAGCGGCGCGCGCGCGGCGAACGGCGAGGACGAGTCGCGCGGCGGCGCGCCCGCGCGAGAGGAGACGCGGCGAGGGCCGAAGATCGACGGAGGGAGGAGGGCGGCGCGGGAGAGGACGACGGGGAGGCGGACGTCGGCGAGAGAGCTCGAGGAGGACGACGGAGGGAGGAGGCGGCGGCGTGGGAGGCGGCGGCTCGGGCGTCTGACGTCGATCTGAGGAAGGAGGGCACTGTGTCCTATATAGGCGGGGAGGCTTTAGTCCCGGGCCGTGGCACCGCCCGGGACTAAAACACCTTTAGTCCCGGGGCGTAATCCCACCCGGGACTAAAGGGGGTGACTTTTAGTCCCGGGTGGTATTACGGCCCGGGACTAACACCTTTAGTCCCGGGGCGTAAGCCCACCCGGGACTAAAGGGGGTGACTTTTAGTCCCGGGTGGTGTTACGGCCCGGGACTAAAGGTTCCTTCAGTCCCGGGTGGTGCTACGGCCCGGGACTAAAGGGTCTTCTCCCGCCTTTATTTTTGGGTTTTCTGTGTTTTGGGTTTTGAATTAGGTTTTGGGTATATTAATATGTTGTAATACTTGTTATTTGCATAGTAAATTCAATATTTGGCATAAAATTACTTAAAAATAACATTTGTGTTTCCTTTTACCTTATTGTATAGTAGAAAATTTTGTAACATAAATTCTTTTCTTTTCTTATAATAACAAATATAAATGTAAAGAAAAATTTATATTTTGTTAATGCAAAAATAAAATGTTAAATTTAAATATCTGAAACAACCGGTGCTCGATAGGAAAATATTTTTTGTATTATATGAACGTTAAATTTTGGGTTGTTTATCTTTTATTGTCCAAATAAGTTGGCACGGGTGAGGAAACCAATAAGTTTGTGTTTTTTCGGAGATGGTTTGCTACTTTTTCCGGTTTAACTGAATTACCGCACACTTGCACCCAATAATTATAGGTTCAATTGGGCCTACCAACAAAATAATCCAGAATTGAGCCAAACTTTTACCAACTTTTATCTCATTCGACATAGAAAAAATGTAATAATTAAAATAATGATCAGAAAAATCTAACACCACTTGTGGGGCATCAAGTTGGGCTCATATGCTTGCCAAAAATAAATCAAGTCATTTCGACAACGACATCAACGAACCATGACTATGCATAATCATTATTAGCTGTAATATATAATATTAGTTAAAACATCACTATATATATATCAAGCGGGTACACTGGTGATCTTTTTCTTGACGTATGTTCCTTGGTCATGATCATGTCGTAACCATGGAGTCTCCTCAGCATTTAGCAGGATGCTTGGGTCTTTGGTAACACTGAAGGGCGGTATTCGGTCATCCCTTTCATAATCTTCTGACATGTCTGACTTGTCCTCAATTCCCACGATGTTTCTTTTTCCTGAAAGAACTATGTGGCGTTTTGGCTCTTTGGTTAATTTATCATCATTTTTCCCTCTCTTGGGTTTTGTAGACATGTCTTTCACGTAGAACACTTGAGTCACATCAGCAGCAAGGACGAATGGTTCACCTTTGTATCCAATATTGTTGAGATCCACTGTTGTCATTCCATACTCCTTGTCAACTGTTACTCCGGCTCCGGTCGCCTTGACCCATTGGCATCGGAACAAAGGGACTTTAAAATCAGGTGCGTAGTCTAGTTCCCAAATCTCCTCTATGCGGCCATAATATGTTTGCCTCTTCCCAGATGGGTCTGTGGCATCTACGCGAACACCACTGTTTTGGTTCGTGCTCCTTTGATCTTGGGCCATGGTGTAAAATGTGTTTCCATTGATCTCATACCCTTTGTACGTGAGGATGTGCCATGACGGTTGCCTAGCCAACAAATATAGTTGCTCATCAATATTGTTATTACCCAGACATTCCTTTCGCAACCAAGTGCTAAAAGTATTCATGTGCTCACGTGTTATCCAAACTTCATTCTTCTCTGGAAATTGGGATCGTAGGAACTCCTTGTGTACATCGATATATGGATCCACCACGGCTGAGTTTTGAAGAACTGTGTAGTGCGCTTTATTGAAATAATCATTCCCCGTACCGATATATGTTTTCTTCCCTAGTGTCCCCTTTCCACATAGCCTCCCCTCGTGCCGCGATTCAGGAACACCAATCGGGTCAAGGTCAGGAATGAAGTCAACACAGAACTCAATGACCTCCTCTGTCCCGTAGCCCTTGGCGATGCTTCCTTCTGGCCGAGCACGTTGGCGAACATATTTTTTCAGTACTCCCATGAACCTCTCAAAGGGGAACATGTTGTGTAGGAACACAGGACCGAGAATATGAATCTCCTTGACCAGGTGAACTAGGAGGTGTGTCATGATATTAAAGAAGGATGGAGGAAACACCAACTCAAAGCTCACAAGACATTGAACCACATCATTCTGTAGAGTAGCCAGTTCTAGTGGATTAATTGCCTTCTGAGAAATTGCATTGAGGAATGCACAGAGCTTCACAGTGGCAAGACGTACATGTGGAGGTAGAATTCCTCTTAAAGCAACCGGAAGCAATTGCGTCATAAGCACGTGGCAGTCATGCGACTTTAAGTTTAGGAATTTCTTCTCTTGCATATTTATTATTCCCTTTATATTGGAGGAGAATCCAGATGGGACCTTGATGCTGTTTAGGCATTCAAACATGATTTCCTTCTCTTCATTGCTAAGAGTGTAGCTAGCAGGTCTTAAGTAATGGCGTCCATCATCTGTCTTCTCTGGATGTAGGTTGTCTCGTTCTTTCATGCGCTGCAACTCTTGTCGTGCTTCAAGTGTATCCTTAGACTTCCCGTACACACCCATGAATCCTAGAAGGTTGACACAAAGATTCTTTGTCAGGTGCATCACGTCGATCGCGTGGCGGACCTCTAGTACATGCCAATAGGGTAGCTCCCAAAATATTGACTTCTTCTTCCACATGGGTGCGTGTCCCATAGCGTCTTTCGGAACAGGTTCACTGCCCGTCCCCTTTCCAAAGACTACTTTCACATCCTTAATCATCTCAAGTACATCTTCCCCAGTTCTGTTGCGAGGCTTGCTCCGGTGGTCTGTCTCACCTTTAAAATGCTTGCCTTTCTTTCTAACCTGGTGATTCATCGAAAGAAATCGACGATGCCCAAGATACACTACCTTTCTACATTTTTTCAAATATACACTATCCATGTCATCAAAACAATGTGTGCATGCATTATATCCCTTGTTTGACTGTCCTGAAAGATTACTTAGAGCAGGCCAATCATTGATTGTTACGAACAACAATGCTCGCAGGTCAAAGTGTTCCTGTTTGTAATCATCCCACACACGTACACCTGATTTACTCCATAAAAGTAGGAGTTCCTCAACTAATGGCCTCAGGTAGACATCGATATCGTTGCCAGGCTGCCTCGGGCCTTGGATGAGCACGGGCATCATAATGAACTTCCGCTTCAAGCATAACCACGGAGGAAGGTTGTACATACATAGAGTAACAGGCCACGTGCTATGACTACTGCTCTGTTCCCCAAAAGGATTCATCCCGTCCGTACTTAAACCAAACCTTAAGTTTCTAGCATCTTTTGCTAATTCTGGGAATTCTCTGTCTATTGCTCTCCACTGGGACCCATCTGCAGGGTGTCTCAACATGTTGTCTACCTTACGGTCTTCTTTGTGCCATCGCACCAACTTTGCATGGTCCTTGTTTCTGAACAGACGTTTCAGGCGTGGTATTATAGGAGCGTACCACATAACCTTGGCCGGGATTTTCTTCCGGGGACGTTCTTCACCCTCAACATCGCCAGGGTCATCTCGCCTGATCTTATATCGTGACGCGTTACATACAGGGCATTCGTCCAAATTCTCGTATTCCTTGCCACGGTACAGGATGCAGTCATTAGGACATGCATGTATCTTCTGGATTTCTAAACCCAAAGGACAGACCACTTGTTTTGCTTCGTACGTAGTGGCGGGTAATTCGTTAGGCTTCGGAAGCATCTTTTGTTTTATAATCTTCAATAATTGTCCAAATGCCTTATCAGATACACCATTCTGTGCCTTCCATTGTAGCAACTCAAGTGTTGTGCCTAACTTTTTTTGTCCATCTGCAGCAGACGGATATAGTAATTTCCTGTGATCCTCTAGCATACATTCAAACTTAGCCTTCTCCTTATCACTTTCGAAATCTCTTTGTGCATCACGAATGACATCACCAAGAGCATCATCTTCAGCGACTGTGTCTCCTGCACTTGCCTCTTCTTCACCTTCCTCCATTGCAGTATCACCAAAGTCACCGTATTGAGCAATAATGTCATCGTCAGGGTCCAATTGTTCTTCTTCACCTTCTTCCATCATAACCCCAGTTTCTCCATGCTTCGTCCAACAACTATAGTTTGGCATGAAACCCGACTTGAACAAGTGTGAGTGAAGACTCCTTGAGCTAGAATATTCCTTCGAATTATTACAAAGGGCACATGGGCAGCACATAAAACCATTCCGCTTGTTTGCCTCGGCCACTCTTAAAAAATAATGCACGCCATCAATGAACTCTTTTGAGCGACGATCGACATTGTACATCCAGTGACGTGTCATCGTCTGCATTATATGACATATCACATAATTATATCGATCTCTCATTCTTATAAACAAATAAAATTATAAAATGTCTGACATAAAATTTAGTAAGAATCACTGGTGGCATAAAAGTAGTAGCAGTTGAACTTGTCTAATTAATTAATTATTACATCAAGATAACAGTGCAGCCTAATCCACTTGGCCACAACCAAAGCAACTAACAACACATGCACATTTCTCCCACATCACAGTCCAACAAGATGTACTGTCTGCCACTCCAACCGGATAGGAAGGTAAGGTAGGGGTAGGTGCAGTAGGAATTGAGTTGATTCTTGAGTTAAAAGCATCTAGAGCTGCAGAAGCTTCCTCAAAAGACTTGTACTTTTTATGCACAGCTCCCTTAACTTTGAGGACATACTGACTGCACTCGGCCCAGCTGGTGTAAATACCTGGTTTGGTGCCCTCGAAAACAACATACCAACCAGGCATCCTTCTGCGTTTTGTAAACTAAAGTATTATATATTTCTAATTTCTGTAAACAACTAATTTAACTGATCTCTATTTCTCCAAAATAATAAAATATACTAATTAAACCGGTCACATTTTGTAAACTAAAGTATTATATATTTCTAATTTCTGTAAACAACTAATTTAACTGATCTCTATTTCTCCAAAATAATAAAATATACTAATTAAAACGGTCACATTTTGTAAACTAAATTATTATATATTTCTAATTTCTGTAAACAAATGATTTAAATGATCTCTATTCCTCAAAAAAACTAATTAAACTGTCACATTTTCTAAACTAAAGTATTATATATTTCTAATTTTTATGTAAACAAATGATTTAAATGATCTCTATTTCAAAAAAAACTAATTAAACCGGTCACATTTTCTAAACTAAAGTATTATATATTTTGTTTTCTAAACCGGTCACATTTCTCTAAAAGACTAAAATAAACTAATTAAACGGTCATATTTTGTTTTTAGATTAATAATTTGAACTATCAAGTCAATGAACTCAAAATAGCTACAAAAATGAATAACTTAAGCTAGTAACCTTTCAACGAGTCGATGGCGGTGTAGATGTGATGAAATAAATCAATCGCCGGAGATGTGTTAACAAACAAAAATCACCGGAGGAGAAGAGAGCAAACAAGCAAGCAAGAGCAAGCAGTGACTGAATGAAGAAAAATGAAGACAGGAGCTCGGGCACGGCTGGAGGTAGAAGAACATTTCAAATATAGGGAGGGACATTTAGCCCCGGTCCTTATTCCCAGCCGGGGCTAAATGTTGGCATTTAGCCCCGGCTGGGTACACCAACCGGAACAAAACCTTTTAGTCCCGGTTGGTGTTACCAACCGGGGCTAAAGATGCCAACATTTAGCCCCGGCTGCATACACCAACCGGGGCAAAACCTTTAGTCCCGGTTGGTGTTACGGCCCGGGGCTAAAGATGCCAACATTTAGCCCCGGCTGCATACACCAACCGGGGCAAAACCTTTACTCCCGGTTGGTGTTACGGCCCGGGGCTAAAGGCCGGTCTTTAGCCCCGGTTGGTAACACCAACCGGGACTAAAGGCCCCTCTGACAATTGAGCCGTTGGGCTGGGGAGCTTTAGTCCCGGTTGGTGTTACCAACCGGGGCTAAAGGCCTTTCTAGTCCCGGGCGCAAATTTTTCCGTGGCTAATGCTGATTTTGCAAATCGTCCAAAGGCCTGTTCTCTAGTAGTGTGTATAATAGAGGTTAAAGGATATATTCGGATTATATATCGAAACCGAATTTATCTTCAAGTAATTCACGTCTATCAAAGTGTTCTAAATAAGATTGGTCTGATCGCTTAATCATTATAAGTATCTTCCAACCAGCTATGTGGCTTCCGACCAGGTGTCACTAGTCGGAGATATTAGGTAGTGACAAATGCCAATTCAGGTACCGATTTAAGGATCTTTTCTCTGTAACGGAGTTATAAAGACCTATTGATCGGTGTGATCAGTTTGAACCATTATATACAAAAGTCCTTTAAACCGGTTTAGTCGGTTTGAGAATCAACCGAATCAGGTTTACCTTCTATAGTCCGAATTGGACTCTTAGATTCCATATTTTGATGGAGTCCAGATAGGAAACTTAGAGATCGTATCTGGAGATGTTTCCTATTGGGATAAGACCAACCCCCTCTATAAATATGAAAGGATTATGGCCGATTAAGCCATCCAACCCTAATCTACAAAATCAATCTACTGTATCATTTACCCTCTTTTCCCCTCTACCCTGTTGTTCGACGCATCTCCCGGCGGGATTCGGTGGCGTTCTAGGCGGCCCTGCGGGTCCTAGAACAACCTCTACGTGCTTCTCTCCGACAGGTCTTTGTGGGAGGAGTTCTAGAGTTATTAACACAAGGAGCCAAAATCCTCGACTGACTCAAACCGGTCCCTAGATCGGTTTTCATCAATCTAGTCAGGAACCTTGTTGTCTTAGGTTGATCTGCAACATCTTCGGGCGTTCTAGCCCAGCTGGTGTGTGATTCGGATCGCTTCCGATGTCAACAGATTTTAAGTAGAGTCTACATTGTAAGTGCCCTAATACTCCCTCCGTCTAACAAAACATGCAATTATCGCTTATCGAGGAGTCAAACATGTCGAACTTTGACTGAAGTTATATAAAAAATGCTAATATTTTTTATACAAAAAATATACCATTAGATTAGTAATAGAATATATTTTTATAATAATTTTATTTAACAACATAAATACTAATACTTTTTATTATAATCTTGGTCAAATTTGAGTCAATTTGACCGGCACGGATCCTATAATTTTATGTTTTTATGGACGGACGAAGTATATGAATCGGAGTACGATTTGTCCAGAGTTTTACTACTTCCAGTTTTTAATCGGTCTTGAGCCTAAAGCACGTTCACTATGTTTGGTAAATGAAATCGTTTTGGACAAGATTTGGGTCAAACATTGGAAATATAAATCATGAATAATTTTTAAATTATTGAGTTTAGAGATGTAAAAATCATATAAATAAATTTATCTTGAAAAGTACTTTTATAAAAATATACATATACCACTTTTTAATAAATATTTTTAAAGAAATAAGTGGTCAAAGTTACGTTTTAAAGACCGTGTCGCTGTTTGAAACGTCTTCGTTTACCAAACTAGAGGGAGTATACAAACTGAGTTGATTTTTATATTTTTTATTTAATCTAATGAATTATCGGCAACACATACTACTCCGTCCTAAAAAAAGAGTCGTTATGGGATGCGTGCTGGTCAAACTTTCTCAACTTTGACTGAGTTTATACAAAATGTGTGCAATATTTTTATCTCCAAATAAGTTTATTATAACAGTATATTCAAAAATCTATCCAATGATACTAATTATGTACCATAAATGTTAATATTTTATTATATATATTTGGTCAAAGTTGAAGTCCGCTGATTTTTCGGGAAGCGAGAATGACTTTTTTTTTTTTTTTTTTAAGGGACGGAGGGAGTACGCAACAATGTTAGGTAAGCTATTCTCCCGGATTTTCCAATCCATACACGCGCCGTCTCTTCCATCGCCGCGGCCAACTGAACTCCCGGGACCTCGAAACGTGGATGTCGTCGTGGACACAACGACGGCGGCGTCATCGCTACCGACTGACGTCCTTCTGGAGATCTTCCTCCGCCTGGAAGAACTCACCGACGTAATCCGCTGCGCCGGCGTCTGCAAGCCGTGGCGCCGTGCCATCATCGGCAACGCCGCGAGCCTGCGGCCTCGCCCCGCCGGCCGCTTCGATCCCGGACTGCTCCTTGGCGTCTTCCACTTCAGCAGGTACAGGGCCCGGCTGCGGCGCGTGCGGGGTCCGTTCCAGTCCGCGCTCCCGTCGAACGGCGTGGGCCGCCTCGGCGGCTACGAGACGGCCCGCTCCCTGATACCGGCCGCCGCCGCCGCCGCCGGCGGCGGCGGCGGCAGAGGTCTGTACAGAGAGCTGCTGTGGTCGGCTGACGGGTTCATCCTGCTCATGGAGAGGACCGTGAACAGGCTCTGCCTGTTCAACCCCGTAACCGGAGACTGCACGTTCCTCCCCGGCGCCGCCGCGTCCAGGTGCTCTGCGTACTTCTTGCTCACCGGCTACGACGCCGCCGCCGCCGCCTCGGGCTCGCGGCGGCCCGGCGGCGGCACCGGAAACAAGCAGCTCGCGGTGGTGCGGGTGCTCGCGGTGCAGAAGAGACACATGCATATGTTGAGCGAAGAAGAAGGACTTTCGTACCAGGTCTTGACGCTCACGCACGGCGCCGGCGCCGGCGCCGGCGATGACGATGACGACAGCGCTGGCGTGTGGGGCCCAGTCCAGCGTTGTTCCGCCGCCGGCGATGAGTCGGATGTGGTGGTGCCTGTGGGGGCGGGGGATGAGCAGGGTGGTGGTCTCTGCGTGTGGATGGAACGCCGCAGCACGCTGGTGTGCCGTGACGCCGTGTACTGGCTCGCCGGGCCTAGCGTGGTCTCCGTCACGTGCACGCTGGCCCTCGACGTGCGCACTGGCCGGACATGGACCACGGAGCTGCCAGGGCATTACCATCGTTTCCACTCTCTCGCCTGTCATGATCCTGACCGCTTCCTGCCTATCCTGGCGACGTCCGGCGACGGCCGGCCGTCTCTGATGGAGTTGCTGCGAGGGGCCCGGATCCAGGTGTGGGTGATGCTCAACGGCGGCGGCGACGGCGCCCGGTGCCGGTGGACTCCGCACCGGACGATACCGTTCGACTTCGACGTCGGCAATCTGCTGCCGCCAGATTGGCCGGCGGACGACGACGAACTCACATTCTACATCAAAGCGATGATGGCGAGCGATCTGAGTCTGAGTGCCTTCTGCCCAAGGAGCGGGTGCGTGGTCGGCGCGTGTTACGGGCAGGAGCTCCTCGTCGACATCCGCGCTACCGGAAAACTCAACTTTACCGAGTGCCGCGTTCTTTGCCGAGCGTAATTTTTTGGGCACTCGGCAAAGAAGCTCTTTGCCGAGTGCCAAATAAAAAACACTCAGCCCGAAAAAATACAGTCGGGAAAGAAATTCTGTGCCGAGTGTTTTTTTGGCACTTGACAAAGAGGCTTCTTTGCCGAGTGTTTTTTCTTTGACACTCGGCAAAGCTAATTTTCAATTCAAATTTTGAAGTAGTAAATTAATCAAAATGAAAAAAAAATCAACTACAAAGTTGTTTAATTTATCAAGATGAACAATTTTTGTTTTGGTCATTTCTTTATTTGACAAACTTAAAATAAATTTGTTCACAAATCTTACATATCTCTCTGTAAGTTTACGAAACTTTGAACGTGATATATAAGATTCGTGAATAATATTAGAACCATAATTTCAGATGCATAAATAGTCAAACAACCAAAATAAACTTTGTAGATGTTGACAAGTTATGAAAGTTGTAGTTGACAACTTTTTTAATTTGAAGTCATTTTGTCATGCAAAACTGCGTTCGAATCTGAAATTTTTAAAATTTGAATTTTTCAAAAGTCCTCGGTTGGAAAAATGACCAAAATAAAAGTTGTAGATCTCGGAGAGTTATGAAACTTTGTAGTTGACAACTTTTTGACTTGAAATCATCTTGTCTTCCAAAACTGTATTTGAATTTAAAAATTTTGAAATTTGAATTTTTAAAAGTACCTCATATGGCAAAATGGTCAAAATGAAAGTTGTAGATCTCAAAAAGTTACGAAACTTTGTAGTTGATAACTTTTTAATTTGAAATCATCTTGTTAACGAAAACTACGTTTCAAATTCTCAAATTTGAAATTCAAATTTTTATAAACGACCTCGGATGGAAAAATTATTAAAATAAAAGTTGTACATCTTGAAAAGTTAGAAAACTTTATAGTTGATAACTTTTTGATTTGAATTTATTTAGGGCCTCAAATAAGCAAATAACACTCAGTTTATTATAATATGTGGGGAACCGAAACGGAGAAGGAACGTATGTTAGTGAGCAGTGCAGTGGTAGAGAAGGCTCCGCGCGAGGGAAACGTTCCTGAGTTCGAATCCTGCCGGCTGTGTTAATCAAAATTTGCGTGAAAAATGCCGCGACTTGCGCAAAAAATGCCCACGTGCGGGTGCTGTCCAGTGGGGCCCTCCCCCGATTAAATAAATTTTTTTCTGAGTTTTTTCAGTTTTTAAATTTGCCGAGTGTTTTTCTTTGTCGAGTGCAATCTTGGTAGGCAAAGACTTTGCCGAGTGTCCGATAAAAAACACTTGACAAATAGTTCTTTACCAAGAGATTTTTTGTCATGTGCTCTTTGTCGAGTGTGGCACTCGGCAAAGTCTTTGCCGAGTATTTTTTGGGTTTTGCCGTGTAGTGTCCACAGCGGTTCGCATCCGCTTGCCGTCAGATAGATGGGCAGACGCCGGGGAATTGACTGTTTCCCGTACGAGCTGGATTCTTCATCAACTTACATCTCGAAGATGAAGCACTTTTAGGACCTCCTTACAACGCAGGAATTTCACAGTAATTATACAGGATTTTTACAAGAATCAGTTGACTGTTCAAAGGAAAAATGCAGGAACGGAAAAAATTCTCGCGTTCTAAAGGGGGCCTTAGTAAGGATAGGATATAATTTAAAATTATCTCTATCTGACAACATGTTGTTTTAGCTCTCCGAATAACCTAATTTTCATCGTGTACTTACACTGTCTTATAACTATGTTCATACGATCTTATTACTATATTTATAATAATTTTTTAGTACAATTTATTGGACAAAAATGTAATTTAAAGATAATACAAATAAATACCAATTTTTTAAAAAATTGTAAATTACTTCTATAAATTTTAGATTTATCATAGAAATATATGTTAAATTGTTTACAAATGTCATAAAATTCTTCATAAATTTCAAAAAAAATTACTTATAAATTACAGTAAGACTCTATGCGGCAGAGATACAGATACGTGTATCTCGTATCGACTAGATACAGATATATGGATACGTCAGTTTTTTAGCAAATTAAAAATACGGTGGCGTATCAAAATATCTAATACAGATAGGGACCATATTGAAGTATCGAGGAATTTTAGGTGAGACCCACTCTCGCCAAAGTTATCCCTTCCCTTCCCTCTCCCTCCGTGAGCTGCACAGGGCCGACACGCCCCACAGGCTCAACGAAGCAGACCCGCTTGCCCCACCAACGGAGCCGCCAAGTTAGACCGCAAACTATGCGCACGGGTGAAAGCCCTAGTTTGGTTTTGGGTAATTAATAAAACCTATTTGGTTTAATCCTATTGCTAAGCATGTGTGTAGCTAATAAGAAAGAATTAAGACCAGGTCAAGTGGTGGAGCTAGTAAGGTGGCAACCATGATGGAAATGGTGATAACCATATGCAATCAAGTGAACAAATGCTCTACACTTGGTGAAATGAAGAAGAGACGAGAAGGAGCAAAGAGAAGGTCCAAAGGCAAAGGTATAACTGTAACACCCTGATTTAATTTTTTCCCCAATTTAATAAAAGGAATTAGAAAATTAATTAGGTTGACTAGTTTATTAGAGGAGGAAAATAAAATTTATTTAATATTGTCATGTTGCATTCATGTCGTTGCATAATTTTATTGGGTGAAAAATAAATTTATTAAAACCCGGATAGGGCGAATCGCATTTATCTATTTAGAAAATAAATGAAAAGGTTTATGAAAATTTTAGAAAAATCAAACTCAAATTTTATTTTCAAAACCTAGGGAAAATATTTCTAAAATATTTCAAAGTAATTTTGATTTCAAACTGGTTTTGATTTTGAATTCAAAAGGCTTTTGGAAAATTTGGAAAATCAAATGACAAAAGGAAAAGAAAAGGCAAGGACCTCATTCTCTCCCTCACCTCGGTTTTGGCCCGGCCCCAAACGGCCCGACCGGCCTGCTCTCCCTCTCCTCTTCCCGGCCCAGCCTCCTCTCCCCCGGCCGCTCCCCTTTCCCCTCCACGCGAAGTCGGCCCAAGCCGCGCGACCGGCCCGACCGCGCTCGTTTCCCTCTCGGCCCAGCCGCTTCCGCTCCGTCTTTCCCCGCGTGGCCCGTCTCCCACCGCGCGCGGCCGGCTTCCGCCCCGCGCTCCGCAGCCGGCCCGCCTCGCGCGCGTCCCCGCACTCCTTCCCCCAGCAGCTGACAAGAGGCCCCGCCCTGTCAGGGCCGCCTCCCACCTCCAACAACCTCTCCGGTTTCCTCTCCCCCGCACCCGACCGCCCGCCCTTCGCGCTCGCGCTCGCCGTCCTCATCCCCTCCGCTCCTTCCGGGAACACAGCTGTTACAAAGAGCGCACGCCGCCGCACTCCAAACCCTATTTTCAGCGCCCAGACCCCCCCCCTCTCCAGCCTCCGCTCCGCCGCCGCCATTGCCAAGCCGCCGGAGCTCAAAATCCTCCCTGGAGAAGCCCTCTGCCACCTCCCCGACCCCTCGATTGGCTTCGCGTAGGAGCAACGGACCAGCTGCACTGTTTCTCCGCGACGAATTGCACCCGCAGGCGCATCGTTTCGACCTCGCCGGAGCAATAGCAGGGATTCCGCCGCGGACTTCCCCCCTCCGGCCTTCGATCGACATCAAGCGCCCCACCATCGTACCCAGGGTGAGCTCCTCTCTTGATCCCAACCCTCCCTGCCATCTCTACTAGCCCTAGGTCGTATCCCGAGCGATGCCGCGAGCACAGGCATGGCGCCGCCGCGCTGGCCTTCCCCGCCGCCGTGCCAAGCCCTGCCGGCGCCGCCTCCCTTTCCTCGATTTTATCTGCACCGTCCGATCTTAGATCTATGGCCTAGATTAGAACTCACCGCGAACCGGTATGCACCGGTTACACTGGCGCCGTGGACTAGGTCCAGATCGCCACATCAGCTAGACCACGGGTCACGTGGTACACCCAGCCAATCCACGTACGCCACCTGTCGCCACGCAATGCCGCGTCAGCAGCCACGCAGCACCACGCCGACGCCTCTGCCACGTGCCGCGCATTTTGCAAAAGTACCCCCGAGTTTTCTTGAAACAAACCCGCCGTCCTATCTGCACTATGCATTGAGTCTTGGAAAAATGGCGATCTAAGCCCCTCACCTTTCCCGAAATCGAGGCGCAGTCCACCTCACAGCCGTCCGCCCCGATCTAATCACAGCCACCCATCACCAGATCAACGGCCGAGAAAGGCCGATACCCCTTCGCCGGTGCCTTTTTGTTAAAGAGCCCCTGCCTTTTCCGGAAACCAACCCGCACTCCTTGTGCACTATGCGCTGAGTCACGGAGATGTTGCATCCTAGCCCTTGTACTTTTTAGAAAATGAGTGCCGGTCCAGAGCTCTTTTAAATTCAGTTTTGATTTATTTAAATTACGAAAATGAGTTTAATCAAATTACAGTTTTGCCATCCAACTTCAAACGCTTGTAACTTTTGCATTTTAACTCCGATTTGACCGGTTCAACTTGCGTTAGTTTCATAATTTCATTCTCTACGCAGTAGATCTATTAGTTTACTATTTTCTTACTGTTTGTTGTACTGTTATTTATTTCTATGTATTGTGCCATGTATGTTGCTTGGGCCAGAGAGTGCGGAGTTCGAGGACGCTCCAGACCATCCTTGCGACCCAGTTGATTCGACCCAGTCCGAAGGCAAGTATCCTTGAACATCTTGCACTTATGATTTATTTTACTTTTGGTATTAGAGTAGTTAGATCTTGTAGATGCATGCTTGTCATTAATTTGAATCCCATGTTAGGGTTTACTAGAATTTGTTTATATTACCCTTGTCGCCTGTTCTGGGATGTTCGGGTAGGTGTCTTGCTTAGCCCTGCAGTCATGGTTGGGATGGGAGATTAAAATGTTTATAATCTTGATTAATGAACTATGAAACGAATGTGGTCATGGTAATTTTGTAGTAACATGGTTATTAGGTAAATCCGGCAGGATGGACCCGTATTGGTGGTTTTGTGCTGTGGGACTCGGCAGCTGCTTTTGGTTTTTGGTTCGGGGCTCGTGCTAGACATATCCTGCCTGGATCCCTAGGACCCGGTTCTCAGAGCATGTAACCCGGCTTGACAGCGCAACCATGAGATCTGGATGGGCTGGACCTGGCCAAGTAATTAATTGCCTCCAAGTTGAGGGTTTACACGGGGTCGGATTTGTGGCACAAGAGGGGGCTTCTGCAGTGGTGCGTATATCCGCTGTTAGCGGTGAAACCTTAGTGAACGTGTAAAACGGACTTGGAGGGAGTTTTGTAAAGGCCTTGCAGTGCAACCTGCTATACACCTCGGCAGTGTTTAGCGTGACGGGATCTGCACGACTCATGGGTAACGATGTGCAACCTCTGCAGAGTGTAAAACTGATATATCAGTCGTGCTCACGGTCACGAGCGGCTTGGACTTCTTCGAGATTAGTTGGTTACTGGTTGGTTTTGGGTTCGGGTCATCTGATGGACTTCAGGTGCGGTTGCCTGATGGACTTCAGGTGTTGGTTGCTCGGTGTGACTCCGAGTGTGTTTTGCTCGGTGCGACTCCGAGTGTGGTTACTTTTCTACAGAGTCTGTCTATAACCTAGTAAATAGGTGCATAGGATTAATAGAATTAATAGGGTGTGTCGCTTTAGGCGCTTGAGTCAAACAAAGTCAGCCTACCTTTGTTATAAGCCTCATAAGCATATATTTCCCACACTTGCGGAGTACATTTCGATGTACTCACCCTTCCTCTTTGTCCCCCCTGCTACCCCACCCAGACGCTGGAGACTACACGTACGAGGAGCAGGAGTATCCAGAAGACGGAGGCTACGACCCTGACGACCTGTACTAGGATGGCGCTACCCCCGGTCGACCTTCCTGTGGAGATGGAGTCCAGCTTTCCGCATCTTCATCAGAGTTTATTTTAGGGTCAGTTTCATGAGAGTCTGTACTTCTCTTTCAGACCCGAGGGTCATTTATGTAATAAAGTTCATTATTATTAACAAAGCATTGTTTTGATATTTACTATGATGTGGATATATGTATGAAAATTGATCCTGGCATACATATATTGTGCTCCAATTTTGTTCTTAAAATTGGGGTGTCACAATAACCTATATGACTTTTTGTTTCGGTGATCAAGATATTTAGCGAGTGTGATTACATTTAGGATAGATAGTCGTACTATCAAGAGGAGAATATTCACGGCTTATGCGGTGTTCAAGTACCACTAGGAGATCTCTAACTTGTTGATGCAATAGACCTAGTGAGTGACTAACAAAACCATTGGTAAATGCTTTAAAAAATATTAACACTCGTGCACAAGTGGTGAAACACTTTAGTGTTAGCAGATGGAAGCACAGGCGAAAGCTAGGAAGCAAGAGGTGCTGAGAAAGGGGCATCGGACGCTCCTTGCGGGAGCATCAGACACTGCCCTAGTGCCTTGATGAAGCCTTAATGAATATTGATCGGGTAAATGCAATGCATGAAGAGTTGAACAACTTTACCCGCAATGATGTATGAAAGTTAGTGGAAAGACCAAAGAACACAAATGTGATTGACACTAGATGGGTTTTTCGCAACAAGCAAGATGAAGATGACATTGCTGTAAGGAACAAGACAAGATTAGTTGCACAAGGTTACACTCAATTAGAGGGGATTGACTTTGGAGAAACCTATGCATCGGTTGCTAGATTGGAAGTCAATAGAATCTTACTTGCATATACTTGTTCTTACAACATCAAGCTCTATCAAATGGATGTCAAGAGTGCTTTTCTCAATGGATTCATCAATGAGCTAGTGTATGTTGAGCAACCTTTCGGATTTGAAGATTTGAAGAAGCACAACCATATGTACAAGCTCAAGAAGGCATTGTATGGATTGAAGCAAACACCTAGAGCATGGTATGAAAGATTGAGAGGCTTCTTGCTATCGAAAAGATTCAAGATGGGAAAGGTTGACACCACTCTCTTCACCAAGAAGATTGGAAATGATTTGTTTTTGAGCTTGTAACTCTAGTGTTTGATCTAGTGCATGGTCACCCTTGGCACAAAATACCGAGAACCGAGTACCGAACCGAATTTACCGAGAACCGAACCGAATTTACTGAAACCGAAAAATTCGGTTCCGAGTTTCTAGGAACCGAAGTACCGAGGTAAATACCGAAACCAAACCGAATTTACCAAACTAACCGAATTTAACGAATTCACCTGAAATGTGATGAATTTAGGTGTTGTTATATTATTGATTGTACTATTGTAGACTATTATATTATATATTTTTGGTACTCACACTTATAGTCATGTGAACTATTATATGTATATGTATTTTGCACTATTATTCTCTGTAAAATCATATCAAAATTAGCTTTTGAACCCGCTCCTTTGATAAGTTTGGTACTATTCGGTAAATACCGAAACCGAACCAAATTTACCGATACCGAATTTCCTCGGTACCAAGTTTTTTTAGGAACCGATCGGTACCAGGTTTCTAAGGAACCGAATTTGCATAGGTACCGAAGAACCGAACCGAAGTACCAAATGCCCAGGGTGAGTGCATGGACATAAAGTACTTAACCAACGTGAGTAAGATAACCATCGAAAGATGTGTAAAGAAGCTTACTCTAGAGCAAAACGTGTTAAATGTTTTATGTCTATAAGCTAGATTAATCCATAATTTGAACTAGTTTGATCACTTCACTTATATGAATCTCTTGAAAAGATGACTCTTCCCAATAAAATTTGCCTACCCTTTATGCCAATTGTTGACAAAGAGGGAGAAGTTTGTGCAAAGATAGATAAGGGGGAGACTTGAGCTCAAAGATATTGAAGGAAGAGTAGTATTACAAGTTTGGAGCATAGTCATCACAAAAGGGTCAATTAAAATTTGAACACACAAGTAGGGGGAGCAAGCTCATAAACTTGACGGATGCATTTGAAATGTACATATTCATATGTTTGATTGCATTGCATAAGCTATTAAATTGATTTTCATGCTTATGTGGTGAATGCTAGTATTAGAACATGATTGATGATATGAATTACTAGCATGCACAGGATAGTGGTTAGAAATTCATTGTTTTTAAGTGGATCAAGAACCTTTCTTATAATGTTGATCTCACGGGGTTCTTGAGTTTTGATGGATGTCTAGTTGCAAATAGTGCTAAGGATGGTGAAACATATGCACTTCGATTGGTATCACGCTTCAAAGGTCCATTCTTATGCCTTAGCATCATTTTGATAGTGTTGCTCACCCACATTTCATATCCATACATATGTGCCAAACTTAGAACCAAACTCTATAGCACATATGTAGGGGGAGATAATACTATCAATGTGGTTACTCAAATTTAAATCACATATCTGTGTAAATGTTGTCATCAATTACCAAAAAGGGGGAGATTGAAAGCCCTAGTTTGGTTTTAGGTAATTGATGAAACCTATTTGGTCTAGCCCTATTGCTAAGCATGTGTGTAGCTAATAAAAAAGGATTAAGACCAAGCCAAGTGGTGGAGGTAGCAAGGTGGCAGCAATGATGGAGATGGTGATGACCATATGCAATCAAGTGATCAAATGCTCTACACTTGGCGAAATGAAGAAGAGAAGAGAAGTAGCAAAGAGGTCCGAAGGCAAAGGTATAACCTATAGGACCTTTTGTTTCAGTGATCAAGACACTTAGCGAGTGTGATCACATTTATGATAGATAGTCGTACTACCAAGAGAAGAATATTCACGGCTTATGCAGTGTTCAAGTGCCACTAGGAGATCTCTAACTCGTTGATGCATTAGACCTAGTGATTGACTAACAAAACCCTTGGTAAATGTTTTGAAAAATGTTAACACCCATGCACAAGTGGTGAAACACTTTGGTGTTAGCACATGGAAGGAAGAGCGAAAGTTAGGAAGCAAGAGGTGCTGAGAAAGGGGCATCGGACGCTCATTGCGGGAGCATCGGACGCTGCCCTAGTGCGTCCGATGGTAAACCCTAACTGAGTCTGATGCTACAAGGAGCATCGGACGCTGCGTCAAATGCTACGGTAACACCGTTCAAGCGTCCGATGCAAGTGGTGTGGCGCGAGCAAACTGATTAGAGAGCATCGGACGCTCCCCAACGTCCGATGTGGTCCTATTGGATGCGTCGGATGTGTTTGGGATGCGTCCGATTTGCGCTGAAATGAGTGAAAAGGCATCAGCGTGTCGATGCTTGGCGTCAGTGCGTCCGATGCCACTTTAACTGGCATGAGAAGTGAAATAGCCATTGGGATCGAACGGATCTATTTCAAAAGAGCTGGACACGTGGCTCCAATCGGAGCATCGGATGATGGGCCAGCGTCCGATGCAAGCTGCTTCAGCCCAACGGCTAGCCTGTTGGGTGTGGGCTATTTAAGTGGCTTGGCCGGCTTACTAGGGTTCTCTCTTGCACATTTTTATCCTCTAGCATCCTTGTGAGCATAGTCAAGCCATCCCACTCATCTCTAGACTTGATTTGATCAATTGCAAGTGAGATTGAGTGATCTAGCCTAGATGGCTTGAAAGTGATTGGTGGAGTTGGCAAGAGTTTGAGATTGTTCTTGGCCACCACCGACCGAGTTGTGTGGGGTTTTCGGGCCTATTCCCTGCCAGAGTGGCGAATGGCACCATTAGTGGATTGCTCATGTCATTGAGCTACTTCTCTTGTGGTAGATTCTTGTGGGGCTTGTGTAGCTAGGCGTGGTGCCAATTACCCACCGGATCACCAAGAGTTGGTCGATACAACGGGGAGTAGCGTGCCGGCAAGCACGTGAACCTCAGGATAAATCGGTGTCCCCCGCGTGCACTATTGTGTATGATTGGTCATCTTTGTGATTGGACTTGTCTATTGTTATTCTTGGTGATTGGCTTTCCACTCGGGATATTCACCGGTGATTGGCTCTTCAAAGGCGATCCCGAAGTCTCGGTGATATCATCTAACTAGCTCCTCTATTTATTGTTTTCGTATTCATTTAAGCTAGTTCATAGTGTATCTATCGACGAAATACACGTGGGCGGCGATGGCGAGGTTGGCAGCCTGGCGAGCTCGTGGGCGGCGATGGCGAGGTTGGCTGTCGGAGTCGTGTAGACTTGGTGGTCGCCGACCATGTCGAAGTCCTCCTGGAGGTTGCAGCCCCCATGACGCTCCCGATCACGTTGCTCCTGATCTCGGCGCTCCTCATCGCGGTGACGTTGGTGGTTGGAGTTGCGCTGCTCCCGTTCGACGCGTTGGGCGTCCGTCTTGTTGGGTGGTGGAATTCTATCGGTGGAGATGTTGAAGATGGGACCCTCGAAGTAGGGTGGGAAGTCAGCGCCGGACTCCGTGGAGATGATGGTGGTCGTCTGTGTGGAAGCAGACTTCGCTGGCGACGTCGACGCAGATGAAGAAGTCGCCGAGACGGTGTCGCCGGAGACCTCGCGGAGCGTGACCATGCCGACGACTGGAGCCGCAGGTGCCTGGTTGGAGAGGCTAGTCGGAGACGTCTGGTCGGGGTCGAAGTGCCGAGCCTGGTTGGAGAGTTGCCGAAGCGCCTGACACTGGAACGTAGATGCCACACCACGTAGCTCGTAGGGCATGGAGACCATCGTAGATGCCGGGTGCAGATCGGATCTGCGGCGGTGGGCGGGCTGAGCGCCGGAGACTCCCGATGACGTGCGTTGGCGACGCTGGCGATGATGACAGCCGAAGAGCTGCAAGCGAGCTGCCTCGACAACATCAATGCAGTCGGTGATCCTTCGGATGGCCAGGTCGATAGCCTCGACCAGGTCATCGCAGCGGACGGATCTTGGCGCGCGGGGCGCCAGCGCGATTGCGCGAAGGGTGGACGGCGGAGCGTCCGACACAGGAAGCTGCGCAGATTCCACGATCTCCGGAGTGAGGATGGAGTCACCGACAGTCCAGATCATAGATCCAATCTAGAAAGTGGTGCTGGCCTCGGGGAGGATCATGGAGCGAGGGAAAGTTACCGCTTGGCAGATCATGGTGTCGTAGCACACACCCCCTACCTGGCGCGCCAACTTTTGACGAAATACGATCGGCAGTCTACCGAGGGGTATACCCAAGGTAGTAGATTAGTTTGAGGGGGCGTGCAGACGTCTACTCAAGCGTTAACACAGGGACGGAAGACGACGATTTTGACAGGTTCAGGTCGGCAAGTCGCTGTAATACCCTACGTCCTGTGTTTTGGTGGCTGGTTTGTATTGCAAGATTGGAATATGGCATGGGATTGGAGGGGGTCCCTACTCGCCTTATATAGTCAGGGAGCAGGGTTACAGTTGTCGAGTCCTTATCAGATTACAATCGGTTCCTTTAGACAAGGAACCCGGATCTATCTTCTAGGATCCTTGGCGAGCAAGGCTTCGCGAGAGTCCCTGGCGGCCACGATAGCCTGGTCACGAGCCGCAGGGCCTTCGGCTGGGCTGTCCTTGACTAAGGGCCCAAGTAAGTCCATGGGGGTATACGGAGGTGATATTCCCACAGCTAGTCTCCGAGCACTTTGTATTCATCGTGCAGGGTGTCCTGGAGGTTTCCGAGCAGGTCAGGTCTGGTCGGATGTTGTTGAAGACTTCTTCCGACCAGGTTGCTTGGTCGCAACTGTGCTCGGTGTAGACTCCCGACCAGGTAAGGCTGGTCGGAGATGATGAAGCAGTAGCGGAGACCGAGTCATAACTGTCCGAAATATCCAGTGTCGTCCTGCCGAGAGGATGCGAAGTGCTGAAAGAAAAAATTTGAGGATCTTTCCTCTGGTGAAGTGTATCCACTTGGAGTTTTGCCAGACTGTAAGGGTCATCAGAACCCTAGTAGAAGTCTGTACGGATCCATGGCGAGGTGTAAAGGAAAAAGGAAAAAATACATTCACCGTAAGGTGAAGTGTATCCACTTAGTCCCCGAGCTTGGTAGTAGGTGTCGTAGGCACGTGGTGCCGAGCTTGTAGAGCATCTGTAGAAACAGAACATGGTCATTTTGCAAAAAATGACATGTGTACACGTAGTCCCCGAGCCTGTTGTAAGAAGCAGTAAGTTTCTTGTAGAAGGGTCAAAAAAGAGATTAAAATTAAATGTAGATAATTGAAGTAATGGACGAAGTCCCCGAGAATGTTGGTGTCGATCCTGAATTCCTCGAGCATGGTCGAGGAGTCTTGCTGAGGAAGAAAATGTCGACCAGTTACTGTAGTAGCAACAATTGATCTGTAGAAAATGTATTGCTGATCTGTGGGGTTTGCACAGCGTATAGCGGTTTATTAATCATAAGCGCACATTGAAGCAAAAAGTAAAGAAGTAAGGCGAACGGGCAGGCTGTTTTTGCAAACCGTCGGCCTTGCTAGCCCATTAAGGGTCGTGAAGAAGTGCGGAAGCCGCGGGCGACGTGGCGGTCGTGGGCGTAGTGGGCACATGCTCCTAGAAACCCTGAAGCCGTAGGGGCGCGCCACGCGGTATAAAAAGGCGGACCTCCCGGCGACGGTTCGTCACTTGCTTCTAGCGATTCACTCTTCACAGAAAAACTTTTCCACCTTCACATTCCTTTCTTCACACGAGTAAAGCTCGAGCCTTCTTCTAGCTCTGTCTTCAGATCTAGATCCAGATCCAGTTGATCGAAGAAGCAATGGCGGGTGGCAGGCGCACCAAGGCGATGGCGACGAAGGCAAAGAAGGCAGCGGAGGCGGCGGCGGCAGAAAAGGCGGCAGAGGCCGGGTCCGGTGACGTCGTCGTGAAGCCCGACTGGACGAGGGGATGGACCTGAAGCGTCCTTCGGAAGAAGAGTCTGGAAGACCTCGTCGTTGCTGGCATGCTCCCCGACGAAGTAACCGGTGGGTGGAGGGATGCCTATCAAGAGGAGTTCCCGACGCCGAATACCACCGAGCTTGTCGTATTCAAGGCGTTCTTCAGGTGCGGCCTCGGAATCCCAGTCCACCTCTTTCTCCATGGGCTGCTGGATTACTACCAGATTGCGTTGTGCAACTTGAATCCAAATTCAATGTTGCACATCGCGGTCTTCATTCACTTCTGTGAGGCATATTTGGGCATAGAGCCCCACTTCGATCTCTTTCGCTACTTCTTCTGACTGAAGACCAACGGCACCGGAACCTCCAACATCATGGGGTCGGTGTACCTCCAGCTCCGGGATGGTATGTCGGGGATGTACATCGCGATGCCGTTGCAGTCGAAGGCGATGGAGTACAAAGCGAAGTGGTTCTACATCCACCAGGAAGCGCCACACCCACCGTGTGATCCGGCCTTCACGCCGAAGGTTTAGGCCACCTGGTCAGAGCTTCCTGGAGCGGCGGGTATGGAGCAAGTCGAGGAGCTCCTGAAGCTAATCCACTGGCATAACATCGACGGTGTTGCCGTCGCTTGGAACTTCACGATCCAGTGCTGCCAACCCTGCAAGGAGAGGGATCACTCGACATACGAGTACGCCGGGGATGACGACGGCATGCGCGAGGCGCCGGAGGAGCTCATGGTGAAAGAGGCGCAGTTGCAGATGGACGCGCTCTTCGACCTCAATAAGAGGACAAGGCCAGAGCAGATACGGAGGTCCTACCAGCTGACGTATCCTCTGCCAAAGGTACTTTAGATGCCCTGTTGCTATTTGTTGAAATGCCCCGGAGGGCTTGTATATGCTGACTCGCATCGAATGATTGTCCAGGGGCGCGAAGCATTCGTCTTGCTAGGCCCATTGAAGGTGTGGCCGAAGGGGGTTGACCCGTGCTGCACGGATGCTGGTCGACGTGGAGAGCCGGAGGCCGAAGAGGTGTCAGAGGATGACAACGATGAAGAGGAAGAGGAGGCCAGCCAGCAGCAGGGGAGCCGAGTCCCCGAGTCTGGGGCGAGGAAACTACGTGGGCGTGGCGATCCCAAGGGGAAGCGCCAAGCCGCCCCGACGAATAAGAAGAAGAAGAAGGCATCGCTGGGGACCGGCGACGCCTTTAACATTAACGAAGAAGTATGGTAAAGCATGGCATAATGTTCATGAGGATCACAAACTAGCATAAAAAGTGTCTAATCCACCAAACTATACACAAAGCTAGCATGACATGATATACAAGATAGCATATGCTAGACTAAAACAAAACATGATACAAAAGAAAATGTACATGCAAGAACTATACACGTGAGCACATGAAAGTCCATCTCATACCACAAGACATAAATCAAGGATGTACAAGGTATGAGTGTATGAGAAAGCTCACCAAGTTGTAAAAGCCTCTTTGGAGGCAAATCTAAGCGGGATGCAGAGAACCATAAAAAACTTGATCACATCTAAAGGACATAATTCCATTCGGTGCATGTTCTCCACCCCGCGTCCTCATATCTACACACAAGAGGACAAAGTAACCCGAGTCTTGGATCCCGAAGGGTTAGCAAGCATGTACTTGGGAACCCAAGACTTGGTCACAACTCTCAAAGGAGCACTCAACTTATCATGTGGGTTAGCATGATGCAACTTTCGGTTCAAATGCAATTTTGAAACATCCTTGGAAGCATTCCTCAAAAGGACAACTCGAGGAGAAGAACGAGTCGTACCACGAGAAAAGAGGCAAACATCTTCCAAGGTCTTTGTAGAAGAACCAATATACGCACCATGAGAAGCATGACGTGGACCAGGAGAAGTAACACTAGAATCATGTCCACGACCATGACCCAACCCACTAGAAAAGGAGTCATAAAACCCATCAACAAAGAGGGGCTTCTTACTAGGAGCACAAGCGTTCATGCCATGTGAAAGGCTATGAACCACCAAGTTCCTAGAAGAGCGAGCTTGGCGCAAGCGTTTGGCACGCCGATAGCAAAAACTTTCTTGATGCCCATCTTTCTCACAAAAAGAGCAATGGTACACAGGCCTATTGGAAGGCACACCATTCTCCAACAAGTGAGAAGTCCCTTGGGACTTAGAACAAGAAGCATCAACGTTCAACTTGGTGCCAACACTAGGAGCACACGTGCCATGGGAAAGGCTACGCGGCTTCCTAAAAGCCTTAGCTCGAATACGTCGCTCATGTTTGACACGGCGAAAACAAAAATCGAATGAATGTCCATCCTTCTTGCAAAAGGTGCAATGGAAAATTGGATTGGGAACACGAGTCTGAAAAATGTGAGAAGCACCCTTGTCATGAGAAGTCCCTTGGACATCACTCGAAGAAACTACAAGGTTAGGAGTAGCTATCAAAGAGCTATCCGAAACCTTGGCACTAATGCTGCATTCAAAAGACTCACGCGCAGCACAAGAACTCAACTCCGGTTGCAAAGATGCAAACTTAGAAATATCAACATCGGAGTTGCAAGAAATGCGTGACTCAAAAGACTTAGCACAAAGACTCTTGCATCTTTTGGCTAAAATCTCATTCTCAAACATGAGGCGATCACAAGTACCACAAGGAGTGTTTCTCAAATTTTCCATCTCCTTTTCGATGCACTCGGCATATGTGGTACGCAAGAGTTCAATCTCTTTCTCAAGGTTGGCACTCATATCGTTGTGCTCAACCAACTTAGCGCTCATATCATGGCGCAAAACCTTGAAAGCCAAAACATCTTTTTCCAAATCAATGCATGATGTGCACATGAAATCGGTGGAAGAAACATCACCAATTACATCAAGCAAAGAATCATGATTAACACAAGAAGTAAGGCAAGCATTTTTATTCAAAGAGCATGAGCTACAAGGCTTAGCATTTATCTCATCAATTTCAGCCCTAGCATGCTCAAGTTCATCTACACATGTGGCGTGAGTCAATTTTAGTTCTTTGATTTCAGCATGCAAAGACTCATAAGAAACACATGGTAACAAAGCATTTGACTTAAGCAAGGCTATTTCAGTTTTAGCATAATCAAGGTCCTTGCGTAAGTCAATGCAAACTAAACATGGTTCAAAAGCATTGGATTTCAACAATTCAATTTCAGATCTTAAGCTATCAAGAGAAAAGCATAGCTCATCATTCTTCCTAACCATGTCACTACAAGAGGTGCAAGGCAAAGAGGCACTAGACTTCAACCTAGCAATGGAGCACTTCAACTTTTCAACCTTTCTACTCAAGGTATCACAAAGTTCAACATATCTAGAGCGAACCTCATAAAGGTTGTGCAAGGTCACAGGACCACAAGCAAGTGTACCTTTCTTGGCCTTGCCAAGTTGACATAAGAGATCCTCTGGTGAAAGCTCATCATGTCGTAGAAGATTCAACAGCTCATTCACCTCGCGATCCCTCTCATCAACTGCACTCCTCCTTCTTCCCAAACCGTCGTCCTTGTTTGCATGTCCATCAATCAAACCTAAGGACAAAGACACACTGAAGGAAGAACTTGGTGCCATTTCCAAAAGCACCGTTAGTGTTAGCCAAACAAAAGCTCAAACACCTCGACGAACAAAGTCGGAAGTACAACCGCTCTAAAAGATCGCCTTCACGGATCCGGAACCAGTTAAGGTAGAGAGATCCTTAACTGGCTCCGATACCAATTGAAGGACCGAAGATGCTACCAGAAGGCGACCAGAGTGGGGGTGAATGGGAGCTACAAATTTTCCTTTCGGAAACTTGTCGCCACTATCCCGAGAATCAACCCCAAAAGCAGACCCTAGAGCTTGCAAGTGTCCACGCCACTAAAAGTAGGGTGGATGCTCCCAAGAAGCACAGCGGGACACTACACAACTCTAGAAACCCAACGCAAAAGTCGGAAATCAAAACCGACAACGGACGAACGAACAACGAACGAAACAGTGCAGAGTTACCTGCATCGGAAGCTGGCCTGCTTCCAATGCCCAAGCGTCGGATGCTTCCGATGTGAAGAGGACCTCTCTGGAACCTTACTGGACAGGCATCGGAAGCTGCTATAGTGAAACCCTAGCTTCCGATGCTAGACCCCCGACGCTTCCGATGACAATGGAAGCTCCGATGGTCAGCGTCCGATGCTCCTTCAAAAGAGCTGTCAGATGACACGTGGCATCGGATGCATCCGATGTGATGAACACAGCATCCGATGCCCCTGACTCCAGCTTCCGATGGTCCCGAAACAGAACTGTTCTTTCGCGAAAATCACCCGATCTCCTCCGAATCAAAAGAACTAAGTCTTAGACTTGGTATGAGGAGTTCCAAGGAGGTAAGTGAGCTATCTCAAAGAGATCATGGCTCGAACCTAACTCCAAATCGGTGAATCGGAAGAATTCGGGGCAAAAGGAGCAAAACTTGATCCGAAACAAAAAACCGACCGATCTACTAGCTCGTGAGGTTAGAGGTGAATTCCTTCGGTGGAAAGAAGTGCCTCACGACCTAGAACAACTCGGTTTAAACAGAATCGCACAACGTCACTCGGAGAGGGAGAAAGAAGCAAATCTCCGACAAGGGAAAAACCAAAATGCGAAGAACAAAACACGGATCGATCCAAATTTCAGCCAACACAAGAGGAGAAAGAAATTGATCCTTGGATTGCTACGGGATGATGAATTGTGTAGCACACTGTGTAGGGTTACAAGCCACTCCTCGCAACAACAAAGCACGGATGGCGAAAAGCTCAAGAACAAGAGCCTGTCTCTCCTCTAACCCTAGCCTTCTCTCATAAGAACAAAATGAGAGTGGCACCGTCCAAGGATGGGCTGCCCTAACCAGCCCCCTTCATATATATAGGCGCACGTCCGAATGACACAAACGCCCTAACATGAAGCACTAACCCAAATACCCCCTAGGGGTAAAACCGTCCAGACCTGACAGTTTCCATCTGACGGCCACGCGCCTTCTCATCCTTCGCTTCGCCTCGAGCAAGCTCCAGGATGCCGCCACGTGCCGTCACGTCGACCACCGCGCCTCCCTCGTGGATAGCTTCGCCGCCACGCGTCGACCGTTCCGCATAGGAACCTTCGCCCAGTTTTGAGGCCCAAACCGGTAAACCCGCCAGCCTAGGTTTTGAGGCCCAAACTTGGAAACCGTCCACCCCGAGTTTTGAGGCCCAAACTCGGAAACCCGCGAGCCCAGGTTTTGAGGCCCAAACCTGGAAACCATCCACCCCGAGTTTTGAGGCCCAAACTCGGAAATCGGCCACCCCGAGTTTTGAGGCCCAAACTCGGAAACCGTCGAGGGTAGCTTTTTGAGGCTCAGCTACCGAACCCGCACCGTAGACTGGATGTGGTTCGCACACCCCGACCACCGGCACCGATGCCGATGCATGTCCAGCCTCCACGCCGGGAACAACGCCTTCGCCTTCCTTCTTGACTCGGCCGACGACACTTGCGCCACACGCAAGCCCGTGTCCGACCTCCCGCCAAGTGCCACGACGCCAACGTCTTCCTCCCGACTCGACCGATGCATTGCACATCCCCAAGTGCTCTTGCTTGCCGATGCCACGTGCCAGCTACCACAGCTGGTCCTCCGGCCTCTGGTCCGTCGGTCCAAGCCTCACGTCCGCCCTTCACCGCTCTAGGTACATCGGCATGGCACGTCCGCCGCACGGCACGCCCATCCTTCACCGCTCTCGGTCCGTCGGCACGACACGTCTCTACTTGACCTTCACCTCGCCATCGACCACTGTATCCGAGCTCCACACCTGCACATCAACACAGCCAAGAGACACATGTTGCACACACACACCAACACATGAAACACCACAACTCAACGCCACCGGTTAGTCATAAGCATTAAGCACATAGCGATATATAGACTCAACCGGGAAAAGCCTCAAACCTTCCTCCCAAAAGTCAATCATTCATCATATATGTTCTCAATCTCCCCCTTGATGAATGCATTGACTAAAAAGAAAACCACAAAGGAAGGGTTTGAAGGCAAGCCTCATTCAAGTGCCCAAAAGCCAAGTAAAAGCAAACACAAGGCCACTTGAGATGAGAAAGGATCATGAAAACTCCAAATAAAAGCTCTCGGTCCCGAAAGAAACGGGAAAAGCGGGCAAAGCCTCCACACAACCAAAGAGTCAAGAGAAACAAGAGTTTCATGAATCCCAAAAGGTACTAAAAAACCAATCTCAAATAAATTGTCAAACAATCATCACAAAAGAAACCCACAAAAGAAACCACCACAACTCAACGCCACCGGTTAGTCATAAGCATTAAGCACATAGTGATATATAGACTCAACCGGGAAAAGCCTCAAACCTTCCTCCCAAAAGTCAATCATTCATCATATATGTTCTCAATCTCCCCCTTGATGAATGCATTGACTAAAAAGAAAACC
The DNA here is from genome assembly GCA_009763385.1 of Coix lacryma-jobi var. lacryma-jobi. Taxonomy (NCBI): domain Eukaryota; kingdom Viridiplantae; phylum Streptophyta; class Magnoliopsida; order Poales; family Poaceae; genus Coix; species Coix lacryma-jobi. The sequence goes on from CM019829.1 coordinate 136,388,662, forward strand.
ACAAAGGAAGGGTTTGAAGGCAAGCCTCATTCAAGTGCCCAAAAGCCAAGTAAAAGCAAACACAAGGCCACTTGAGATGAGGAAGGATCATGAAAACTCCAAATAAAAGCTCTCGGTCCCGAAAGAAACGGGAAAAGCGGGCAAAGCCTCCACACAACCGAAGAGTCAAGAGAAACAAGAGTTTCATGAATCCCAAAAGGTACTAAAAAACCAATCTCAAATAAATTATCAAACAATCATCACAAAAGAAACCCACAAAAGAAACCAAGGTACTTATCCACTTGGGTTTCGAAATTTAAGGTACTTAACCACTTGCACAAAAGAAACCCACAAAAGAAACCAAGGTACTTATCCACTTGGGTTTCGAAATTTAAGGTACTTAACCACTTGGGTTTCGAACTTTCTCCCCCTTGATGATTGAATTGACAAAAAAACTAGGCACAAGAGATGGTTGGAGATACCAAAACCGAAAACTTGGTCCCCAAAGACATGGGCAACGGCTCAACGCAACCAAGCAAAGGATCGGAACAACAACTCAACAAAGAGCAAAACTCGATCAAATAGAGCAAAAGACTTGGTTCCCAATGACATGGGCAACGGCTCGACGCAACCAAGTCAAAAATGAGCTAGCCCTCAAGAAGAGGCAGAAAAGGCTCAACACCACTAGCTCAAGGCTCGATACCAATTGAGGCTGAAACAATGCATTAGAATGCAAAACTGCTAGTCCCTCAAGATAGAGGCACAGAGGCTCAACACAACTAGCAGTAAACTCGATACCAATCACAAACAGCCAGAAATTGGTGAAAACAGCTAGTTCCTCAAGACAGAGGCACAGAGGCTCGACACAACTAGCTGAAGGCTCCATACCAATTGAAAATACCAAGCAAAAACTACTAGTCCCTCAAGACAGAGGCAAAACGGCTCAACACGACTAGCAAACTTGATACCGACTGAGAAAACACAAGGAGAAGCTCAAAAACAAATGGAGTACTAACACTCAGAGCACGCGGAGAAATTGCAAAACAAAACAACTCCCCCTGAAAGCGAGCCTATACACAAATGCTATGCAACAAAGCTCAGGACACCAAAGGCACTCCGTACCAATTGATGGATACCAACTGAAGCACATAAAAGAGCTAGACTCCCCCTAGCTCAAAGCTCTCCCCAAAATTCAAGACTCTCCTATTTATGCCAACACACAAACTCCCCCTTGCAAACAGCTTCTCCCCCTTGACAAAAGGGAACATGCTGAGGGGTTTTGACATTTCTCCACAAAGTTGACACAAACACAAGACAATTCATCAACCAAAAGCATATGGGGGTGAACACAAGGTGTATCGGAGCTGGGGGTATGAACACTAAGCTAAAAATGCATGATATGCACAAAGCAACAGCTTCAAGTGTATAGCAATCAGAATGAAAAGATGCTCAAAAGGGTGCTTCCCTTAAAGTGTAGCAACCAATATAAATGCTAGCAAAGGCTTAAACTGATCAAATGAATACGAAATATGAACAAATAAGCATACGAGCAGTTTTAAGCCATTTGAAAAGGAGTTCACCACTAAAATAGCACTTAGCATGAATAGACAGGAAATCAATCAAGTGCTAACTGAAGTATAAAAGGTGAACTACCCCTAGCAAAGTTCAATCATCATGCCATGGAATGAAGCATAATCTTGTGTTATTTTCAAATTTTATCGGAGATTGCAGCGGTATTAACACAAGTTCATATTAAAGCATGTGATTGCGAGAGGTTGAAAGCATGGTCATTGCCTAACTTTTCAACCGGGCTAAGCCTATGCAAGAAAAGCAATCAGAAGCTTAAAGCACTGGTTTCGGTCTTACACTACACGGCTCAAGTTTAACTCAAATGTGCAATGAGAAACAGTCTCGATACCGTGAGGTGCTGACACATGCAATCCCATCTCGATCTTTTCATTTCACTTAGACTTGGATCAAATTTTAAGCACAAGGTAAACATGAACAATCCAAGCAAGTGAATGACTCAGTGCAAGAGACATAGCAACCTAGCATACAAAAGATAGCACAAGTGATCTCAACACATCCTACCCATGCTAGTTGCCAATCTCAATGGTGAATAAATTAAAGGTTTCATAGTTGATTAATCAAGTTCACCATTTGCAAAAATAGCTTAGCTCATAACATGTATCAAGTGATCAAAAAGAGCCTAAGCTACAAGCATCATCATGAATAAACAGGGCATACCAAAAAGAGCATAATCTCATTCTCATTGCTCTAAACATGAAGCTCTAAAATGCACTAAAATACATGATGAAATGCATGCAAAAACTACTCTATCAAAGACAAAGCAAAACTAGCCTAAAAAGGAAAACCCAAAATAAAAGGGTATCAGAGAAGTCCAACTAAGATACAACAAGCAAAATGCTTCCCCAACAAAAAGGGAAACACACACCAAACTCGCAAGCGAAGAGCCAAGAAACGCTCAAGCGAACAGCCAGTAAAATCCACATTGGAAAAACCACATAGCAAAAAGAGGTCGAAGAAGAAGAGTACCAAAACCCGAACTCAGAAGTGTGTCGGAGGTACCTCATGAAGCTCATGATCACCTGCTTGTGTGATACCCGAGGGGACGCCTGAATCTACTGAAATTTCCGGGGTGCCTGCCTCGCCGAAGTCGTCTCCCCCTCGCTTGATGCTGTCGCTCCCACAGGTGCAGCTAGTGCTCGCTGGAGAACTGCTCGAACGGAACCCCAAGTCGTGGAAGAAGTGGGATCGGGTCCGTGAGCCGAAATGCCCTCTCCAGGCTCCTGTTCTCCTGCAAACTCAAAAGCAGAAGAAAGCACAAGGCATTGTCTTGTCTAGTGTGACCTCAAGGTCTCCACAAAAATGGTTAGTCACATAATAAGCATAAGGTGAACTCTCAACAAAAAGAGATCTACCTATGAATGATACCGCAAGGAGATCTGAACTCAACCTAGTCAAGACTACCATGCAACAGGATAAAGCGTTGTATAGCAAAATGCAGCCTAAAGACATGATCAACCCAAACACAGCCTAAACCTCAACACATGCTACAATGCAAGATAATGATAGCAATAGATCCAAAAGCATGTAACATGATAAAAGTGTGAAAGGCTAGTGCTCAAACTAAACATGTCAACAGGGTACATGTAGCTAACCAAAACTAGCACCTGAAAAGTGACACCTAATGAACATCATACCTCTACAAATAAAGTTCATGGAGAAGTATGGTAAAGCATGGCATAATGTTCATGAGGATCACAAACTAGCATAAAAAGTGTCTAATCCACCAAACTATACACAAAGCTAGCATGACATGATATACAAGATAGCATATGCTAGACTAAAACAAAACATGATACAAAAGAAAATGTACATGCAAGAACTATACACGTGAGCACATGAAAGTCCATCTCATACCACAAGACATAAATCAAGGATGTACAAGGTATGAGTGTATGAGAAAGCTCACCAAGTTGTAAAAGCCTCTTTGGAGGCAAATCTAAGCGGGATGCAGAGAACCATCAAAAACTTGATCACATCTAAAGGACCAAATTCCATTCGGTGCATGTTCTCCACCCCGCGTCCTCATATCTACACACAAGAGGACAAAGTAACCCGAGTCTTGGATCCCGAAGGGTTAGCAAACATGTACTTGGGAACCCAAGACTTGGTCACAACTCTCAAAGGAGCACTCAACTTATCATGTGGGTTAGCATGATGCAACTTTCGGTTCAAATGCAATTTTGAAACATCCTTGGAAGCATTCCTCAAAAGGACAACTCGAGGAGAAGAACGAGTCGTACCACGAGAAAAGAGGCAAACATCTTCCAAGGTCTTTGTAGAAGAACCAATATACGCACCATGAGAAGCATGACGTGGACCAGGAGAAGTAACACTAGAATCATGTCCACGACCATGACCCAACCCACTAGAAAAGGAGTCATAAAACCCATCAACAAAGAGGGGCTTCTTACTAGGAGCACAAGCGTTCATGCCATGTGAAAGGCTATGAACCACCAAGTTCCTAGAAGAGCGAGCTTGGCGCAAGCGTTTGGCACGCCGATAGCAAAAACTTTTTTGATGCCCATCTTTCTCACAAAAAGAGCAATGGTACACAGGCCTATTGGAAGGCACACCATTCTCCGACAAGTGAGAAGTCCCTTGGGACTTAGAACAAGAAGCATCAACGTTCAACTTGGTGCCAACACTAGGAGCACACGTGCCATGGGAAAGGCTACGCGGCTTCCTAAAAGCCTTAGCTCGAATACGTCGCTCGTGTTTGACACGGCGAAAACAAAAATCGAATGAATGTCCATCCTTCTTGCAAAAGGTGCAATGGAAAATCGGATTGGGAACACGAGTCCCAAAAATGTGAGAAGCACCCTTGTCATGAGAAGTCCCTTGGACATCACTCGAAGAAACTACAAGGTTAGGAGTAGCTATCAAAGAGCTATCCGAAACCTTGGCACTAATGCTACAGTCAAAAGACTCACGCGCAGCACAAGAACTCAACTCCGGTTGCAAAGATGCAAACTTAGAAATATCAACATCGGAGTTGCAAGAAATGCGTGACTCAAAAGACTTAGCACAAAGACTCTTGCATCTTTTGGCTAAAACCTCATTCTCAAACATGAGGCGATCACAAGTACCACAAGGAGTGTTTCTCAAATTTTCCATCTCCTTTTCGATGCACTCGGCATATGTGGTACGCAAGAGTTCAATCTCTTTCTCAAGGTTGGCACTCATATCATTGTGCTCAACCAACTTAGCGCTCATATCATCGCGCAAAACCTTGAAAGCCAAAACTTCTTTTTCCAAATCAATGCATGATGTGCACATGAAATCGGTGGAAGAAACATCACCATTTACATCAAGCAAAGAATCATGATTAACACAAGAAGTAAGGCAAGCATTTTTCTTCAAAGAGCATGAGCTACAAGGCTTAGCATTTATCTCATCAATTTCAGCCCTAGCATGCTCAAGTTCATCTACACATGTGGCGTGAGTCAATTTTAGTTCTTTGATTTCAGCATGCAAAGACTCATAAGAAACACATGGTAACAAAGCATTTGACTTAAGCAAGGCTATTTCAGTTTTAGCATAATCAAGGTCCTTGCGTAAGTCAATGCAAACTAAACATGGTTCAAAAGCATTGGATTTCAACAATTCAATTTCAGATCTTAAGCTATCAAGAGAAAAGCATAGCTCATCATTCTTCCTAACCATGTCACTACAAGAGGTGCAAGGCAAAGAGGCACTAGACTTCAACCTAGCAATGGAGCACTTCAACTTTTCAACCTTTCTACTCAAGGTATCACAAAGTTCAACATATCTAGAGCGAACCTCATAAAGGTTGTGCAAGGTCACAGGACCACAAGCAAGTGTACCTTTCTTGGCCTTGCCAAGTTGACATAAGAGATCCTCTGGTGAAAGCTCATCATGTCGTAGAAGATTCAACAGCTCATTCACCTCGCGATCCCTCTCATCAACTGCACTCCTCCTTCTTCCCAAACTGTCGTCCTTGTTTGCATGTCCATCAATCAAACCTAAGGACAATGACACACTGAAGGAAGAACTTGGTGCCATTTCCAAAAGCACCGTTAGTGTTAGCCAAACAAAAGCTCAAACACCTCGACAAACAAAGTCGGAAGTACAACCGCTCTAAAAGATCACCTTCACGGATCCGGAACCGGTTAAGGTAGAGAGATCCTTAACTGGCTCCGATACCAATTGAAGGACCGAAGATGCTACCAGAAGGCGACCAGAGTGGGGGTGAATGGGAGCTACAAATTTTCCTTTCGGAAACTTGTCGCCACTATCCCGAGAATCAACCCCAAAAGCAGACCCTAGAGCTTGCAAGTGTCCATGACCCTAGAAGTAGGGTGGATGCTTCCAAGAAGCACAGCGGGACACTACACAACTCTAGAAACCCAACGCAAAAGCCGGAAATCACAACTGACAACGGACGAACGAACAACGAACGAAACAGTGCAGAGTTACCTGCATCGGAAGCTGGCCTGCTTCCGATGCCCAAGCGTCGGATGCTTCCAATGTGAACAGGACCTCTCTGGACAGGCATCGGAAGCTGCTACAGTGAAACCCTAGCTTCCGATGCTAGACCCCCGGCGCTTCCGATGACAACGGAAGCTCTGATGGTCAGCGTCCGATGCTCCTTCAAAAGAGCTGTCACCTGACATGTGGCATCATATGCATCCGATGTGATGAACACAGCATCCGATGCCCCTGACTCCAGCTTCCGATGGTCCCGAAACAGAACTGTTCTTCCGCGAAAATCACCCGATCTCCTCCGAATCAAAAGCACTAAGGCTTAGACTTGGTATGAGGAGTTCCAAGGAGGTTAGTGAGCTATCTCAAAGAGATCATGGCTCGAACCTAACTCCAAATCGGTGAATCGGAAGAATTCGGGGCAAAAGGAGCAAAACTTGATCCGAAACAAAAAAAACCGACCGATCTACTAGCTCGTGAGGTTAGAGGTGAATTTCTTCGGTGGAAAGAAGTGCCTCACGACCTAGAACAACTCGGTTCAAACGGAATCGCACAACGTCACTCGGAGAGGGAGAACGAAGCAAATCTCCGACAAGGGAAAAACCAAAACGCGAAGAACAAAACGCGGATCGATCCAAATTTCAGCCAACACAAGAGGAGAAAGAAATTGATCCTTGGATTGCTACGGGATGATGAATTGTGTAGCACACTGTGTAGGGTTACAAGCCACTCCTCGCAACAACAAAGCACAGATGGCGAAAAGCTCAAGAACAAGAGCCTGTCTCTCCTCTAACCCTAGCCTTCTCTCACAAGAACAAAATGAGAGTGGCACCGTCCAAGGATGGGCTTCCCTAACCAGCCCCCTTCATATATATAGGCGCACGTCCGAATGACACAAACGCCCTAACATGAAGCACTAACCCAAATGCCCCCTAGGGGTAAAACCGTCCAGACCTGACAGTTTCCATCCGACGGCCACGCGCCTTCTCATCCTTCGCTTCGCCTCGACGCAAGCTCTAGAATGCCGCCACGTGCCATCACGTCGACCACCGCGCCTCCCTCGTGGATAGCTTCGCCGCCGCGCCAGCCTCTCCACGCCGCCACGCGTCGACCGTTCCGCATAGGAACCTTCGCCCAGTTTTGAGGCCCAAATCGGTAAACCCGTCAGGCCAGGTTTTGAGGCCCAAACCTGGAAACCGTCCACCCCGAGTTTTGAGGCCCAAACTCAGAAACCCGCGAGCCCAGGTTTTGAGGCCCAAACCTGGAAACCGTCCACCCCGAGTTTTGAGGCCCAAACTCGGAAACCGGCCACCCCGAGTTTTGAGGCCCAAACTCGGAAACCGTCGAGGGTAGCTTTTTGAGGCTCAGCTATCGAACCCGCACCGTAGACGGGATGTGGTTCGCACACCCCGACCACCGGCACCGATGCCGATGCATGTCCAGCCTCCACGCCGGGCACAACGCCTTCGCCTTCCTTCTTGACTCGGCCGACGACACTTGCGCCACACGCAAGCCCGTGTCCGACCTCCCGCCAAGTGCCACGACTCCATCATCTTCCTCCCGACTCGGCCGATGCATCGCACATCCCCATGTGCTCTTGCTTGCCGATGCCACGTGCCAACTACCACAGCTGGTCCTCCGGCCTCTGGTTCGTCGGTCCAAGCCTCACGTCCGCCCTTCATCGCTCTGGGTACATCGGCATGGCACGTCCGCCGCACGGCACGCCCATCCTTCACCGCTCCCGGTCCGTCGGCACGACACGTCTCTACTTGACCTTCACCTCGCCATCGACCACTGTATCCGAGCTCCACACCTGCACATCAACACAGCCAAGAGACACATGTTGCGCACACACACCAACACATGAAACACCACAACTCAACGCCATCGGTTAGTCATAAGCATTAAGCACATAGCGATATATAGACTCAACCGGGAAAAGCCTCCAACCTTCCTCCCAAAAGTCAATCATTCATCATATATGTTCTCAGAGGAGACCAACGCCTTCCTGGGCGACGCGGCGAAGTTGTTGGAGCAGATCCAGGTAGGAGCGTCGTTGATTCCGTGCTGGTTCGTAGATGTTCCTCAGTACATATTGACCTGGTCTTCAATTGTCTGCAGCAACTGCTGAAGGTCGGGGAAGAGCGCAAGCTCGCCCTCAAGAAGATGGCGCCGCTGGTCGACGAGAACGCGTGACTTCGGGCGGAGGTCAAGCGCGTCAAGGGCTAGTTCGCTGGCCTGGAGGTGAGCTTAGAGAATGCTCACGCGCGGTCGCGGGAGCTGGAAGACGCCATCCAGCAGCGGGAGTAGGAGAACTCCCGGTTGATGGAGCAGGCCAAGAGGGTCGACGAAGTCACTGCGCGTAAGTTGTCGATCTTGCCGTCTCCTGGAGTTCCGCGTAAAACCTGGTCGGAGAGTTGATGAAGACGCCGTATATGCAGAGCTTTTGCAGGCCGGTGAAGAAAAGCTTCTCATGGCTGAGGAGAAGGCGAAGGCCGAGGAGGAGGTCCGCAAGTGGCAGGACACGCACGCGGGTAAGCCCCTTTGTCGACGGCTGGTCGGAGTAGTCTTGTGTAGTCTCATTGCTTGATGTGATATCTGTAGTTTACCAGGAAAACGTGCGAATGCAATTTGTAGATTTGGAAAAGAAGGTGAGCACCAACCATGACCACTTCTGGTCGCTGGCGAAGGAGGTGACCCCGTTGGTGCAGTGCATCGACGAAGAGCCTCTTTTACCGGTGGAGAAGGAGCGACAGACAACTGGAGGTGTCCTGGGCAGGGCTCGAGGCCTCTGGGGCCATTTCCAGGTGTACACGAAGGCAGCGGCTCAGAGCGTGGCCACCCATGGCATTGCCATCCTCCGTTCGCATTATCCGTGGATGGAGATGGAGAGGGTGAGCGCGGGCTTCGCCGTTGAAGCCACAGAGGCCGACATGGATCGCCTGGAAATGGAAGCAGAGCCGACGGGCGCGGCCCTTGTAGCTGATGTAGATCTTTTTCCTGTAGAGCAGCTGAAAGTCCTTGTTTGGTTTTGGGTAATTGATGTCACCTAGAGTACTAACCTTGTCATGAAGTGTTTATAAGCTAGGTTGGTACACTCCAAGTACGAGAGCTAAATGATGATCATGGTATTGGTGGTGATGCCAAAAGATAGATCAAGTGCTCCACGTTTGGAAGAAGAAGAAGAGAAAAACAAAATCCTATGGAGATCAAGGCAAAGGTATAAATAGGATTTTTGTTTTGGCACTCAAGACACCGTAGAGGGTGTGAGTGCATTTAGGATAGATAGCCGTACTATTAAGAGGGGAATATCTCAGTGATCACGGTTATCAAGTGCCACTAGGTGGATTCATACATGCATATGCATTAGGACCTAGTGTGCTAACTCGAATCCTTTGAAAATGTTTGTGAAAATGCCAACACACATGCACAGGATGATGAACACTTGGTGGTGTTAGCACTTTTGCAAAGGAGAAGTTGTTGAAGTAGTTTTGGATCAACACAGAGAAGAAAATGAAGTTTTCTGTGTATGGTCGGTGGTACCGACCAAGTGGTCGGTGGTACCGCCCATAGGTGCTGCGTGCAGCCCTCTCTGTGTTGGGGCGTTTTTGGCCTGGCGGTAGTACCACCATAACCTCGGTACTACCGCCGGCGGTGGTACCGACCAGAGGGTCGGTGGTACCGTGGCTCTAAAGGGTTTCACGAGGCTCTCTGTAGATTTGAAAATGGCCTGGCGGTAGTACCGCCATTACCTCGGTACTACCGCCCGCGGTGGTACCGACGCAAGGTCGGTAGTAGCTTGCTTTTCGCAGAGCTCTCTGTTCGCGGCCGATTTTGGCTTGGCGGTAGTACCGCCATAACCTCGGTACTACCGACCTCCGAGGTACCGACCAGAGAGTCGGTGCTTCGCCTAAATCAGCGGGTCGTGTGTTAAACGGCTAGTTTGACTCTGTCGGTACTACCGCCCAGGAGGGGTCGGTACTACCGACCAAGCGCAGAAAAGTAGGGTTTGGGCGGTCGTCCTCCCCTCTCTATAAATTGGCCGTGGCCGCCTTTGGGGAGGACTTCTTGACCTTCCGACTTCTTGAACATCCTTTTGAGCAAGATCTAATCCCTCCCTCCGATCTCTTTGCTTGTTAGTGCGAATCCAAGTGAGATCGAGAGATCCAAGTGCATTTGCTTGTGAGTTTGCATCTAGTGGCACTTGGCGATTGTTGTTGCTGCGGATATTCTTATTACTCTTGGTGGTTGCCGCCACCTAGACGGTTTGGAGCAGCGAAGGAGATAAGGCACGAGTGGTGATTGTTCGTGGCCATCTCCCGGTGATTTGTAAGGGGTTTCTTGTACCTTCCCCAGCGGAGCGCCAAAGGTAACTCTAGTGGATTGCTCGTAGCTTGTGGATCCCCATCTTGTGTTGGTTGTGCGGCACCCTGTTGAGGGTTAGGCGTGTGATGCCTATTAGCGCGTGAACCTCCAAGTGGGTGTATCGCTACAACGGGGACGTAGCTTGCCGGCAAGCAAGTGAACCTCGGAGGAAAAATTATTGTGTCAACCTGTCTCCGTGGTATTCTTTGATATTCATTTATTAATCTCTTGCCGGCTCGGTATACACACCTCTATCTCTTGTACTTACATTTGTTACTTTCTTGCAAGTTATTTTTATATACCTTGTTGTTAGTTACATTCTCTTATCTTGTGTAGTGATATACATTATTGCTTATTTAGTTGTTGAATAGCTCCTTTGATATTGTGTGACTTAGAGTTTGTGGTCATCTAGAATCGCGAATAGGTGGCTTGCATCTGTGTAGAGCTAGCGCAAACTTCGCTTCGCCATTTAGTTGTCTAACTAGTTTGTTTAAGTGTTGTTGTAGAAATTTTTATAGGCTATTCACCCCCCCCCCTCTAGCCATTTAGGACCTTTCAATTGGTATCGGAGCAAGGTCACCGTTTATTTGAGGCTTAACAACCTTCGGTGTCAAAATGGCTCATATCAACAACACCAAAAGGCCACCCCAATTTGATGGCACAAACTATAGCTACTGGAAGGCAAAAATGACCACTCATTTAAAGTCAATCAATAGAAAGATATGGCAAGTTGTGGATGTCAAGATTGAGATAGTCGATCCGGAGCATCTCACCAATGCCGAAGAAGAGAAGATGCAGAACAATGACATTGCTCTCAGTGCTATTCATGATGCCGTTGATGAGAGGGTATTTGAGCAAATCAAAAATTTGGAGATGGCATATGATGCTTGGAAGAAATTGGAAGAATCATTTGAGGGCACTCAAGTAGTGAAAGGAGCAAAAGCATACATTCTCAAAGAAAAGTTTGCTAGCTTCAAGATGAATGAAGATGAAAGTGTTCCAGAGATGTTCCATAGGCTTCAAGTGCTTGTCAATGATCTCAAAGCACTTGGAGAAGAAGTGAAGAACAAAGACTTCTCTCATAAATTCTTGAGATGTCTTCCCAACAGATTTGAAATGTTAGTCACGTTGCTTGTAAGAAGCGGTTTGGACACTATGACACCAAACCAAGTTCTTGGAGATGTAATGACCGATGACACCTACAGAGATGAGAATGATCAAGAAGTAAATAAGGATGAGAAGAAGAAGAGTGTGGCATTCAAAGCCACAACATCATCATCAAAGAACAAGGGCAAAGCAAAGAAAGAAGATTCTAGCGAAGATAACTGCTCAAATGACAGTGATGACGATGATAAAGAGATGGCTCTATTTGTCAAAAGGTTTGGAAAATTCATGAAGAAGAAGGGCTACCGAGCAAGGAGGAAGAAGACTTCATACAAGAACAAGGATGAACCAAGGAGGTGCTTCAAGTGCGGTAGCAAGGACCATCTTGTTGCTCAATGTCCGTACAATAGTGAGAATGATGAAAATGACAACAAGAAGGACAAGAAGAAGGAGAGGAAAGAAAAGAAGAATTACACAAAGAAGAAGAAGGGGCAATCATATATGGTCACTTGGGATAGTGATGCATCCACAAGTGATAGTGATGAAGATAGTGATAATGAAGATCGCAAGACAAGCAAGAAGAAGGCACTTGCAAGTATTGCTATCAACAACAAGCCTTCAATCTTCGACACTCCATCATGCTTCATGGCAAAGGCCACAAAGGTACTATCTGATGATGATGAGAGTGATAGCGATGATAGTGATGATGATGAACCTACTAAAGATGAATTAATTGAAATGCTTGATGATGCTAGAGAACACTTTGATAAAAAGAGAAAGGAGTGCAAAGAATTGCAAAAGAGACTAAAAGCTCTTGAGCAATCCTTTGAGGAGCTCAATGCTACTCATGAGAGGCTAGTGGAAGCCCATGAGGAGCTTGGCAATGCTCACACTAAGCTTAAGGAAGCTCACTCCTCACTTGTTGATCAAGCTAAAACTGAAAAAGTGGTTAAAACATGTGACATAGGCATAGCTTGTGAGATAACCGATGAATCTTTCTATAAGCCTATTATTATTGCTGCTACTAACCCTTCATGTAGCTCATCATCTACCACTACTACTTCATCTATGGATGATGGCTTCACTTGTGATGCCTCACTCATGGTTGAGAATGAGACATTAAAGAAGGAGGTAAATGAGCTCACTCACGCCTTAGGTAAAGCCTATGGTGGTGAGGCCCGCTTGCTTAAGTGCTTGGGTAGCCAACGGTTTTCTCTCAACAAAGAGGGATTGGGCTATACCCCCAAGAATGGCAAGGCGGCTTTTGCTACTCACAAGACTAGTTTTGTGAAGAGCAATGGTCGGTTTTGCACTAGATGCAAGCAAAGTGGGCATGTAGAACAATATTGCAAGAACAAGAACAAGAACGCTAATGTATCCTCTATTAAATTTGATTCTTGTTATTTGCTTACCAAGGGTGTAAATGGCATGAAAGCTAAATTCATTGGTAGACCAATTGTGGGCTCAAAGAAGAAAGCTGTTTGGGTACCAAAGAGTTTGGTCACTAATCTTGGAGGACCCAAAAAGGTTTGGGTACCTAAAAAGGATTGATTTGTTCTTGTAGGTCAACTATAAAGCCGGAGGGAGGCATTGGGTGCTTGATAGTGGGTGCACTCAACATATGACCGGGGATTCAAGAATGTTCAATTCAATCAATTCAAGCGGCAATCATGGTTTTGATTCTATCACATTTGGTGACAATGGCAAAGGCAAGGTTAAAGGGCTTGGTAAGATTGCAATATCCAATGACATGAGCATTTCCAATGTGTTGCTAGTTGAGAGCTTGAACTTCAATTTATTGTCAGTTGCTCAGTTGTGTGATCTTGGTTTCAAATGCATTTTTGGAGTTGATGATGTAGAAATCATAAGTGTAGATGGTTCTAATTTGATATTCAAAGGATTTAGATATGAGAACCTATACTTGGTTGATTTCAATGCTAGTGAAACCCAGCTGTCAACGTGCTTGTTCACTAAATCGGGTTTGGGTTGGTTATGGCATAGAAGGCTTGGTCATGTTGGAATGAAACAGTTGAACAAAATAGTGAAGCATGATTTGGTTAGAGGCTTGAAAGATGTCACTTTTGAGAAGGATAAACTTTGTAGCTCTTGTCAAGCTGGCAAACAAGTTGGTAACTCCCATCCTAAGAAAAGCATGATGAGTACTAGCAAAGCATTTGAGTTATTGCACATGGATTTATTTGGACCAACAACATACACTAGCATCGGTGGAAGTAAATATGGCTTTGTGATAGTGGATGATTACACTAGATACACATGGGTCTTCTTTCTTAGTGATAAAAGTGAAACTTTTGATATCTTCAAAACTTTTGTCAAGAAATGTCAGAATGAGTTTGAAACAACAATCAAGAAAGTTAGAAGTGACAATGGGAGTGAATTTAAGAATACAAGAATTGATGAGTTGTGTGATGACTTTGGCATTAGACATCAATTCTCACCCAAGTATACTCCTCAATCAAATGGGATTGTTGAAAGGAAGAACAGAACTTTGATTGATATGGCAAGGTCTATGCTCAGTGAATACAATGTCAGTCATTCCTTTTGGGCCGAAGCTATCAATACGGCTTGCTATTGTAGCAACTGTCTCTATTGCCATGGCATGCTAGAGAAGACACCATATGAGCTATTAAATGGAAGAAAGCCAAATATCGCATACTTTAGAGTTTTTGGTTGCAAATGTTATATATTGAAGAAAGGTGCAAGATTGAGCAAATTTGAGAAGAAATGTGATGAAGGATTCTTACTTGGGTATTCAACAACAAGCAAAGCATATAGAGTTTGGAACTTGGCTCGTGGCATTATTGAAGAAGTGCATGATGTTGAATTTGATGAAACTAAGGGCTCTCAAGAAGGAAATGAAAATCTTAATGATGTGAGAGGCGCTCAATTGTCAAATGCAATGAAGAATATGGATATTGGTGATATTAGGCCAAGACAAGTGGATGATAATGAAGATGACCAAATGTTCTCCTCAAATGAGCAAGTTGATGCAAATCAAGCTAGTGGTTCTCATGATCAATCAAGTGCCAGTGAAGATCAACAAGCTAGTTCATCTCAACCGAGCAATCAAGTGCAAATCCTCCAACCAACCAATATTGCAAGAGATCATCCCATAGATCAAATTGTTGGGGATATTAGAAGTGGTGTGCAAACAAGATCAAGATTGGCATCATTTTGTGAGCATTTTTCTTTTGTGTCATCATTTGAGCCAACCAAGATAGAAGATGCATTGATGGATGTTGATTGGGTAAATGCTATGCATGAAGAGCTAAACAACTTCACCCGCAACCAAGTTTGGGAACTTGTTGAGAGACCAAAGAATTACAATGTAATTGGAACCAAATGGGTATTTCGAAATAAGCAAGATCAAGATGGGATAGTAGTAAGAAACAAAGCAAGATTGGTAGCTCAAGGTTACACTCAAGTTGAAGGTCTTGATTTTGGAGAAACATATGCACCGGTTGCAAGAATGGAAGCTATTAGAATTCTATTGGCTTATGCATGTGCTCATAATATCAAGTTATATCAAATGGATGTCAAAAGTGCATTTCTCAATGGGTATATCAATGAGTTAGTATTTGTAGAACAACCTCCCGGTTTTGAAGATGACAAGAAGCCCAACCATGTTTACAAGCTCAAGAAGGCGTTGTATGGTTTGAAGCAAGCACCAAGAGCATGGTACGAGAGGTTGAGAGATTTCCTACTCTCTAAAGGTTTCAAGATGGGCAAGGTTGATACTACTCTCTTCACCAAGAAGATTGGCAAAGACTTGTTTGTGTTGCAAATATATGTTGATGATATTATCTTTGGGTCCACCAACCAAGAGTTTTGTGAAGAGTTTGGGAATATGATGGCAAATGAGTTTGAGATGTCTATGATTGGAGAGCTTAGTTACTTCCTTGGTCTTCAAATCAAGCAAATGAAGAATGGCACTTTTGTGAGTCAAGGCAAGTACATCAAAGATATGCTCAAGAAGTTTGGTCTAAATGATGCAAAAGCTATTAGTACACCTATGGGAACAAATGGACATTTGGATAGTGATGCTAGTGGCAACATGGTGGATCAAAAGTTGTATCGGTCTATGATTGGAAGCTTACTCTATGTGACCGCTTCTAGGCCGGACGTCATGTTTAGTGTATGCATGTGTGCAAGATTTCAAGCTTCACCAAGAGAGAGTCACTTGAAGGCAACTAAAAGAATATTGAGATATTTGAAGCATACACAAAATGTTGGATTGTGGTATCCCAAGGGGTCAAACTTTGAGTTGATTGGATATTCGGACTCCGACTATGCAGGATGCAAAGTTGATAGAAAAAGCACATCGGGCACATGTCAATTACTTGGAAGATCACTTGTATCATGGTCATCGAAAAAGCAAAACAGTGTTGCACTTTCAACCGCCGAAGCAGAATACATATCCGCAGGGAGTTGTTGTGCTCAATTACTTTGGATGAAAGCAACCTTGGATGACTTTGGAATTAAATTCCAACAAGTACCATTGCTATGTGACAATGAGAGTGCAGTGAAGCTCACCAACAATCCAGTACAACATTCAAGAACAAAGCACATTGACATTCACCATCACTTCATAAGAGACCATCAACAAAAGGGTGATATTTCAATTGAGAATGTTGGTACCGATGATCAACTTGCCGATATATTCACCAAGCCACTTGATGAAAAGAGATTTTGCAAGCTAAGGAATGAATTGAATATACTTGATTTCTCAAATATGAGTTGATGCACCTTCCATTATATGACATGCCTCTCCTTCGACAAAGCAAAGGTAAAATTGTTTGGCATGACATTCATTCTTGCTAAGGATATGTTTAGTGCATTTAGACATTCCTTGCATCTTATAGGCTCATTCATGAAAATAAAATACTTTTGATGTACATATGGTACCACTATTGCTTCTATGTTTGATATGATCTAGTGGTAGCATATGACATGTTTATAGGCTTGTGAACCTAGTGTTTGATCTTGAAAACAAGCATTCAAGGGTTTAACCGACGTGAGTAAGATAACCATTGAAAGATGTGTGAAGAAGCTTACTCTAGAGCAAACCGTGTTAAATATCTTATGTTTGTTTGCTAGGTTGAACCATACTGTGAACTTGATCACCCTATTGATTAACTTAACTCCTACTAAAATTGGTGTGCCTTTTATGGTACTTAATGACAAAGGGGGAGAAATGGTTACTAAGATAGATATATATAACAAAGGGAGGATCAATTAAAATTTGCACATAAGTCGGGGGAGCAAGCTCATGAACTTATTGTTGCATTTGAATGTGCATATTCATATGAGTGATTGCATTGTAAAAATTTAAATTCAATATACATGCTTGTGTGATGTATGCTAGAAATAAATTTTGAATGATGATTTGTGAACTAGCATGCATAAGTGGTAGCTAGATGTAATCTATTTTTGCAAAGTGGTACTAGAACCTTTTATATAATGTTGATCTCATAAGGTCTCTAGTGTTTTTGTAAGTCTAGCGAATCAAGATGCTAAGGATGGTGTACATTGGCAACTCCGATTGGTATCACGCATCAAAGGTCCATTCTTTACACCTTAGCATCATTTGATAGTATTACTCTCCCACATTTCATATCCATGCATATGTGCCGAACTTGAACCAAACACTATAGCACATATGTAGGGGGAGCTAATACTAACAAAGTGGTGACTCAAATTTTCAAACATATATCTTTGTGAAAGGTTGTCATCAATTACCAAAAAGGGGGAGATTGAAAGTCCTTGTTTGGTTTTGGGTAATTGATGTCACCTAGAGTACTAACCTTGTCATGAAGTGTTTATGAGCTAGGTTGGTACACTCCAAGTACGAGAGCTAAATGATGATCATGGTATTGGTGGTGATGACCAAAAGATAGATCAAGTGCTCCACATTTGGAAGAAGAAGAAGAGAAAAACAAAATCCTATGGAGATCAAGGCAAAGGTATAAATAGGATTTTTGTTTTGGCACTCAAGACACCGTAGAGGGTGTGAGTGCATTTAGGATAGATAGCCGTACTATTAAGAGGGGAATATCTCAGTGATCACGGTTATCAAGTGCCACTAGGTGGATTCATACATGCATATGCATTAGGACCTAGTGTGCTAACTCGAATCCTTTGAAAATGTTTGTGAAAATGCCAACACACATGCACAGGATGATGAACACTTGGTGGTGTTAGCACTTTTGCAAAGGAGAAGTTGTTGAAGTAGTTTTGGATCTGCGGATACATGGGTGTATGCCGAGTCTCTGTGTGATGAGTGATTGTCAATGGAGATGATGCGCATGTTCTTTGGCTTGTGTTGTGCAGGTGTCGAGCACGGAGACAGTGATCGATGGCGGGTGAAGGTCAAGTTGCGACGTGCCGTGCCGACGGACCGGGCGCGATGAAGGATGGGCGTGCCGTGCGGCGGACGTGCCATGCCGATGTATCGGACGGTGAAGGGCGGACGTGGACTTGGACTGATGGACTGGAGGCCGGAGGATCAGCTGTGGTGGCTGGCAGCCTGCGACAGCGACAGGCGGAGAAGTGCGATCATGTCGGTGGAAGGGGTGCACAGGCGGTGCATCCCCTCTACGACGCCGGTTTGTTGGTAGAGCCCGGGAAAAACCAACGGTGGACGGTTTCCAGGTTTGGGCCTCAAAACCTGGGTGCTGGGTTTCCAGGTTGAGCCACAAAACCTGGGCGCGACGGTTTCCAGGTTGAGCCTCAAAACCTGGGCGTGGGCCGGTTTCCGAGTTTGGGCCTCAAAACTCGGGCGCGGACGGTTTCCGAGTTTGGCCACAAAACTCGGGCTGGAGGCTGGTTTCCCGGTTTGGGCCTCAAAACCGGGGGCTGATGGAAAAGGCTGGTTTCCCGGTTTGGGCCGCAAAACCGGGGGTGCAGAGTGGTGGCGGCACGTGGCGGCGATCTAAAGGTTGCGTGGAGGCGACGCGGAAGACCGTGCGGGCGTGGCCGTCGGATCTACCTACCACCAGCGGGTGGACTAGAATAGCCTTAGGGTTAGGCTGGTCCGCTCTGTAAATTAGAGTAGAGAGGGGTAGAGTAGGAAATAGACTTAGGCTAGGTTAGTATAAGTAGTCTAGGGGAGACACCCTCCTCCCGATCTCAATCTCAGTTAGAGCTTTCATTTCCTAGGGTTTACACTCTCCCACACCCCTGCTTTAGCTAGTTGAGATCCGCAGAGAGACTCCACTCTGTGTACTGTTGATTCGAGGAAGTGAGGCCGTATCCTCACCTTGGATCCCATCTCTTGGTGTCAATTCGCGTTTTGATTTCATGTTCATCATGTTCTTCGCGGATTGCTTTGTGCCTTGAGTTTTCCCGTCGCTTGATCTTTGTGCTCGGTCCATCTTTCACGATTCCGTTTGAACTGAGTTGCTCTAGATCGTGAGGCACTTCTTTCCACCGAAAGAAATCATCTCTAACCTCACGGTCTAGGAGATCGATCAAGTTTTAGTTTCGGGTCTCTTTTTCTTCTTTCCCCCGAATTCCTTCGATTCACCGATTTGGAGTTAGGTTCGAGCCATGATCTCTTAGAGATAGCTCACTAACCTCCTTGTGACTCCTCAGATCGAATCCCAAGCCTAGAGCACTTGATTCGGAGGAGATCGGGTTGAATCGCCGGAGTTTCAGTGCAGTCGCGGGGTGACCGGACGCTCTGTCGGGCTGACCGGACGCACGCTTTCAGAGTCCGGTCGTTGAGCACGGCGCCAAGCTTTTCTGCGTACTGACCGGACGCTCTCGACCGGACGCTCTGTTTGCATTTCGACCGGACGCTACGCTTGCACTGTTCCCGTGTCATTGTCTCATCTGACCGGACGCTCAGTGAACGACCGGACGCTTGAGCTCCGTGCGTCCGGTCGCGAACAGAGAGCTCCCAGAGCTGTTTTCTGACGACCGGACGCGTCCGGTCCCTGCTGACCGGACGCAGGCCAGAGTCCGGTCGCTGCAGTTTCGCGCGTCTTCGTTCGCGGTTCGTTCGTTCTTGATCGGATTTGAGTTCCGTCTTTTGGGTTGGCTTTCTAGGGTTGTCTAGTGTCCCGCTGTGCTTCTAGGAAGCATCCACCCTACATCTAGGGTCGTGGACATTAGCAAGCTCTAGGTTTCGATTTTGGGGTTGATCTTGGGACAGTGGCATCTAGTTTCCGAAAGGAAATTTTTGAAGCTCCCATTCACCCCCCCTCTGGTCGCTTTCGGGTAGCTTCTCGGTCCTTCAATTGGTATCGGAGCGGGTTAAGGATCTTCCACCTTAGCCGGTTCCAGATCCACCGAAGGCGACATGGATCGCGGCGTGGGCAAACCGCCGTTTTTCGATGGGACGAACTATGCGTATTGGAAGATACGTATGTCGGCCTATTTGCAGAGCTTGGGCGCTTCGATCTGGGATATTTGCAACTCCCCTGATTACGTGGTCTTGGCTGCTCGTGTGACTCAACAGCAGGTCGATGAGCACGATGCCAATAGCCGAGCCCGTAATGCTCTTTTCTCTTGTTTGAGCATGGGTGAGTTTGATCGCGTTTCTCACCTCTCTACGGCTCGGGAGATCTGGGACACCCTCATGCGCTTTCATGAGGGCACCTCTCAAGTCAAAACCCGACTCTACGAGTCGTTCAAGAGAGAGTATGAGAACTTTCGACATCAGCCTGGCGAGAGCATAGAAAGTTTATTCGCTCGCTTTCAGGTGATTGTCAACAGGATGAGGGCTAACAGAGAGCAGTTGCCATTTGACGATCATGAGCGTGCTTTGAAGCTTTTGCACACTCTTGACCGTTCGGTGTGGGACTCCAAGGTTCAGGCAATCATCGAATCGCCGAACTATGAGACCCTCACCTGCGACGAGCTCTTCAGTAAGCTCAAGTCCAGTGAGATTGATGCTATGGCGAGGGCTTCTTTTGAAAATCCTTCTCGCCCGTCCATGGCTTTGGTTTCCGGCTCTTCCTCTAACCCCTCAGCTGGCTTTGCGCTTTCTTCTCTCTTTTCTGTGACAGAGGACCAGCTGGAGTCTTTGGGAGACGACGAGTTGGCTTTGCTTGCCAACCGGTTCTCGCGGTTCCACAACAACCGCATGAACCGTCGTCGCGGAGGAGGACGCACCGGATGCTACGAGTGCGGCGACCCCGACCACTTCATCGCCGACTGCCCCAAGAAGAAGAACAAGCATCTTGGGAAGGGCGATCACGGCCACAGGCGCGACTCCAAGTACAAGGAGAAGCACGTTCCCCCAAGGCACAAGAAGCGGGGCGGCTTCAACAAAGAGTACATCAAGAAGAAGTACTTGGAGAAGCAGCAGGCTGAGCAGCGAGCGTTCTTCGCCACGCTCAGCGATGTCGACGGCTCGGATGACGACTCCGCTCGATCGAGTGATGACGAGTCCGAGAAGAAGAAGCTGGAGGACACGTTCAACGGCTTGTGCTTCTTCGCCGGCGACGAAGGCCTGTGTACCATGGCGCTCGGAGATGAGGTCGACGGCGAGCCGGAGCGTACCCCTCGGAACGACGACGACGACGACACCTCCCAGGTATCTCTCACCTACGACGAGCTTTCCTCCGAGGTTGAGAAGTTGACTGCTGCCCTCCTTAGTCAAGACAAGTTGCTTAGGCGTGCCGCTAGAGAGCGCAAGGAGTTTAGGCAGAAGTGGGAGGACACGGTGAAGGAGCTTGAGTTCGCTCGGTCCACCGTGGTTGTGTCGGAGGAGTTGGAGTGCGAGAGTTGCGCCGCGCACATGACGGATCTTCTCACTCTGAGGAGTAAGTATGCTGCGCTGGTAGATGAGGTGGATGAGCTCCGAGCTAGACCGCAGCTGTTGGGTGCGTGCAAGACTTGTCCTGTCTTGCAATCCGAGTTGGCAGAGAAGAATGCCAAGCTTGAGTCTTTTGAGAAGGCCGGCTCGGATAGCACTTGTGTCAAGAGGTGTGCTTTGTGTGAGGGCCTGGAGCAGGAGATGGCCAATGTGAGGCATGACAAGGTGCGTACCGAGGAGGAAAACACATACCTTCGGACCGTCTTGTCATGGGTGTCTTGTGGTGAGCCTCAGCTCGGGATGATGATCTCCCAATTCAAGCGAGCTGCTGAGGCTCCTGGTGTAGGTCTTGGCCAGAGTGTTGATCTTTCAGCTTTTGGTAAGATTGGAGAGTCTAGTGGTCTGAACCCCTGTGAGAAGCCCAACTCCACCACTACTCCCAAACTAACCAAGCTTCCACCCAAAGAGCCTGCCAAGCCTGTCACCAAGGATGGAGTTGTAGTTGAACCCCCCAAGGCTCCACCCAAGAATCCACAATGGCAACCCAAGCCCAATCACCTAAAGAACAAGCTTGACACAATGCCACCCATCCGAGAGGAGTTGCCACAGAAGGGCAAGGGCAAGGTGAACCATACCCACATCCCTGCAAACCAACAACCCCCTTTGCGCGCGGTGAGGTTTCAGTGTGACTTTTGTGGGCGGGATGGTCACCTGAGTGAGTTCTGCTTTAGGCGCAGGAGAGAGGCGCGCCGAGCTAGGGAGATGCAGAACCCGGACATGTTTCACCCAGCTCGTGGTGGACATGCTCCGAAGCCTCAGGGGAGAGCTGCTAGGTCTGGAGGGAAGCATACCCAGCCTAGGCAGCAGGAGAGAGCCCCTAGGAGGGAGACTAGGCCTAGAGGTAGAGCACCTCAGTTTGTGAGGCCTAGGCAGGAGAGAGCTCCGAGGAGAGACGCTAGAGTTGAGCAGCAGGCTCCTAGGCGTAGACCTCGTAGAGAGCGTGCCCGACGAGGTCCTGTTTTTGCAGGTAACGGACCCCGTGGCGGAGGCTTTGTTGAGCGCCTTGTCCCACCGCAGGTAGAGTTTCGCGGTAAGCGCTTCTTCCCCAGCGGACCACGTTTTCCTGTGCGTGGTGATCGCTATCCCCCTAGACAGGATGGTTTTTACACTGACCGTTCTTTTGAGCAGCCGGCCCAACACTGGTTTCCTTCTTATCTTACTAACCCCAGTGTTGGACCGTATGTTCACCCTATGTCTTTTTATTGATGTAGGAGGAGCGGTTGGAGGACATTTGGCTTGTGGATTCCGGTTGCTCGAGGCACATGACCGGAAATGCCAAATGGTTCTCCAGCCATAGTCCGGTCGCCGGAAAAGAGTACATAACCTTCGGCGACAAAGGTAAGGGCAAGGTATTGTCCGTTGGTGCAGTGCGGGTTAATGAGCACTTTGTGTTGCGCGAGGTTGCTCTTGTTTCTAACCTGCATTTCAACTTGCTTTCTGTTTCGCAACTTTTTCGTGAAGGCTATGAGATTCGTTTCAAACCGAACCTTAGCCGGATCTTAGATCCTCAGGGTGATCTTGTATGTCTGATTTCACCCTTTGGGAATGTCTTTCGCGCGAATTTCTCAAAGTCGTTTGGATCTTCTCGCTGTCTTTTGGCTAGTCCTTCTTCTTCTGATCTTTGGAAGTGGCATAGGAGGCTCGGTCACCTGAGTTTTGACTTGCTTGCAAGACTTAGCTCACTTGGCTTAATCCGAGGATTGCCCAAGCTTTCGTTGGAGAAGGATCTAGTTTGCCATGCTTGCCGGCATGGAAAGATGGTTGCTGCTCCCCACCATCCTTTGACCAAGGTTATGACCTCGCACCCCGGAGAGCTTTTGCATATGGACCTTGTTGGTCCGGCTCGGGTGAGCTCGGTTGGTGGGAAGTGGTATGTGCTTGTTATTGTTGACGACTTTTCGAGGTATTCGTGGGTCTTCTTTTTAGTTGAGAAGTCCGAGACATTCTCCTTCGCTCGCGATCTGATTTTGCGTCTTCAGAACGAGTTCCCTTTGAACTCGATGCGAGCGATTAGAAGTGATAATGGTTCCGAGTTTAAAAATTCGGATTTTGAGAAGTTTTGTAAATGCCTTGGTTTGGAGCATCAGTTTTCTTCTCCCTATACACCACCCCAAAATGGTGTTGTAGAGAGGAAGAATCGGACCCTTGTTGAGATGGCCAGGACGATGCTTGATGAGCATAGGACTCCTAGGCGCTATTGGGCCGAAGCTATGAACACTGCATGCTATATTTCGAATCGCATTTTTCTGAGAGTGTTTTTGAAGAAGACCTCTTATGAGTTGCGTTTTGGTCGCCAGCCCAAGGTGAGTTATTTTAGAGTCTTTGGTTGCCACTGTTTTATATTGAAAAAAGGCAATCTAGACAAGTTTGAGTCTCGTTCTTCTGACGGTGTGTTTTTGGGTTATGGCACTCACACTCGAGCTTATCGTGTACTTAACCTTGACACTAACCGAGTCATGGAGACATCAGATGTCACCTTCGACGAGACTCTTGTTTCTCCTTCTTCTCGTTTTGAGCGTGCAGGTGATCACGAGGTTGGAGAGCCTCTTTTCGATGACGAGGAAGAGGGTGCTGAAGGTATAGATGATCCAGCACCCCCTCCGCCTGCCGCGCCGCCGGGAGCGGCTTCGACGACGACCCGTGGCCCCGAGACGTCTTCTTCCTGGGGGCCGTGGAATCCACCTCGCGCGGTACCTTTTGTACCCGGGGTGGAACCAGCTACTGTTGAGGGGGAGGTTACTTCTTCCCGGGAGGCGCCACGACACATCCAGCGCCAGCACCCCCCTGAACAGATGATCGGAGACATCGACGAGCGAGTTACTCGCTCCAGGTCACAGCACATCTCGCACTTTGCTCATTCTGCTTTTGTTGCGTCTTTTGAGCCCCGAGATGTTGGACACGCATTGACGGATCCGGATTGGGTCAATGCCATGCATGAGGAGCTAGAGAACTTTGAGCGAAATCGGGTTTGGGTTCTAGTGCCACCACCTCCTGACTGTAAACCTATTGGGACAAAATGGGTTTTTAAAAACAAGCAAGGAGAGGAGGGCCACATTGTGAGAAACAAGGCCCGGCTTGTAGCGAAGGGTTATAGTCAGAAGGAGGGAATAGATTATGAGGAGACCTTCGCTCCTGTAGCTCGTTTGGAGGCTATTAGGATACTCTTGGCTTATGCTGCATCCATGGGTTTCAAACTTTTTCAAATGGATGTCAAGAGTGCTTTCTTAAACGGCTATATTGAGGAGGAGGTCTATGTCCAGCAACCCCCCGGTTTTGAAAATCCCAAGTTTCCAAACCATGTCTTTAAACTCCACAAAGCTTTGTATGGTTTGAAACAAGCCCCTAGAGCCTGGTATGAGAGATTAAAAACCTTTTTGCTAGCTAAGGGTTTTAAAATGGGATGTGTAGATAAAACGCTCTTTCTCCTCAAGCAAGGCAAAGATACTCTCTTGGTCCAAATTTACGTGGATGATATCATTTTCGGTGGTTCTTCTCACGCTTTGGTTGCCAAGTTTGCAGATACTATGAGCAGGGAGTTCGAGATGAGCATGATGGGCGAGCTGACTTTCTTTCTCGGGTTGCAAATTAAGCAATCCCGAGAGGGGACGTTTGTGCACCAGGGCAAGTACACAAGGGACTTGCTGAAGCGGTTCGACATGGGTGAGGCTAAGCCTCTTCCGACGCCCATGTCGACGACGACTGCCCTGGATGCCGACACGGATGGAGAAGCAGTGGACCAGAAGGAGTACCGCAGCATGATTGGATCGCTGCTCTACCTGACGGCGACACGGCCGGACATTCAGTTCGCCGTGTGCTTGTGCGCGCGCTTTCAGGCTTCGCCACGCATTTCTCACCGTCAGGCGGTGAAGCGCATCTTCAGGTACCTTCGTTTCACGCCCGAGCTCGGGATTTGGTATTCTGCTTCCTCCACCCTCTCGCTTTGTGGTTTTTCTGATGCTGATTTTGCTGGTTGTCGCATTGAGCGCAAGTCCACTTCTGGGACTTGCCAGTTTATTGGATCTTCTCTGGTGTCGTGGTCTTCTCGCAAGCAGTCTAGTGTCGCTCAGTCTACCACGGAGGCTGAATATGTTGCTGCGGCTAGCTGCTGTTCCCAGTTACTCTGGATGATGGCCACTTTGCGTGATTTTGGTTTGAGCTTTACTCGAGTTCCTTTGCTTTGTGACAGCACGAGTGCCATTAGCGTTGCTAAGAACCCTGTGCTTCACTCGAAAACCAAACACATTGATGTGCGCTTTCATTTCTTGCGAGACCACCAGGAGAAGGGTGATATCGACCTTCGCCATGTCGATACTCATCACCAATTGGCTGATATTTTCACCAAGCCTTTAGACGAATCAACCTTTAATAGGTTGAGGGGTGAGCTTGGTGTGTGTTTCCCCTTTTAGATGGGGGAAGCATTTTGAGATGTACAGACTGACTCTTTTATTGTGAGGCTCTTTTCTTTTGAGTTTCTTGAGTCTCTCCTTTTGGTATCTTCTTTCCTTCAGTTTTGTGTCGGGCATACGCATTTACATTCTGAGCTTCATGTCTATATTCACTAGAATGTAATTATGCTCTTGTTAGTATTGCTCCGATACTTATGATGATGCTTGTAGCTGATGCTCTTTCTGATCACTGTTACATGTTATGAGCGAGCTATTTTTTGGAATGGTGAATTATGCCTAATGTATATAAATCTGAAAATGTTCACCATTGAGATATGCAACTAGCATGTGTAGGGTGTGTTGAGTCCATTCCTGCTTTTCATATATGCTAGGTTGCTATGTCTCTAGTTCTGAGTCATTCACTTGCTTGGTTGTTCATAACTTGCTTAAAATCTGAACCAAGTATTGTTGAATTGAAAAGATCGAGATGGGATTGCTTGTCAACACCTCATGGTATTGAGACTGTTTCTCATTGCACTTTGAGTTAAACTTGAGCCATGTAGTGTATGACCGAAACCGTTGCTTTAAGCTTCTGATTGCTTCGGCATAGGCTTCGCACGGTTGAAAAGTTAGGCGATGACAAGCTTTCAACCTCTCGCAATCACATGCTAAAAATGAACTTGTGAATTCTTTTATCGCTGCAACTCCGATATGAATTTGAAATCACAAGTATATGCTTCATTCCTATGCATGATGATTGAACTTTGCTAGGGGTAGTTCACCTTGTATATATGCTTAGCACTTGTTTGGATTCCTTCTATACATGTCTAGTGCTATGTTGATGGTGACTATCCTTTTGGCTTAAAACTGCTCACATGCTCATATGCTTCATATTTCGTATAAGTGATCAGTTTGAGCCTTTGCTATTTGAGTGCTTAATTGAGATGTTGGAGCTATACTGATTAGAGCATCTTTGCACTCTTTTGACTATATACTTGAAGCTCCTAACTTGCATTTTGACTTCATATGCATTGTGGAAGGAGATCTTGTGTTCAGAGGGAGTTTATGCGAAGAGAGTTGCTTCTCCGATACCTTTTGGCCTTGATAAGTGCATTTTCAACTAGGGGGAGAAATTTACGCAAATCATATGCCCTGAAAATCTTTTGTCCTAGTTGCTTGCATTTGTCGAGGGGGAGTTTGCTAGTTGTGTTGAGCCGTTGCCTCTGTCTTGAGGGACTAGCAAACGTTCCTAGCTTCTCATGAGCTTTCATAAGTTTTTTCATTTGGCTTTCAATTGGTATCGTCTGGTGTGCTTTCCCATTTGGTTTGGGTTGATTTTCAATTGGTTCGGAGTGATTTTCTTGCTAGTTGTGTTGAGCCTCTGTGCCTCTATCTTGAGGGACTAGCATTTTGCTTCTGTTGTCCTCCGATCTTCAATTGCTATCTGCTAGCGGTGTTGAGCCTGTTCTACCTCTTCTTGAGGGCTAGCTTTGCTTTGCTTGGTTGCGTCAAGCCGTTGCCCATGTCTTTGGGGACCAAGTTTTTGCTTCATCCACTTGACCTTCTTCGGCTTTTGTTAAGGCTTCTGGGTCATTTGGTTGGGTTTTCTCTTCCCACTCCTTCCTACCTCCTTCTTCTTATTCATGATTTGTTGTGGAGTTGACAATGCACTCATCAAGGGGGAGATTGCGGATACATGGGTGTATGCCGAGTCTCTGTGTGATGAGTGATTGTCAATGGAGATGATGCGCATGTTCTTTGGCTTGTGTTGTGCAGGTGTCGAGCACGGAGACAGTGATCGATGGCGGGTGAAGGTCAAGTTGCGACGTGCCGTGCCGACGGACCGGGCGCGATGAAGGATGGGCGTGCCGTGCGGCGGACGTGCCATGCCGATGTATCGGACGGTGAAGGGCGGACGTGGACTTGGACTGATGGACTGGAGGCCGGAGGATCAGCTGTGGTGGCTGGCAGCCTGCGACAGCGACAGGCGGAGAAGTGCGATCATGTCGGTGGAAGGGGTGCACAGGCGGTGCATCCCCTCTACGACGCCGGTTTGTTGGTAGAGCCCGGAAAAAACCAACGGTGGACGGTTTCCAGGTTTGGGCCTCAAAACCTGGGTGCTGGGTTTCCAGGTTGAGCCACAAAACCTGGGCGCGACGGTTTCCAGGTTGAGCCTCAAAACCTGGGCGTGGGCCGGTTTCCGAGTTTGGGCCTCAAAACTCGGGCGCGGACGGTTTCCGAGTTTGGCCACAAAACTCGGGCTGGAGGCTGGTTTCCCGGTTTGGGCCTCAAAACCGGGGGCTGATGGAAAAGGCTGGTTTCCCGGTTTGGGCCGCAAAACCGGGGGTGCAGAGTGGTGGCGGCACGTGGCGGCGATCTAAAGGTTGCGTGGAGGCGACGCGGAAGACCGTGCGGGCGTGGCCGTCGGATCTACCTACCACCAGCGGGTGGACTAGAATAGCCTTAGGGTTAGGCTGGTCCGCTCTGTAAATTAGAGTAGAGAGGGGTAGAGTAGGAAATAGACTTAGGCTAGGTTAGTATAAGTAGTCTAGGGGAGACACCCTCCTCCCGATCTCAATCTCAGTTAGAGCTTTCATTTCCTAGGGTTTACACTCTCCCACACCCCTGCTTTAGCTAGTTGAGATCCGCAGAGAGACTCCACTCTGTGTACTGTTGATTCGAGGAAGTGAGGCCGTATCCTCACCTTGGATCCCATCTCTTGGTGTCAATTCGCGTTTTGATTTCATGTTCATCATGTTCTTCGCGGATTGCTTTGTGCCTTGAGTTTTCCCGTCGCTTGATCTTTGTGCTCGGTCCATCTTTCACGATTCCGTTTGAACTGAGTTGCTCTAGATCGTGAGGCACTTCTTTCCACCGAAAGAAATCATCTCTAACCTCACGGTCTAGGAGATCGATCAAGTTTTAGTTTCGGGTCTCTTTTTCTTCTTTCCCCCGAATTCCTTCGATTCACCGATTTGGAGTTAGGTTCGAGCCATGATCTCTTAGAGATAGCTCACTAACCTCCTTGTGACTCCTCAGATCGAATCCCAAGCCTAGAGCACTTGATTCGGAGGAGATCGGGTTGAATCGCCGGAGTTTCAGTGCAGTCGCGGGGTGACCGGACGCTCTGTCGGGCTGACCGGACGCACGCTTTCAGAGTCCGGTCGTTGAGCACGGCGCCAAGCTTTTCTGCGTACTGACCGGACGCTCTCGACCGGACGCTCTGTTTGCATTTCGACCGGACGCTACGCTTGCACTGTTCCCGTGTCATTGTCTCATCTGACCGGACGCTCAGTGAACGACCGGACGCTTGAGCTCCGTGCGTCCGGTCGCGAACAGAGAGCTCCCAGAGCTGTTTTCTGACGACCGGACGCGTCCGGTCCCTGCTGACCGGACGCAGGCCAGAGTCAGGTCGCTGCAGTTTCGCGCGTCTTCGTTCGCGGTTCGTTCGTTCTTGATCGGATTTGAGTTCCGTCTTTTGGGTTGGCTTTCTAGGGTTGTCTAGTGTCCCGCTGTGCTTCTAGGAAGCATCCACCCTACATCTAGGGTCGTGGACATTAGCAAGCTCTAGGTTTCGATTTTGGGGTTGATCTTGGGACAGTGGCATCTAGTTTCCGAAAGGAAATTTTTGAAGCTCCCATTCACCCCCCCTCTGGTCGCTTTCGGGTAGCTTCTCGGTCCTTCAGGATCAACACAGAGAAGAAAATGAAGTTTTCTGTGTATGGTCGGTGGTACCGACCAAGTGGTCGGTGGTACCGCCCATAGGTGCTGCGTGCAGCCCTCTCTGTGTTGGGGCGTTTTTGGCCTGGCGGTAGTACCGCCATAACCTCGGTACTACCGCCGGCGGTGGTACCGACCAGAGGGTCGGTGGTACCGTGGCTCTAAAGGGTTTCACGAGGCTCTCTGTAGATTTGAAAATGGCCTGGCGGTAGTACCGCCATTACCTCGGTACTACCGCCCGCGGTGGTACCGACGCAAGTTCGGTAGTAGCTTGCTTTTCGCAGAGCTCTCTATTCGCGGCCGATTTTGGCTTGGCGGTAGTACCGCCATAACCTCGGTACTACCGACCTCGGAGGTACCAACCAGAGAGTCGGTGCTTCGCCTAAATCAGCGGGTCGTGTGTTAAACGGCTAGTTTGACTCTGTCGGTACTACCGCCCAGGAGGGGTCGGTACTACCGACCAAGCGCAGAAAAGTAGGGTTCGGGCGGTCGTCCTCCCCTCTCTATAAATTGGCTGTGGCCGCCTTTGGGAGGACTTCTTGACCTTCCGACTTCTTGAACATCCTTTTGAGCAAGATCTAATCCCTCCCTCCGATCTCTTTGCTTGTTAGTGCGAATCCAAGTGAGATCGAGAGATCCAAGTGCATTTGCTTGTGAGTTTGCATCTAGTGGCACTTGGCGATTGTTGTTGCTGCGGATATTCTTATTACTCTTGGTGGTTGCCGCCACCTAGACGGTTTGGAGCAGCGAAGGAGATAAGGCACGAGTGGTGATTGTTCGTGGCCATCTCCCGGTGATTTGTAAGGGGTTTCTTGTACCTTCCCCAGCGGAGCGCCAAAGGTAACTCTAGTGGATTGCTCGTAGCTTGTGGATCCCCATCTTGTGTTGGTTGTGCGGCACCCTGTTGAGGGTTAGGCGTGTGATGCCTATTAGCGCGTGAACCTCCAAGTGGGTGTATCGCTACAACGGGGACGTAGCTTGCCGGCAAGCAAGTGAACCTCGGAGGAAAAATTATTGTGTCAACCTGTCTCCGTGGTATTCTTTGATATTCATTTATTAATCTCTTGCCGGCTCGGTATACACACCTCTATCTCTTGTACTTACATTTGTTACTTTCTTGCAAGTTATTTTTATATACCTTGTTGTTAGTTACATTCTCTTATCTTGTGTAGTGATATACATTATTGCTTATTTAGTTGTTGAATAGCTCCTTTGATATTGTGTGACTTAGAGTTTGTGGTCATCTAGAATCGCGAATAGGTGGCTTGCATCTGTGTAGAGCTAGCGCAAACTTCGCTTCGCCATTTAGTTGTCTAACTAGTTTGTTTAAGTGTTGTTGTAGAAATTTTTATAGGCTATTCACCCCCCCCCCTCTAGCCATTTAGGACCTTTCAGCAGCAATAGATTCTTTGTATATGAGAATAGTCTGTAAGACTCTTGAGCGAAAAGAGGCAAAGCTTGTAGCGAGTCGGCGTGCTTTGCATTTTCCTCGAATTTTCGCAGACCTAATAGCCATGAGCCGAAGCGATGAACAGTTCGGCATTGAGGTATCCCATGATCCATATCGTAGAGCACAGAGCTCGTGCACGCGTAGGAGTCATAGGAGTCCCCCAAGGAGCTGCTGCTAGCATCCTATAGCGCAGAGGGCAGACGTTCATGCATGCGTAGGGAGGTACCAGAGACAGGGCCTTTTCCAAGAGGCTCGATCGAGGCGTGGCCTAGGCGAATGGAGACCGTTTGGAGATCGCATGGCGAGCGCATGGGTAGCGCAAATACAGGCACTAGGCGTATAGCCTAGGAGGTCTCAGCTCGAGGTAGCCTTTCCTTCATAGCGCAGAGGGCAGACGCTCATGCACGCGTAGAGAGGTCAGAACGTCCCTCGGGAGAACTACTGGTCACCACAGCGCAGAGGGCAGACACTCATGCACGCGTGTGGCGATGATAGCAGCCCCGGCTCTGAGGCCCCTTTGGCATCAACCAGGCTGCTTGGAGAGGTCGGCGAGCCGTATGGAGAAGTCGACGAGTCATATGGAGAGTCATTCGGAGATGAAGTGGCGAGGCGAACACATCGGTGAATCTTTATTCATCATGTAGAGTACATGGTACAAGCCGTTTAGGCATAGAATCTCCTAAGGTGCTCGATGCTCCAGGAGTTGGGCACGTCGGTGCCGTCAAGGTTAGAGAGACGGTAGGCGCTTGGTCGGGTGACCTCCTTCACCATGTAGGGGCCATCCCAGTGCGAAGAGAGCTTGTGCAGGCCGTCGGTCTTCAGCTTCCGCTTGAAGACGAGGTCGCCAATGACGAAAGCCTTGACGTTGCGATTGTAGTAGCAGCGAACACCTTCGAGGTACTTGGCTGTCCGGAGACAGGTTGCGAGCCGTTCTTCTTCGAGGTGCTCGAGGTCGTCGGAGCGCGCTGGTCGGATGCCTCCTCATCATAGTTCTCAACCCGGGGGGAGCGAAAAGCGACGTCAGCTGGTATGATAGCTTCCGATCCAAAGACCATGAAGTATGGAGACACGCCGGTGTTGCGACTGGGCTGGGTGCGGAGACCCCATAGCACGGAGGGGAGCTCCTGCATTCAGCGACCAGAGTGCTTCTCGTCCTTCTGGTAGAGCCGCTTCTTCAGGGCGTCGAGGATCATGCCGTTGGCGTGCTCAGCTTGGCCATTGGCACGGGGGTGGGCGATGGAGACGTACTTGACGAGCACGCCGCGCCCTTCGCAGAAGTCCCAGAAGACGTTGCCAGTGAAGTTAGAGCCAAGATCGGTTATGATGGAGTTTGGGAGGCCGAAGCGATGTATGATCTCGTCGATGAAGGCAACGGCGTTCTCGGCGGTGGCCTTGGTGATCGGCTTGGCCTCGATCCACTTGGAGAACTTGTCAACGACAACATAGATCCACTTAAAGCTCCCCGGGGCTGGTCAGAACGGGCCGATCATGTCGAGCCACCAGCAGGCAAAGGGCCATGAGGCCGGTATGGCTTGGAGCTCCTGCGCCAGAATGTGGGTTTGCTTGGCAAAGAACTGTCACCCCTCGCAGGTGCGTACGAGTTGCTCGGCATCGGAGACCGCTTATGGCCAGTAGAAACCTGCCCGGAAGGTCTTGCGCACCAGGATCTTTGTGGCAGCATGGTTGCCGCACATGTCGGCGTGGATGTCGAGGAGAATCTCTAGGCCATCTTCTCTAGAGACGCACTTTTGAAGCACTTCATCTTTGGAGTTCTTGCGCATGAGCGCGCCGTCGACGAGTACATAGTTATTGACGCGATGGACGAGGCGCTCGGCCTCAGCCTTATCGGCAGGGATGAGGTTCTCGGAAAGATACTTGATGAAGTCTTCACGCTAATCCGGCGTCGATGCAGGGATGGCTCCGACCAGTTGAGCAGCTGGTGGAGGCGGCGGATCGACGTCCATCGGAGAGGCGGAGCTTGAAGGGTCGACGATGGAAGGCTCGAATAAATCATGGACGAAGACGTCGGCCGGGACCGGAGACCGAGACGACACCAGCTTTGACAGCTCATCAGCCGCTTGGTTCCGATCACGGAGAACGTGGTGGTACTCGACGCCGAAGAACTTGTCTTCGAGCTTCCGGATGGCCACGCAGTACGCACTCATCTTGTCGTTGGAGCAGCTCCAGTCCTTGTTAAGCTGGTCGATGATGAGAGCAGAGTCACCGTAGACCATGAGGCGCTTGACGCTGAGTTCGTTGGCGATACAGAGGCCGTGGAGAGCGGCTTCGTACTCGGTGGCGTTGTTCGAAGCAGGGAACAGTAGCCGGAGCACGTATCGGAGCTTTTTGCCAAATGGAGATTTGAAGAAGAGACTCGCGCCTACGCCGTGTATGGTGAGGGAATCATCGAAGAAGAGGACTCAGTGCTCGGGCGCCTCCGCCTGCACTGGAGTCTGGATGTCCGTCCATTCGGCGATGAAGTCGACGAGAGCTTGCGACTTGATGGTCCGGCGACCCTGGAAGGCGATGTCGTAGGCGCCGAGCTCGATAGCCCACTTTATGATACGGCTCGTGGCGTCCTTGTTGCGAAGAATATCACCAAGGGGGAACTCAGTGACGACGGTCACCCTTTCAGAGCTTTGGAAATAATGACGTAGCTTTCGGGCGGTGATGAGAACAACGTACAACAGCTTCTGGACTTGAGGATACCGGGTCTTGGAGTCGTTCAACACCTCGCTGACGAAGTAGCATGACCGCTGGACCGGATAGGCGTTGCCGACCTCCTCGCGCTCGAAGATGATGATAGAGCTGACGACCCGGTTTGTGGCGGCAATGTAGAGCAGCAAAGGCTCCTTCTCCATGGGCGCGGCGAGCACAGGAGGTTGAGTCAAATATTTCTTCAGGTCGTAGAAGGCACGGTCGGCTTCGTCGTCCCAAATGAACTTTTTGCCTGCCTTGAGGAGCTTGAAGAAGGGTAGCCCCTTTTCACCGAGCCTAGAGATGAAGCGGCTCAGGGACGCCATGCACCCGGTGAGCTTCTGGATGTCCTTCACGTTGGAGGGAGGCTTCATGCGAAGAACAACAGAAGTCTTGTTGGGGTTTGCCTGAATGCCGTCGTGGCTGACGATGTTGCCGAGAAGATTCCCCGAAGGCACGCCGAAGATGCACTTATTGGGGTTGAGCTTCCACTTGAACCTATTGAGGGCCTTAAAGGTTGCCTCGAGGTCGGAGATGAGTGTGTCGGCGGAGCGAATCTTGATGATGACATCATCGACATAGGCTTCGACCTTTTCAGGGATGAGGTCCTTCAGGCAATCCTGGATTGCACGCTGGTACGTAGCTCCGGCGTTCTTGAGTCCGAAGGACATGGTGGTGTAGCAGTAGGCACCGAAGGGCATGATGAACGTCGTCTTGATCTGGTCCTCCACCTTCAAGGCGATCTGATGATAGCCGGAGTAGCAGTCGAGGAAGGAGAGGAGTTCGCAGCCAGTGGTAGAGTCGACGACCTCGTCTATGCGAGGGAGGAGAAAGGGGTCTTTAGGGCAGTGTTTGTTGAGGTCGGTGTAGTCAACGCACATTCTCCATTCTTTATTCTTCTTAAGTACAAGCACTGGATTGGCTAACCAATCGGGATGATACACCTCTTTGATAAAACTGGCTGCTAGCAGCCGGGTGAGCTCTACCCTAATTGCCTCCTTCCTGTCTGGCGTGAAACGACGAAGCTTCTAGCGAACTAGCTTGGCGGTCGCGGAGACATTCAAGGAGTGCTCGATGAACTTCCGTAGAACTCCGGGCATGTCCGCTGGCTTCCAGGCGAACACGTCGACATTGCTCCGTAGGAAGCTGACGAGCGTGTCTTCCTATTTGGGGTCGAGGTTGACGCCAATGATGGCGGTCTTCTCGGGAGCCCCGTCCACCAGGGCCACCAGCTTCGTGTCCTTGGACTTCTTGGCGGCGCGCTGGTCGGAGTTCTCGGGGATCTCCAGGTCTTCGGGGCGAAGCTTGGAGGCGTCGGTGAGGCAGGCTTGGGCACCTTGGATCTACTGCAGCGTCTCCGCGGTGTTGATGGTCTCCTGCTCGCACTCGTACGCCACCCAGAGGTTAGCACGGAGGCTGAGGACGCCCTTCTTGGTCGGGATCTTGAGCACTAGGTAAGCATAGTGCGGAACCGCCATGAGCTTGGAGAGCGCCGGACGACCGAGGATGGCGTGGTAGGCAGTGTCGAAGTCAGCGACGATGAATGTGATATACTCCTCGCGAAAGTGGTTGGGCATGCCGAACTGCGCTAGGAGAGTAATCTGCCCGAGGGGCATGGAGGGCTTCCCCGGGATGATGCCCCAGAACGGGAAGTTCGCCGGAGACAGGTTCTGCTTGGAGTAGTCTAGCTCGCAGAAGGCGGAGGCGAAGATGATGTTGAGGGCGCTCCCGCCGTCGACGAGGACCTTCCGGTAGCGGCAGTTGGAGATTACCGGGTCGATGACAAGGGGAAAGCGGTCGGGGTACTTGTCATCCGACCACTGGTCCTCCCTGGAAAAGGTGATGGGGCGCTCCGACCAGTCGAGGTAGCGGACGTTGGCGAGGTCGTCGTGGATGTCCGCGACAGAGGCGATATCCCGATGAACTTGGCGGCGCTTCTGCTCGCTCTCGATGACGACGTTGCCGCCGAAGATGGAGAGCGTTCTGGGCAGTGCCCTGAAGGTGGGCTCTTGGGGATCTGTGTCCTTGTCCTTGTCGCCATCGTTGCGCTGCCGCTTCTCGTCGTTCCTCCGCACGCCACGAGCGATGATGTCGCACTCGCGCATGGTGTGCTTGCCATTCTTGTGGAGAGGACAAGGACCGTCGAGCAGCTTTTCGTAGTCGTTGTCGTAGTGCGCTTCGGGCGAGCGTTGGTGTTGGCGACGTAGCGGTTGTCACGGCGGCGATAGTCCGGCCTCTGGCGAGAGGACTCGGGGCGATCGTGGCGGCGATCCCGATCGTCGCGGTGGCCGGAGCGGTGGTCGCGTCCTCCATCACGCCGGTCGTCACGGTGTCCGTCGTCGTGGGGGCACTCCGGAGAGCGAGAACGGCGGCGCGGGTGCTCATGATGGCGGTGGGCATCGTCGGCGTCGGCGTAGGAGTTGGCGATCGTCATCAGCTCGGCGACCGTGGCCACCTTCTTCTGGATGATCTTGTCGCGAAGCTCCCGATGGCAAAGGCCATTGGAGAAGATGGAGATGGCCTCGGCGTCGGTGATCTCCGGTATCGTCAGCCGCTTGTTGGAGAAGCAGTGGATGTAGCTGCAGAGGCTTTCATCGTGGTCCTGGCGGACGCCTTGA
The DNA here is from genome assembly GCA_009763385.1 of Coix lacryma-jobi var. lacryma-jobi. Taxonomy (NCBI): domain Eukaryota; kingdom Viridiplantae; phylum Streptophyta; class Magnoliopsida; order Poales; family Poaceae; genus Coix; species Coix lacryma-jobi. The sequence goes on from CM019829.1 coordinate 136,424,854, forward strand.
AGATCGTAGCGCGTGCCTGGCTGGTCACAGGTAGCGTTGTACGTCTTGATGAAGACCTGCTTCAATTGCTCCCAGGTGTCAATGGAGCTTTCAGCGAGCTTGTGTAGCCAGCTGTTCGCTGAGGAGGAGAGCATGACAGGAAGATACTTGGCCATCACGTCATATCCTCCTCCGGCGGCCTAGATGGCGATCTCGTACGTGGTTAACCATTGTTCGGGGTTGGATTTTCCATCGTACTTCTCCACAGTGTTGACCTTGAAGCCCTGAGGCCACTGGACGGCGCGGAGTCGAGCGGTGAAGGGTCGGGGCCCTGTCGGAGTGTCGGCGGCCGGAGCACGGTGTGCACCGTGGTTCACTTGAGAGACCTCCTGGTCGCGATGAGGTGGAGAGGGTAGCCTCCTGTTGGAGCGGCGAGGGCTCGGCAGGCGCTGCGTCTTGTTGTGGGCAGAGCCGGATGGAGATGGTCGACGCGCCCTTTCATTGCACTGGACAACAGCGGCTTTGATGTAGGCGACGATCCGCTGGAGGTCCGGAGTGTCGGGCAGCCTGGCGAGCTCATGGGCGGCGATGGCGAGGTTGGCAGTTGGAGTCGTGTAGACTTGGTGGTCGCCGACCATGTCGAAGTCCTCCTGGAGGTCGCGGCCCCCGTGACGCTCCCGATCACGTTGCTCCTGATCTCGGCGCTCCTGGTCGCGGCGACGTTGGCGGTTGGAGTTGCGCTACTCCCGTTCGACGCGCTGGGCGTCCGTCTCGTTGGGTGGTGGAACGCTATTGGCGGAGATGTTGAAGATGGGACCCCCGAAGTAGGGTGGGAAGTCGGCGCCGGACTCCGTGGAGATGATGGTGGTCGTCTGCGTGGAAGGGGACTTCGCGGGCGACGTCGACGCAGACGAAGAAGTCGCCGAGATGGTGTCGCCGGAGACCTCGCGGAGCGTGACCATGCCGACGACTGGAGCCGCAGGTGCCTAGTTGGAGAGGCTGGTCGGAGACGTCTGGTCGGGGCCGAAGTGCCGAGCCTGGTCGGAGAGTCACCGAAGCCCCTGGCGCTGGAACGTAGATGCCGCACCGCGTAGCCCGTAGGGCATGGAGACCATCGTAGATGCCGGGTGCAGATCGGATCTGGGGCGGCGGGCGGGCTGAGCGCTGGAGACTCCCGATGACGTGCGTTGGCGACGCTGGCGATGATGACGGCCGGAGAGCTGCAAGCGAGCCGCCTCGGCAACGTCGATGCAGTTGGCGATCCTTCGGTTGGCCAGGTCGATAGCCTCGACCAGGTCATCGCAGCGAACGGATCTTGGCGCGCGGGGCGCCGGCGCGATGGCGCGAAGGGTGGACGGCGGAGCATCCGGCGCAGGAAGCTGCGCAGATTCCACGATCTCTGGAGCGGGGATGGAGTCGCCGACAATCCAGATCATAGATCCAATCTGGAAAGTGGTGCCGGCCTCGGGGAGGATCATGGAGCGAGGGAAAGTTACCGCTTGGCAGATCATGGTGTCGTAGCACACACCCCCTACCTGGCGCGCCAACTGTCGACGAAATACGGTCGACAGTCTACCGAGGGGTATACCCAAGGTAGTAGATTAGTTTGAGGGGGCGTGCAGACGTCTACTCAAGTGTTAACACAGATACGGAAGACAGCGATTTAGACAGGTTCAGGCCGGCAAGTCGCCGTAATACCCTGTGTCCTGTGTTTTGGTGACTGGTTTGTATTGCAAGATTGGAATATGGCGTGAGATTGGAGGGGGTCCCTGCTCGCCTTATATAGTCGGGGAGCAGGGTTATAGTTGTCGAGTCCTTATCAGATTACAATTGGTTTCTTTAGGCAAGGAATCCGGATCTATCTTCTAGGATCGTCCTTGGCGAGCATGGCTTCGCGAGAGTCCCTGGCGGCCACGACAGCCTGGTCTTGAGCCGCAGGGCCTTCGGCTGGGCTGTCCTTGACGAAGGGCTCAAGTAAGTCCATGAGGGTATACGGAGGTAATATCCCCACAGTATCTCTTGTGTCATTCATTTTGCTCACTATATCTTGTGTAAATAATTTATTATGCATCTTCCTAGTCTTCGTCTATTTGTGATATATCTTGATCACTAATAGTCATAATTGTTGTTGTGTGACATAGAGATATTAGGTAGAATTGTTGGATAGGTGCCTTGCAACACACCATTTAGGCTAGTGCAAAAAGCTTCGTCATTTGTGTTGCTAACTAGTTTGCCTAAGTGTTTTAAAAATTTTAATTAGGCTATTCACCTTCCCTCTAACCAATTTGGACCTTTCAACAGGGCCACGCTCGGCCACGTCGACATGCTCCGCGACAAATTGATTGAAATAAGTCAGTTAGGTGAATTAAGTGCCAAACAATCCTAACTTAAGTAACTTATTTAAAGTAGATAGTTGAGTCAGTTTTGGATGACTCAAAGACCTAGAAGGCACTTCACTTTAAATCACCCAAACCATACATCAATTTAAGTCGGTTTTTCAAAGATGACTAAACTTATATAAGTTACCTAAGTAACTAAACATAGCCTAAGAACCTATGAATCATTTCAAGTGGTGAAGCTTATATAAATTTAGATAGCATTATTTAGCTTGGATTTTTTAGATAGTCATTCGAGAAGAAGAAACGAATCAGACCTAATAATGGGACCTATACTCTATTTGACACGACTCTACTTTACCAATAAAACTATTTTTTGTTTTTGTTTTAGCTCCATTAAGAGCTGCAACAGTAGAGCTAGAGCCCTTTTGGCAAACTTAACGTAGCAGCTCCATATATACTCTTTTAAACACGCTCTCACATAACACCGTGCATGGTCACTCTTTACATATCCTTTATGTGAGAGCTATTAGAAGTTTTAGGCTTGGCCTAAATAATAATTCTAAATAAATTTTAAAGGCACATTCACACATGTATGGTATAGTGGAGGACTTTATTCCTCACTATTGCTACTCTAGAAGAAGTGAGACCAACTTAAATAGTTGATATCTCCAATTAGTTGAAGTCGGACGATGAGCGTGGGCGCACGACATGCGTGTAAATGGTCCCACGATTTCTCGTCTGAGACCTTATGATGTGCAACTTTCTTTTGTTACTTGATTTTTTTACATGCATGTAGAAAATTATGTTGACATATTTTGGTAAGCAATTATTCTTGTATTAATCATGATTGAGCGGGCTAACTAAGGGCATGTTCACTCGCCTTAGGGCGTGTTTGTTTTAGGGCTAAAATATTAGTCTTGTCATATAGGATGTTGTGATTCTAATTTAGTCTATTAAAAATAGACTAATTATAAAACTAATTTATCAGCCGGAGGCTAATTCGCGAGACGAATCTATTAAGGTTAACTAGTCTATGATTTGACAAAGTGGTGCTACAGTAAACATTTGCTAATAATGGATTAATTTGACTTAATAGATTTGCCTTGTTAACTATCGTAGGATAGTGTCATTAGTTGTATATAATTAGTCTATTTTTAATAGACTAAATTAGTACCGCAACATCCAATATGACATGGCTACAAAAAATTAGCCTCGGATCCAAACAAAACCTTAATACTGTGATTGCACGATTATTTACTTTCCATAGTTGTGACGCGTGTATAAATAGGGACGAGACGCCGTCCTCAGTATATACACATTCCATCTTCTCCTTTTGTCCTAGTGCTATGCTGCCCCTGTCCTCCCCGTCCCGCCGCAGACATGACATCAGCGCCGGGAGAGCAGATCTTCAAAGCCTACGTCTTCTTGTGTCCCTGGCTCCCTGCACAGCAGGGGTGGATATGGGCCTAGGGCCACTAGGGCCGTGGCCCTAGGCGTGGCCCAAAACGCCCACTTAGACCCTTCAATTTTCAGGGCTCAATTGAGGTGGCCGAAACTTTGGCCCAGTAATTCTTCGTGCTGCAGCCCATCAACAGCCTGCCCAGTCTTCTCTTCTAGTTGCGCTCATTCACATTTGGCTTTTGGCCTCCTGCACTCCAGACCAATAGCACACCGCCATGGCCCGCCAGAGCAAGCTAGCACTAGCAGTCAGCAGACCGTTCACTTGTTCTTACTTTCCAAATATTCAATGTTAAATGTTTCATTTCTATCTTTGTTTTCAGTTGTTTCTGATCTAAGTAGCAAACTGTTGATTCAGATACAGGAGACGAGGACAAAGGCATAAGCAAATCATTTTATACTTATTTTGTACCGTGTTATTGTTTTACCAAATTTGTTGTATGATTAAGCGGTGAATTGATATTAGCACTAAATTATGCATCTTTTCGTTTGCTTTTGTGAATTATCTGTACATGGCTGAGCTTGGGTTATTTAGGTGCCTAGATAGTGGCCCTAGATGTCGTGATTCACGAGCTCCGCCACTGCTGCACAGGGTAGGGGACGTATCAAGTTTTTGAGAAGCGTCGTCATGATTGCTCGCTAGACGTCTTCTTTCCTCTACACCAACTTCATGGATATCTATTGACAATATGATTCGTCTACTTTTACGCTAAGTTTTAGATAACCCCACTGTAAGAATGTCCTGAATCTCTTTGTTGTTCGCTCTCATGTGTTTTCATGTTACTAGTACTAGATGTTAAGAAGACCGTTGAGTATTGATAGGGTGGTTGTTACATCCGATAGGATCTTTGATAGAATAGTTTGTTATTATCTTGTAACTCTAGTAGATGAATATGTTGTTATATGTTCTTGATGTACAAGCCACGATGAGGGCGCTTCCCATCCTATATTAACACGAAGCCGAGACCCGAGAGGGCAACTCGTTAACGCCAACTTCACACTAGATAGTTTGAGTTTCTCTTTGATCATAGTGCTAGTGTTAGATCTCACACCTACAATACATGTTGTTCTTTTTTTAATTATCAAACTATTTATATGTCAGTAAATTGCTATTATTTCCAACAAGAGTACGATTTAAAAGGTTTTTTTGGATGAAGCCATTTTATTTTTACACACGCCTAGACATAGTCGACCAAATCCACACCTACAGTGGACAAATCCACGGCAAATGCTCCGATTCCTCATTTTCAGGGATGTTTTGCTTGTAATCCCATCTTCCGGTTGATTTGCTGGCCACTCGGTGACATCCTTGGTTGGCATCAGCTGTGCGGACATGGCTGGCGTCCACCTCAATGAGTCAATGGGTCAGCTACTACTTGTCTGATGAGTTCATGGCGTGGCGAAACACCATCCGTGGCACCACCGGTGAACTCCGTAACGAGTCCATTGAGCTCCGGTGGCTCAATGGGGGCTATGCTGAGTTCTGTGTGGCTGCTTTTTTGCATCTACTTCAAGTTTAGTTTTGATTTCGCAGTCCATTTCTTTTCTACCATCTTTTGCCCCAAGTTATAGATTATTTTAGCTTTTTTAGATATAATTGTATGCACTTAAATATAGAGTATATCCATATGCATAATAAAAGTTGACCGCCCATAGGTTTCTTGTGCTCATGAAAACGCAATCGAAAGCCATTTCCAGGTGAAAATAATAACAATGTTCGGAACAAGCCTTAGAGGCCGTTTCGATCCCTTCATTTTATAGAAATTAGAATCCACTCAATAAGGAGTGTTTAGTTCCCACCCTAAAAATTTTCCACCCATCACATTGAATGTTGTGTAACCAATCTTTTGAGTCAACACATATGCCACAATTTTCAGCCTGACTCAATGGCGCCAGTATTTATTGGAACTACATTAGTAGATACAAGCAAAATAGAGAAAAGTCTGAGAGTTGTGCTTTGGAATGAATTAGGATGCTAAAATTTATTCATCCCTCATGAGAATAGCATTCATTATCCTTAGTCCTTCTACGTCGAGGATAGATTCAGCCGCTATTCAAATTTTCATATCAAGAGTATTAGAGCCATGACATTTTGAGCCTATTATAAGGTTTTATAATCCTTTTTAACACGAAAAAAGCTATCGAAAGAATATGCCACTGCCAGCAGTGGAAACATGTAGAGTCAACTAAGAATCATCACTATTATTTTTTAACTTTAACGAAATAAGTAGTACATAATTAGTATCATTGGATAGATCTTTCGATAACTTTTTTTTGTTAAGAATATACTTCCAGTGTGTGTCTTAAGAATATACGTCCAAGGATAGATTCAGCCGCTATTCAAATTTTCATGTAAGAGTATTAGAGCCATGAAATTTGAGCCTATTATAAGGTTTCATAATCTTTCTTAACACAAAAAAAACTGTCAAAAGAATATGCCACTGCCACCCGCGGAAACATGCAGAGTCAAGTAAGACCCTATTTGGTTACCTCCAACTAAAGTTTAGTTGTCTAAATTTAATAAGGACTAAAGTTTAGTCCAGTGACTAAACCAAGCAAACATAACCTAATTTTATTGACTAAACTTTAGAGGGGGCTAACCAAATAGACCCTAAGAATCGTCACTTTTTTTTTGATAAAATGCGTGCCAGTCCATCACCAGTTGGATGAGATTGTCCTCCTAATGAAGCTCTCTCCACCTCGCGTTACATATTTGAATGGCTAGAGCACCTGCACGCATAGCCCGCTCCGGGAGCAAAGGAAAGCAGCCACTCTTGCATAGCAACATCCAAACCACTGTAGTTGTCGCCGCTTGGTTCCAAACCACCGAGCCAATAATCAGCTTGTTCCGTTGAACTTATCACTCAGAATCAGCTTGTTCCAAACCCACGGTGGATGGTTTAAAAATCAGTCAAAAGAGTATTTTTAAACCATCCACTGTGGGTTAAGAGTTTTTCCCTAGAAGCTGCCGTCGTTGTCGTCCTCTGCTGCCTTTATAACCGTTGGTCCGCTCCTTTCCTTCTCCAGCAACTCGTCGAGGAACGAAAGGAGTAGGGATCCATTGTTTTAGGATTTATTTGGTTAGAGTTTTTTTTTAGGATTTATTTGACAGGAATAGGAGTCTTTTTTGGTTAGAGTTTTTTTTAGGATTTATTTCCTCTCTCCTCTAGGGCAACGGAGAGTCGGAGAGAAAGAGGGTGGAGTGGAGTCAATTACTCCATGGTCTAGCTTTTTTAACTACTTCCTCCCTTGTGAAAAAATATAATTCTCACATCTTGAGGAGTTCACCGTAAACTTTAACTAAAATTATATAAAAAATAATAACACTTATGAAACAAAAATAAACATCATTAGATTAGCTGTAAATATATTTTTATAATATATTTATTTTAAGATATAAATATTAATATTATTTACTACTCCGTGCTGCTATAATTTGGTTAAAGTTAAAATAGTTTGTTGGGCCCGGACCCGCTTTCTATAATTATCGTTCTGTTCGTTTGAACTACTTTCAGCTTGTTTTGGCTTATTCTCTCTCACAGAAACCGAAATTAGCCAAAAACATACCAGCCAAACAGGGTTTGTATCTTTTTTGTACTAAGAAGTACTACTTTGTGCTGCTCAAGTTTTCTCAACTTTGACTGAGTTTGTATAAAATATGTACAACATTTTTATCTTCAAATAAGTTAATTATAAAAGTATATTCAAATATTTTTTTCAATGATATAAATTATATACTATAAATATTAACATTTTATTATATATATTTGGTTAAAGTCGAAAGTCGTTGATAGTAAAAGTTTATTAACGCCCCTTTGTATCTTGCTAGCATTTCTGTCGATCAAACGTCGTTGTGTCGTCTTGTCACAACTCACAATCGGACATCATCATCACTAGAACATCAGGCGCCCTTCGGGCGCCCTGCCACGGATACAAAAACATAAACAAATATACAGTATAATTTAATGTACAACTTTTTTACTCACGATACTCGTAATTGCTAATCAAACTGCAGACAAATATATAAATCAGTGTGTGGACACATCCCATGACTTTTTTCCAGGAATTTCTCCACTTTCATCTTACTACAAGATAATACAATAAATCTTTTTGGTAGTGTAGCAAGTCTTTAAGTGTACAAACATTTGTATAAATATTGCGCAGGATCCAAACATTCTCAGACATGGCAGCATGTGATCCAAACAGGGTATTACAGATTTGGCTAGCATGGCAGAACTTCCTCAGAAATCCTCGATGCTTGCTTGTAGTGGCATTGAAGCAAGCAGTGTTCTATACCATGAATGTCCTGCTTGAGGATCCCCACCAGTTTATTAAGAACATTATTGGCCATTACAGTCACCAAAACAGTCAGCAACCTACATTCCAGAAAGAACATGACATTTCCATTTTTTTTATGATGCGCATTCAGAACATGTAAAGTTATTTTATCAATAAAAAAGTGCAAAAGAAAGGACAAGTGTAACTATGAAAACCTGCATTTTATCAGTAAGTGACAATTACATCCAGCCCGTGGCTCATCTACAAGACAATCTAGCTAAATAGTAAACCATCTGATCAAGAATTATAAGTCCTGCATTTCATCCCTCATATAATGAATGAAGAAGAAAAAAAATGCTACTCAACAACGGAGAAAAGGCATCCCATGGCTTCATGATTAAGGAGGGGAGTATCGAACCATAATTCTTAAGGAAACTCACTCAAAATGGATCTCGGAGAGGGATAGGAGTGAAGCCAGAATATATATCTCAGAGGAACACACCTGTTGTGTAAGCACCTGGGTTTAAGTCCAGACGTCCAGGCAACATCCTCTTAACTGGAGGCTCCACCAGCAGAGATATTACTAAGTTCTCAACTAAGTAGCTGATTTAACCTGTCAAGTTTGGTCCAAAGAACATCATACTTCTGCTAGAGACAATATCCACACGATAACACAACTTCTGTACAGATTCTGTGTTTGTTAGAAATTAAGAAAAGTGTGTTGATCGAAGATGACAATCAAAGCACTCTACTGTAAAATCTCAAACAATTCAGCTTTCTTCCATATATGCATGACAAGTCAAGACCACTATCCTCTTCCCTAAGCAGCTAAAACCACACTATATAGTTTTCCCAATTTATCATCCTAAACTTACTAACAAGGAAAATCCAATTCTTGAGAACTCACATCCATCAGGCAAATCCAGTGGCAGATTGGGCAGACTAACACACGAGTGCTCTTGCCACTGTAAGAAGAGATTTCTAGTTAAGTCAAGAAGTTTGAAACTTGTAATATGACAAACATTAGCTAGAACAAATGAAAACCTAGACTTCGGTGTGAATGCTGAATTAAGCCCCTTATAGAAACAACTAAGACAATTTGTCGTGTAGAGAAGGCACACATCTCACATGAATGCAGTGCAACAAAGCATGTAACAAGAAGTGTTACGAATGAAATCCAACACAATCAGATGATGGTTATACAAACATTTACTTCTTAAAAAGCAAAGCATTGCGACATTAAAATAATTACAAAGACACAGATTCAAGTTGTCAACACTCAACACGCACTGCACTAACCTGATTCTTCCTTGGCGAAGACATGGATGCAGTAGAGGCAGAGCTGGAAATAAAGCAATCCAGAGATGAATGACACCCCTTCAATTCCATGCACATCCACAGGGCCGGAATCAGGACCGAGGTGAAGAGAGATGGATGGACCAGTGGCACGTACCTCGGTACCTGACCAATTCTTCGTGGGCAGCCAAGCAGTCGTCATACTGAGCGTGCGCCGCGGAGGCCGGCGAGCTCCGCCTTATCTCAGCGTCATCGATTCACACGGCTCAGGGAGGGGCCAACGCTTTCCTCCTATACCGCCAACCATGAACATCTTGAGGCCCGACGAGGTCCTCCTAATCTACGCGCCCCCAGATCTCGCGCGCCCCTACGTGCTCCCCCGGGCCACAAAGGCCAATCGGCTTCCATATTCGAGCGATGACGATGTGGAGGCTTCGCAAGAAGGAGAGGCATGGAGGGACGGAGGTGCAGGGGCGGCGGCGGGGGAGGAGAGACCGAGGGAGAGAGGGATTGAGATGAACGACCAAATGAGGAGGGCTGGAAGGAGGCTAGGGTTCAGGCCGTTCAGGGGCGGGAATCTTCGGCGCCGACCAGTCGGTGCGCTCCCTCGCTTTGAGTTTATTTCGGCCCAATTACGTCACGCTTAGAAAGAAGTGGCCCATATACGTAGAACGCGGCCACTAGTTGAAGCTACGAGTATGGCCTTACCCATCAGTTGTACGCAAGAGAAGTGGGCGTGGACCAAGTATAAAATATGAGAGTCAGGATTCCAGTTCCAGGAATAGGCGTACCGTATGTTTTTTTCTTTTTCTTGATACGTATATTTTTTTTTGCTATACTACTTTCTTTTATATTTTCCCTTTTGTTATGTTGTTTCTTTTTTCTTTTTATGTTTCTTCTTCTTTGAACTTCGATGCAACGTCCAGGATATTTTATAATCTTTCTTTTTTTCTTTTTCTTTTTCTTTCTCCTTTATTTTCTAGTGTCTATAAATTCTTTTACTTTCATTTTATATTTTTAAACCTTATTATCCTATTATAATTCACTCTAATTATTTTTTTTCTTTTTCTTTTTTATTTTTTTGTTTTGTAATGCTATTTCGTTTATTTATACTATATTCATAGCCTTTTATTTTAATTTATTATGTATTTTTTATTATTATTGTTGTTGCCTTTTTCTAGTTATTCATTTATTATATATATATATATTTCATAGTATTTGTAATTTATTTTTTTGTTGCTACTATTTTACTCTTATTAATTATTTTAAACTTTACATGTTCATGTTTTACTTTTCATTTAATTATTTTTAATTTAATTCATGTTATATGAGATACATGTATGTTTATGTATGTTTATGTAGTTCATATGATCTTTTTAATTTTATCATTCGTTTTATTATTTAAGTTATTTACTTTTCAATATATTTATCATTTGTTATTTATGTTTTTATTGTATTTTCTATCATTTTGCTCTAACTAATTACTTTAATAATTTTATCCTTTCCACTTATTTTTTCAAATACACATGATGCTCATACATGTGATATTCTATGATATATTTATGATGTTTATGTAGTATACATATTATGTTTCTACCATATTTATGTAATGTTCACATAGTTTTTATAATATTTTCCATTAATTTCTTGTTTTCCTTTTTATTTTTTATTTTACTACAATTAATTATTTTTATGGGCATCTTTTAATTTTTCTATTTTCTATAATTTCTATAATTACTTTATTACTTTAATTTTTACCTTGTTATTTCTAATATTCAATAAGATATGTGTGATGTTCTGTCATATATTTCATGATGTTCATATAGTATATGTGTTATGTTCTATGATGTATTTTGTGATGTTCGTATTTTCCTATGTTCTATTATATATTTTCTTTCTTTGTTTCTTATATTTTTCATGATATGTTTGTATTGTTCCGTTAGTACTATATATATATATAGGGTGAGTTTTCTATACTCCCGGGAGTAGTTACTCCCATCTTCAAAACACCATGTTGCGTATGTGTTCATACTTGTTTATCACTTTGAGTATGTTTATATACTCATGTTAAGATATTTCATGTCTTAATACACTAAAAAATTTCAAAGGAACCCATACTTTTTAATATATTACGAAAATACCACTCACTGTTGTATATAAAATAAGTATATCTGCATACTCTATGTATGCATGCATACTTGACGTATATACTTCCATAGATAGTCTAGTATTGTCGGTGTTTCGTACCCGGGGTATCACACCAACGAGTGATATGATCGCGTGCTTCTCTTCCTGGATGGTGATGCAAGAGGACACAAGGATTTATCCTGGTTCGGGCAAAGAAGGCCCTACGTCCAGCGGGGGGATGTTCTTGTATTACTTGCACCTAAGTGCTTGTACAGGGGAGAATACAAGCTTAGTGAGCGTGGACCGGAGTCCGGACTCATGCCTGTGTGTGGACTCGTGTGTTGTGTCCGTCCTCCTGAATGAGGGCCCTAGCGTCCCCTTTTATAGAGCAAGGGGAGGCCAGGGTTACATAAAGGTATTACAGGTGTCGGGGCGTATGGTGCCCCATACGGAGAAGGGTAGGAACCCTGTCTTGTCGGGGCCACTGGAGCCGATGTGATCGTCGCTGTTGAGGCGTCCTTGGGTCGTGGCTTCCATCCTGGGCGCGGACGTGGTGGCGCGACAAGGCGGGAGCCGTACAACACCCATCCCGGAATGTACAGTACGCGGTGAGGTCCCTCCGGGTCTTGGGGTACCTGTCCTCCAATAGCACGAAAGTAGTTAGGGCTCGAAGGGCGCGGAGCCGGCTTCGAGGTGGTGCCACGGGGGCTCGAGGGGCGCGGAGCCGGCCTCGAGGTGTTACAGTGCAGGGCTCGAGGAGCGCGTAGCCGGCCTCGAGGGGTTACAGTGCAGGGCTCGAGGGGCGCGTAGCCGGCCTCGAGGGGTTACAGTGCCTGGCTTGGCCGAACAGTGCTGTACTGGTGCCCTTTTGCCCATGCTTGTGGTGAAAACGAGACTTGACCTTTACACCGAGTTACTGTGGTACACGCTGTGCACTAGTAGACATGACCGGAGTAGGTGAAGGCATTAAATGCGTGGTATGGGCTGGTACGGTTGTCTGTACAGCTCGAGGTCCGTGCGTTAAGGCTCGAGGTGTGGGGGCGCGTTCGCCCGAGGCCTGGAGGGCTCGGGCGAGACGGAGAGCGATCGTGCTCGCCCGAGGCCTTGCTCGGAGGGCTCGGGCGAGGCGGAGAAAGAGCGTTCGCCCGAGGCCTGGCTGGGAGGGCTCGGGCGAGACGGAGATAGAGCGTTCGCCTGAGGCCTGGCTGGGAGGGCTCGGGCGAGACGGAGATAGAGCGTTCGCCCGAGGCCTGGCTGGGAGGGCTCGGGCGAGACGGAGAAAGAGTGTTCGCCCGAGGCCTGGCTGGGAGGGCTCGGGCGAGACGGAGATAGATCGTGCTCGCCCGAGGCCTTGCTCGGAGGGCTCGGGCGAGGCGGAGAAAGAGTGTTCGGGTGTTTGCGTTGATTGGGGGTACCCTTTTTTGTACCACCGACAGTAGCCCCCGAGCCCTTGTTTGAGTGCTTGTATTCGAGCAGGGGCTCCAAATTGGGATCTCGATGGATAGCTAACTGGTCTCGAGGGTTTTGTCGATTTGATTCCGTGGGTGTAGCCCCCGAGACCATGGGGGAGTGGTTAGAACTCCCTCGTGGGCTTCCTGAAGAATCCTCCGTCGCTTGGGAACCTTCTGCCCAGTGGGCGCGCCTTTTTAGGCGAAAATCGTCAGGGAGCGGAGATCGCGGCGCTGTGTGTACCTGTCAACAGGCTCGAAATGTGGTTTGGTAGTCTCATTAAATATTTGCGGTTACCTTTCCTTTGTCGTGGGAGACTCCGTCCGAGGCTTGGCTTGGAGGGCTCGGGAGAGACGGAGAACAAGCGATCGTTCGAGGCCTGGCCTTGAGGGCTCGGGCGAGATGGAGGTCGAGCGCTCGCCCGAGGCCTGAAATTCTCATGTTTACACAAAGAAAAGAGATTAGTCGTAACTGTCCGAGCTCTTAGACCCTCTTTCGTCGAGGGGTGCCAGGCTGAACTGACTGGCCGGCTCCTCGAGCTGTCCGGCATGCCGATTGCCCTGGCTTGTCATCCCGCGAGTCCATTCGATCGGATGCGAGGGGGGATGCCTCGTACTACCCCGAGTGGGCGAGTATCGAGGTTCCCGGTGAGCTGGTAACGGGGAATCCAAGTGAGAGCTCGTGCCCCGTTCGTTAGGGGTCGACTGTGGCCCGGAGGCGGTCTCATAAAGCATGGGGGCTCAGTCTGCAGGAGTGCCGGGTCCATTCGATAGAACCCGGTGGCTCGATGCCTCCCTCCGAAAGGATCTCACTGCACGTCGAGCTCCCCGCCTTGGATACACGTGAGGGGCCTCGAGGGCTCGGCCCTCGAGTAATGCCGCGAGTGGCGCCCCTTGGTGTCCCTGACTCGGGCGCTCGAAGCCGGCTGTCGAACCCTTTTCGAGGGCCAGCCTTCGCTGCTTCGAGACTTAGGGCCGGGGCCCGTTTTTACCTTTATGAAGAAGCCTCCGTCGTCTAGGAATCCTTCTGCCCGTTGGGCACGCCTTTTTAGGCGGAAACCGTCGGGGAGAGCGGCGGGCGCGAAGCCGGAGCGACGGTCGTGGCGGGCCCGGGTAGTGGAGCGAATGGAGAGGTAACGCGTGTACCCTGCATCCGGCTCGAGACGTGGTTAGGTGGGCGCATTGAATGCATTCGATTACCTTTTTACGTCGTGGGAGATCCCGCCCGTCTGGATTTCCCCCTATAAATATCGAAAGAGGGGAAAAAGAACCCTTTACTTTGCCTTTGCCTTTGCCGCCGCCGTAGCCTTTACGCGCCCTCTCCTTCGAGCTAGTCGATTGGGGATTTCCGGCCGCCCGCCCGCTGCTCGGATCCGCGCCGCGCCACCGTCATGGCCGCCCAGACACAGATGCTGCCGGCCGAGGATTGGAGCCCGTCGAAGGTGACGCAGAGCGAAATGGACTCGCTGGTGGCCCAGGGGCTTCTGCGCCCCAACCCGGAGGAGGGACCCGCATGGTGGGTTATCCCGTCGGCGGAGCACCGGGAGCCGCACCCGCCGGAGGGGTACGTGGTGAGCTTCACGCGCTACCACCGTATGGGGCTCGGCGTCCCGCCGAGCCGCTTCTTGCGAGGGCTGGCCCACCATTTCGAGGTGGAGCTGCAACACTTCTCCCCCAACTCCATCTCGCACGCCGCCATATTCGCCGCGGTGTGCGAGGGGTACCTGAAGATGGAGCCGCACTGGGAGATGTTCGTCCGTCTCTTCCGGGGCGAGCTCTTCATCAAGTCCCTGAAGCCCAGCGGGAGGCGGCCCGTGCGCATGGGCTCCCTTGCCATTACCGCGAGGGCGGGGACCTCGTCGGCCAATGTCCCCCGCGAGTACCTGCGATACAAGCTTTCCACCAACCAGGCCGGGTGGGACGACCATTGGTTCTATCTGCGGAACGAAGGTGGCCTCCTTCCGCAGTACACCGGCAGGGTCCTCACTCAACGCCCGGAGAAGTGGACCTGGGGCGTTGCGGCGGACAGGCAACGCCACCTGGCCCCGCTGATGGAGATGATGAAGATGCTGGTGGACGAGAAGAAGCTGACCGTGCAAGCGGTCATTTGGGCGTTCCACCAGCGAAGAGTTCTCCCGCTGGCGGACCGCCCCCTTCTTATGCACGAGATGGGCCCGCAGGCTCAGCTCGAGGTGCTCAATCGCTCGAGGATGGCCGAAGAGAGGCTGTCCCGGAACGAGGGCGTCTCCCGGGTGTCGATCACGATCCAGGGGCCGTTCGTCCCTGAATACTCCAACCTGGTTGCGATGGCACCCGACGAGGGGTGTCTCGACCTGGTAAGCCTCCCTCGAGTCGAGCTATCTCGAGCCTCCTCCCCCTTTTTCCTCCTTCGATCCGTTTGCATCCGTCTTGTGGTTTGTCTCATCACGCTTCTTCTTTCTTCAGGGGGCATTTACTTGTCGCGCGTCGAGGCCCCCGGTGAGGGAGGACGTCGCGGGTTCTCAGGTGAGGCGCCTCTCTGCTCAGAAGGACAAGGAGAGCAAGGATGCCAAAAAGAAGAAAGAGAAAAATAAAAACTTGCGTCGCTTAGCTCGGGAGCAGAGACTGGCGAAGGCTCGTCGTAACCGTCAGCCTGGGGACGGGTCCCCCGAGCTGAGCTCCTCGAGCTCGGCGGAGGAGAGTAGTGATGAGGAGGAGGGCGACGACGAGGGGATGGATGTGCGCTTGATGCGCGCGGGGCTCGTCGACGACAGGGCTGACCGCTCCTCTGTGCAGGAGGGTACACTGGAGGTCCCACCGACAAAAGGGGCGCGCGGGACGCAGCCGCGGAAGGCGGCGCCGATCCCTGCCTCGTCGGGGGCCCGAGGTCCGTCGAGCTCCGCGCCGGATGTGCCCCTGGTCGTGAGGAAGCCCCGGACCCGGAGCGCCTCCGCCACAGCGCCAACGGAGGCCGCCCCCGCGTCAGCCCAGACGGGGGGTCTCGAGAGGGGTCGGGCCTCGAGAGGCGGTCGACAGGTCGAAAAGGGTTTCGGGCCCGACCCCCGCGAGCCGTCAAGGGCACCGTCGAGCCCGCGGAGGGGCGGGCGCCAAGAAGAGGCATCGAGCCCGCGCCATCACGAGCGTCGGGGAGGGAGCCCCCGAGCGTCTCGTGACCAGGGGCGCGAGCGTCCCCGGAGTCCATCGCCGTACCGCCGCTGGGACACGGAAGCAGACGCGGGAGGGCGCGACCACCAGCGCGGGCGCCGGAGCAGGTCCCGGAGCCCGCGCCGGGGCGAGCGCCACGACGTCAGCACGAGGGTGGTACGGTCGCCCTCCCGCGATGTGGGGCGGAAGGAGGGCTCTCCCTCGAGGTCGAGCCATGGGAGGCGTCGGGAACCCTCCCCCCATCCCAGCCCTGTGGAGACGGCCCAGGCGCAGGGCTCGAGCCGTGGGGTGGGCTCGAAGCCCCCGAGTGGGTCCGGCGATTCCGGGAAGAAGCCCAGCCGCCGCTTCGGGTGAGTAGTTTCCTTGGGTCTCATCGGTAGTGAGGCTTCACCTCTTTGCTTTTGATGACGCGTGCCATCTCCATCTTCTCAGGGGGAAGCGCTCCTACCAGGAGGTGGACCTCGCTTCGTCCAAGCGGGCCAAGACCTCGAGCCCCGTCGAGGCACAGGCACCTCGAGGTATGGCACCTTCCTCCGCTAGAGAAGCCGCTTGGCTGGAGAAGGCCCGAGCTGCCATGGCTCGAGGGGGCCGGATGATCGTCGCGAATTTTGGTGAGGCCGTCGCCATCGACCACAGGGGTCGAGGTACTCTTCCTGGTTCTGACATCTCTGTCATCTCGTATTGCAGGGGCCTCAGCTCATGGCATCGAGCCTGCCACCACCGTATCCGCCGAAGCGCTGCCTCCTCCCCCTCCTCCTCCTCCCGCGATGGTGCCAACTGGGAGCGCCATCCTTCCCCTCACCACGACGGGTGTTCCGGGGGAAGCGCCTGGGGCGAGCACGGCCCCGCCGGCGTCTGGGGCTGAGGAGACTGCGCCCCTTGTGGCTCCGACCAGCACGGGCCGGGCTGCGGACGAGGGAAGGGGGGGAGAGGCGTCGGCGGAGAAGGAGCCGACGGTGGAGGACCTCCTGAACGAGCTGGAGCAGGGGCCGCTCCTCGCCGCGGGCTCGATGACGGTGGAGGCGCCCGAGGTGCCGGCTAGCGCCGACAAGGCGCCGGAGGGCCCGGCCGGGGAAGAGGGCCCGGGGTCGAGCCTTCCCTCGATCGATCCGCAACAGGAAGTGGCGGCGGAGGGACGGAGGGAGTCGGGGCCCGTGCCGTCGGGCGGCGGGTCGCTGTCGGGGCAGCTCGAGGCGGAGGAGGATCTGCCCGACATCGAGCTCGACCGACCAGTATGGCCGTTTCCCGTCCCACTGAGCCCGCCCCTTGCCGTGGTTCCCATCGAGCAGCCGGCCCAGCGGGGGGCCCCGCGCGAGGTGCGGTCCATCTTCCGGGAGGTGGCCGTGCTTATGGCGGAGGCGGAGCGGTCCTGCTCCGAGGAGGCGGGCCGGTCCGCACAGGTGTCAGCCGCCCTCGCGCGGGCTGAGGCGGAGCTTCGAGATCTCCGCGCGGAGCTGAGCCGGAACGCCCAGATGGCGAGCCGGCTTAACGAGGCGGAGGCGGAGGTCCGGGTGGCTCGAGGCGAGGTCGCTCGATCCAAGGAGGAGGCCGCCGCCGTTCTCGAAGCGTCGAGGAAGGAGGCCGCGGACGCCCGAAGCGAGGCCACCTCTGCCCGGGCTGAAGCCGAGGCGGCGAAGCGGGAGGCTGCTGACGCCCGTGGCGAAGCCGCCGCTGCCCGAACCGCAGCGGAGGCGGCGAGAAAAGAGGCCGAAGACGCCAAGAGTGGTGCCGCCACCGCCCGAGCCGCCGAGGGGGCGACGCGGCAGGAGGTGATCCACAAGGATCTGGCCCTGGTAGAGGCGGGCCGGCTGATCGAGGACCTTAGGTCCGAGAAGCTCCTCACGCTGGCCGAGAAGCGCAGGCTGGAGCAGCGTGCTGAGGGCCTGACCAGCGACCTCGCCGCACTGGGGCAACACTGCGACGGTGAGGCTTACACCTTGTTCTTGTTTGGGTCTCGAAGTTCTTTGTTACGCCGCAGTCTCACTCTTCCTTGTTTGTTGCGCAGGGGTCGAGAAGACGGTCGAGGAGCTCCGCGGGACGAACCAGACTCTCTTGGACTAGCTCCAAGACGAGACGATGGTGGCGGAGCGGGCTCGCTCTTCTCTCGACCGGCTCGGCCCCATGTGGGGTGCTCCTCCTGTGACCGCGGCAGAGGGTGCAGTGGCTCGGGGCGATGCCTTGGTCGACGCCTTGTGCTTCTTTGACGCAGCCGCGCGGGACCGTGTCCGGCAAGCTCTCCATCACGGCGTCAAGCAGACACTCGCGGTCGTTCGCTCCGGTTTCCGCTTCCCGGTCCACGTTGTCGCGAATGGCTTCATCGAGATCGAGGGGAAGGATGAGGAGTGGAACAACCGCCGTGTCGACAAAATTTTGGAGAAGATGGAGAGGCCGGGGACGTCGCTTCGCGAAGATCTTCGAGGAGGACGTGCTGCCTCCTGACGCCAGCAGCGGTGTCGGGAGCCCTCCTCCTTCGAGCTCGGGCGTCGAGGTTGAGCCCGCCGCGGAAGACCTCGGGGAGGAGTACCGCACCGACGAAGACTAGGGCCTGCGTGCCAAATTTGGGCACCGGGGCCCTTGTAAGAATTTTATGACGTGAATGAGGGTACGTCGAGACCCGAATGTATCTATGACTTGTTTATTTAAAAGGGGTTGTTTTCCTTTCAAATGCGTCTGACCACTTCTCTTTGTCGCGAGCTCGAGTTTCTGCTAACTTAGTCTATGTTCCTTCGATACGTTGCGAGCCCCTCGAGGGGAGGCGTAGGTAGGGCACCGTAGCCCGGGGGCGTAGGTGGCCGTCTACGTCGACGCCCCCCCACCTTGGAGGCTCGAGGTACTTTAGGATTTAGACGTCGCTAGTTCACTCGAGGCACGAGTCGAGACGAGGGTCAAAATTTTTAGAAAGGAAAACGCGTATTTTTTCCGGAGTCTGGGGGGGGAGGCCCCCCCCGTCAGCCCCCGAGGGAGGCTTGACCCTGAGCAAAGCAGGGTCGAGGCTACCTTAAGATGCGAAGCAACATGAACGACAATGCACGAGTTTGTTCATTCATTTTGACATGTTTGTACAAAGTGATAAAATGAACAAGGCCTCGAGGCCTTTAAGGGTAGAAGCGACGTAGCTGAGATATGTTCCACGCGTTTGCCAGGATCCTGCCTTGGTCGTCGTAGAGCTTGTATGTGCCTGGCTTGAGCACTTCGGCCACGGTGTATGGGCCTTCCCACGGAGGGGTGAGCTTATGGCGCCCTCGATTATCTTGCAGCCGTCGAAGCACGAGGTCCCCCACCGCCAGGTCCCTTTTGCGCACGTGCTTGTTGTGGTAGCATCGAAGTGTTTGCTGGTAGCGTGCAGAGTTGATGAGCGCCACGTCTCGGGCCTCCTCGAGCTGGTCCTTGGCGTTGGCGAGCCTTTCGTCGCTGGTTTGCTCGTTGTAGGCTCGAAGTCGAGGTGAGCCGTACTCGAGGTCCGTAGGTAAGACGGCCTCGGCGCCGTAGGTTAGGAAAAACGGAGTGAACCCGGTGGCTCGACTCGGCGTAGTCCTGAGGCCCCACAGCACCGAGGGGAGTTCTGTAGCCCACCCCTTTCCGAAATTCTTGAGAGTCTTGAACAGCCTCGGCTTCAGCCCATGGAGTATCATGCCGTTGGCGCGCTCGACCTGCCCGTTGCATTGGGGGTATGCGACCGAGGCCCAGGTTACGCGAATGTTGTTGTCATCGCAGAAGTTGGTGAACTTTTTGCCCGTGAATTGGGTGCCATTGTCGGTGATGATGACATTAGGCACCCCGAACCGGTACATGATCTTGGCGATGAACTCGACAGCCCTCTCGGAGGTGGGGTCTCCTATCGGCTTAGCCTCGATCCACTTGGTGAACTTGTTGACGGCCACGAGCATGTGTGTGTACCCTCCACTTGTCCTTTTGAGGGGACCCACGAGGTCGAGCCCCCAAACGGCAAATGGCCAAGTGATTGGGATCATCTGCAGGGCGTGTGCGGGCTGGTGCGTTTGCTTGGCGTAGAATTGACACCCATGGCACGCTTGGACCAAACGCTTGGCGTCCCCAATGGCGGTCGGCCAATAGAAGCCTTGACGGAAAGCGTTCCCAACCAGGGCCCTCGGCGCTGCGTGGTGGCCGCAAGCTCCCGAGTACATATCGTCGAGGAGCTTGCGCCCTTCCTCGAGTGGGATGCAGCGTTGAAGGATCCCAGTCGGACCTCGTCGGTATAGCTCCCGTTCGTCGCCGTAGATGACGTAGGTCTTGGCCCTCCGAGCGATGCGTCGGGCCTCCGTCTTGTCTTCTGGTAGCTCGCCTCGCGTCAGGTAGTCGAGGTAGGGCGTCCGCCAGTCGAGGGGCCGTGATGAAGAAGAGGCGTGCGCGTCGACCTGCATCGCCTCCGCGGACGTCGAGGGGTCCTTCTCGAGGGGTGGCGTTGTGAGTCGAGCCCCCGTGTCTTGCTCGAGGGGTGGCGTCGAGGGGCCAGCCCCCGGGTCGATTTCGACGGATGGCTCGAAGACGTCCCTCGAGAAGACGTCTGGCGGTACCGTGCCGCGCGTGGACGCCAACTTTGCCAGCTCGTCTGCGGCCTCGTTGTACTTTCGAGCTATGTGGTTGAGCTCGAGGCCGTAAAACTTGTCTTCCAGCTTGCGCACCTCCCCGCAGTATGCCTCCATCTTGGGATCGATGCAGCTTGAAGCCTTCATAACCTGGTTGATGACGAGCTGCGAGTCTCCTCGGGCGTCGAGGCGTCGGACCCCGAGCTCGAGGGCGATGCGCAGCCCATTGACGAGGGCCTCGTACTCGGCGACGTTGTTGGAGGCGGGGAAGTGCAAGCGTAGCAGGTAGCGCATGTGTACTCCGAGGGGTGAGATGAAGAGCAGGCCTGCTCCTGCCCCCGTCTTCGTGAGGGAACCATCGAAGTACATGGTCCAGAGCTCGGCTTGAATCTGTGCCGGCAGGGAGCTGAGTGTCGGTCCATTCAGCAACGAAGTCCGCCAACGCTTGCGACTTGATGGCCTTTCGCGGGGCATAGGTGATGGTCTCCCCCATTAGTTCGGCGGACCACTTGGCGATGCGCCCCGTGGCCTCCCGATTGTTGACTGATCTCTCCGAGGGGGAAGGACGACACCACCGTCACGGGATGAGCGAGGAAGTAGTGCTTGGAGCTTGCGCCTTGTGACGATGATGCCGTAGAGCAGCTTTGGATGTGCGGGTACCGGACCTTGGCCTCGGAGAGTACCTCACTGGTGAAGTATACCGGTCGCTTGGACCGGCAATGTATGACCCTCCTCGTGCCTCTCGACGGCTATGACCGCGCTAACCACCTGAGTGGTTGCGGCCACATAGAGGAGGAGGGGCTCGGGGGAATCGTCACCTTCGGCTGGTCGCGGGGGCACGAGAATTGGTGCAGAAGTCAGCAGCCCCTTCAACTTGGTTAAGGCCTCCTCGGCTTCGGCGGTCCACGCAAAGTGTTCCGTCTTTTTAGTAGGCGGTAGAGGGGTAGTGCTTTTTCCCCCAGCCTCGAGATGAATCTGCTGAGAGCGGCTAGGCAGCCTGTTACTTTCTGCACACCCTTGAGGTCACGAATCGGGCCCATCCTCGTGACTGCTGAGATTTTTTCAGGGTTTGCCTCGATCCCCCGTTGTGAGACGATGTAGCCAAGTAGCATGCCTCGAGGCACACCAAAGACACACTTCTCGGGGTTGAGCTTCACATTCTTGGCCCGGAGGCACTCGAACGTGGTCTCGAGGTTGCTGATGAGGTTCCCTACTTTTTTAGTTTTAACCACGATGTCATCGACGTAGGCCTCGACGGTCTTGCCTATGTGCTCGCCAAAGATGTGCTGCTATACATCGTTGGTACGTTGCCCCGGCGTTTCGAAGGCCGAAGGGCATCGTAACATAGCAATACATACCAAATGGCGTGATAAAAGAGGTCGCGAGCTCATCGGATTTTCTCATCCTAATTTGGTGGTAGCCGGAATACGCATCAAGGAACGAAAGCACTTCGCACCCAGCAGTGGAATCGACGATCTGGTCAATTCTAGGTAAAGGAAATGGAACTTTTGGACATGCTTTATTCAGACCAGTGTAATCTACACACATCCGCATTTTTCCATTCTTTTTCCTAACTAGTACAGGGTTAGCTAGCCACTCTGGGTAAAATACCTCCTTGATGAATCCGGCCGCCAAAAGCTTGTGCACCTCCTCGCCGATGATCCTGCGCTTTTCCTCGTCGAAGCGGCGCAGGCGTTGCTTCACCGGTCTGGACCCGGCCTGGATCTCCAAGGCGTGCTCGGCGACTTCCCTCGGTATGCCCGGCATGTCCGAGGGGTTCCACGCAAACATGTCGATGTTCGCGCGGAGAAAGTCGACGAGCACTGCTTCCTATTTGGGCTTCGAGGCTGGTACTGATGGTCAGCGTCTTGCCATTGGCCGAGGTCGGGTCGACGGGTATTTGCTTGGTGTGCTCAGCCGGCTCGAAGGTGCCGGCGTGACGCTTTGCTTCTGGGGCCCCCTCGGTGGCCAGAGCTGCCAAGGCCTCGAGCGAGTCGAGGTGGACGTTGGCCTCCCCCCGCTCGACGCACTCCACGTCGCAGTGGTATGCGTGCTCGTAGGAGGTGTCAACGGTGATGACCCCTTTTGGCCCCGGCATCTTGAGCTTCAAGTACGTGTAGTTAGGAATCGCCATGAACTTGGCGTAGCCTGGCCGGCCGATGATGGCGTGGTAGGTCCCTTGGAAGCCGACCACCTCGAAGGTGAGCGTTTCCTGACGGAAGTTTGCCGGCGTGCCGAAGCAGACCGGCAGGTCGATGCGCCCAAGGGGGTGGGCTTTCTTTCCTGGTACTACTCCGTGGAACCCCCCGACGCTGGGTCGAAGCTGTCCCTCTGAAATCCCCAGGAGGTCGAGGGTCTCGAGGTATATGATGTTGAGGCTCGAGCCCCCATCCATCAACACCTTGGAGAACCGAACGTCGATTATGATGGGGTCGACGACGAGGGGGTAAGCCCCCGGGTTTATGACCCGGTCCGGATGGTCGTCACGGTCGAACGTGATTGGCGCATCGGACCAGTCAAGATACCGGGGGGCGTCGTGGCCAAGCGAAAAGATTTCCCGGCGCTCCTTCTTTCTTTCTCGAGCTGAGAGCCCGACGGTCGGCCCCCCGTAGATCATGTAGCAGTCGCGCACCGGGGGGAAGTCGCCATCTGCGTTTCTCCCGCCGCGTCGATCGGTATCCTTTCCCTTAGGCGCGTCTTCCCTCTTATCGCCGAGCTTGGAGTAGTAGCCCTTCAACAGTCGGCAGTCTTTCAACTTGTGGTTTACGGGGCCCCTGTGGTAGGTACAGGGATCCTCGAGCATCTGGTCGAAAACAGCCCATCGGGGGGGCCTCGGGGCTTCTTAGGCTCGAGGGCGCCCGCGAGCACCTCTTTGTCGTCGTCGTCATCGGCGCCACGCTTCGCCTTCTGGCCCTTGCGTTTGTTTTTCTTCCTTTTGTTGCCGTCATTGTTGTCGTTCTTGGCGTCGTTGCCCTTGTTGGAGCCCTCCGGCGCGATCACCGCCTTGCCTTTGTCCGTGGTACGGCCAAAGAAGGCCCCCACTGCTTCGTCGCCCGAAGCAAAGCTGGTGACGCGATCCATCAGGTCCTCGACCGTCCCGGGACGGTAGCGTCCTAGCTCATGAACAAGCTCTTGGCATGTCGTGCCCGCGAGGAACTGCTGAGATGACGTCCTCGTCAGGCACGTGGGGGAGCTCGAGACGCTGCTTCGAGAACCGTCGAGCGAAGTCGCGGAGGGGCTCGTCCGCCGCCTGCCTGCAACGCCGTAGGTCCCAGGGGTTGCCTGGACGCACGCAGGTCCCCTTGAAATTCCCGTCGAAGACCCTGACTAGGTCGGCCCAGTCATGGATCCGATCCGGCGGGAGCCCCTCGAGCCACCGGCGGGCGGTGTCCGAGAGGTAAAGTGGGAGTTGACGTATGATCATGCGGTCGTCGTTCTTCGCTCCGCCCAGTTGGCAGCCAAGGCGGAAGTCCGAGAGCCAGAGCTTGGGCTCGACCTCCCCGTCATACTTCACGATGTTGGTCGGCGGTCGGAAGCGGTCGGGGAGGGTCGAGCTGCGGATGGCCCGGCTGAAGACTCGGGGGCCCGGGGGCTCGAGGACCTGCCGGTCCTCGTCGCTGTCGTAGCGCCCCCCTCGATGGGCGCTATAGCCACGCTCTTGGGCCCCCTTGTCCTTGCGCCGCGGTTGATGTCGTTGCGGGCGTCGTTGGGGTCTCGAGGTGGCCGGTTGTCGACGATCCGTTCGCGGACTGGCCTAGCTCGAGAGGCGTCCGGCTGGTGGACGGATGCCTCGCGAGCGTCGTGGGGCGTGTCCGCCGGTCTCCCCGAGGCTGCTCCGCGTCGGCGTGACGCCGAGCTCTCGGCCTGCTGTACCGCGGCTGTCTCGAGGAGGTTTTTCATTTCCCCGAGCATTCGCCTGGCATCGGGGTTGGAGACGGCGGGCAGGTCACGGAGCATCATAGCCGCGGCCACCACGTTCTGCCCAGCTCGCGGGAAACATACCTCGGGGCGTGCTGGTGCCCCGTCCTCGAGGATCCGCCGGTGGACCTCTCGAGCCCGGCCTCGAGCTCCGGCTCCTCGGGCTGGGGTGGTTCCTGCATCAGGGTTTGCCGGAGCTGCAGCAGGTGTCGCCGTTCCTCCTCGGCTTTGGTGATTGCCTCTTGTACTTGTGCGAGTTGCGCCGCCCGGCCATCGTCGTGCTTAGGCGGTACAGCCGGTGCTGGAGGTTCGTCCCTTCCCTGAACGCGTGATCCGCCTGCCGCGACCACGTCGCTAGGTCCCTCTAGGTCGAGGGCCGGCCTGTCGTCGTCGCCTTCGTCTCGGTATCGCATACGACTCCCTCGAGTTGGAAGCACTCCCTGGTGGGATCCCAGAGGTCGGGGTCGTGGTAGTCGTATTCGTCGGAGTCGGAGCTGTTGACGGCACGCCGCCTTGGCCGATGCTGGGACCGCAGCTCGCGGTACCATTCTCCGACGGTGGCTCGCCGAGGTGGCTCGAAGGGTCGCAAGAAGTCGCGGTCGACGCACGCGGGGTGGACTGATTCCAAGCTGGCCATGGCCTGCAGCAGCGCGCCCGAACGCTGCTCCCGGTTCGCCATCCGTCTGGTCCTGATGGCGCTCGTCGAGGCGGTGGGCGTATACAGCCGCAGAGTTGTCGAGGCCGACCGGGAACCGCTGGCGTCGAGCGCGGCGCGACCCGTGCGGGAGGAGGCTGAGCGGCGTCGACGGCGCACGGCTCGGAGGCCTCTGGCCTGGTTCCTGGTCCGTACGCATGATGAATGCGAAGTCGCTAGGCGGGCGCGGGTGCGCCCTGGAGGTCTCCGGCCGCGCGCCGGGCTGGTTTCCCCTTGGGGACCCTGCACCGGCTATGGGGGCGTAGGTGTTTGCCGCGGGCACCGTCTGCGCCCGGCGACGACGGTGACGACGGCGCCGCTCGCGATGTGGCGACGTGTGGTGGTGCGGGCGACGCGTCACGCCCCCCGCGCGGGGTGGCATGACACGCACTCCGCTCAGGCCCTTCGTGGAGAGCAGAGTCAGCTCGTTGCCGTTGCCTGTGGCCAGGAACTCGAGGCTCCCGAACCAGACGACGACACCAGCCGAGAACGGAAGAGGGGATGAAGCCATCCAGGAATCAACGAGAAATCGGCTCGGACACGCGAAGTCCCCTACCTAGCGCGCCAACTGTCGGTGTTTCGTACCCGGGGGTATCACACCAACGAGTGATATGATCGCGTGCTTCTCTTCCTGGATGGTGATGCAAGAGGACACAAGGATTTATCCTGGTTCGGGCAAAGAAGGCCCTACGTCCAGCGGGGGATGTTCTTGTATTACTTGCACCTAAGTGCTTGTATAGGGGAGAATACAAGCTCAGTGAGCGTGGACCGGAGTCCGGACTCGTGCCCGTGTGTGGACTCGTGTGTTGTGTCCGTCTTGAATGAGGGCCATAGTGTCCCCTTTTATAGAGCAAGGGGAGGCCAGGGTTACATAAAGGTATTACAGGTGTCGGGGCGTATGGTGCCCCATACGGAGAGGGGTAGGAACCCTGTCTTGTCGGGGCCACTGGAGCCGATGTGATCGTCGCTGTTGAGGCGTCCTTGGGTCGTGGCTTCCATCCTGGGCGCGGACGTGGTGGCGTGACAAGACGGGAGCCGTACAGCACCCATCCCGGAATGTACAGTACGCGGCGGGGTCCCTCCGGGTCTTGGGGTACCTGTCCTCCAATAGCATGAAAGTAGTTAGGGCTCGAAGGGCGCGGAGCCGGCTTCGAGGTGGTGCCACGGGGGCTCGAGGGGCGCGGAGCCGGCCTCGAGGTGTTACAGTGCAGGGCTCGAGGGGCGCGTAGCCGGTCTCGAGAGGTTACAGTGCAGGGCTCGAGGGGCGCGCAGCCGGCCTCGAGAGGTTACAGTGCAGGGCTCGAGGGACGCGTAGCCGGCCTCGAGAGGTTACAGTGCAGGGCTCGAGGGGCGCGTAGCCGGCCTCGAGAGGTTACAGTGCAGGGCTCGAGGGACGCGTAGCCGGCCTCGAGAGGTTACAGTGCAGGGCTCGAGGGGCGCGTAGCCGGTCTCGAGGAGTTGCAGTGCCTGGCTTGGCCGAACAGTGCTGCACTGGTGCCTTTTTGCCCATGCTTGTGGTGAAAACGAGACTTGACCTTTACACCGAGTTACTGTGGTACATGTTGTGCACTAGTGGACATGACCGGAGTAGGTGAAGGCATTAAATGCGTGGTATGGGCTGGTACGGCTGTCTGTACAGCTCGAGGTCCGTGCGTTAAGGCTCGAGGTGTGGGGGCGCGTTCGCCCGAGGCCTGGAGGGCTCGGGCGAGACGGAGAGCGATCGTGCTCGCCCGAGGCCTTGCTCGGAGGGCTCGGGCGAGGCGGAGAAAGAGCGTTCGCCCGAGGCCTGGCTGGGAGGGCTCGGGCGAGACGGAGATAGAGCGTTCGCCCGAGGCCTGGCTGGGAGGGCTCGGGCGAGACGGAGATAGAGCGTTCGCCCGAGGCCTGGCTGGGAGGGCTCGGGTGAGACGGAGATAGAGCGTTCGCCCGAGGCCTGGCTGGGAGGGCTCGGGCGAGACGAGATAGAGCGTTCGCCCGAGGCCTGGCCGGGAGGGCTCGGGCGAGACGGGGATAGAGCGTTCGGGTGTTTGCGTTGATTGGGGGTACCCTTTTTCGTACCACCGACAATAGGGATAACACTGAGGCTGAAATCCGATTACACATCTAGAGCAAATAAGGTCCACTACGAGCCGAAAAAAAAGCAGAACAACTCCTCTAAGAGCTGATACTAAAAAACCTAACCCTTAAGCTTCAATTCTCTTCTGATGTCTCCACCATACTTTTCATGGCATCTAACATCAAAACTTGCAATAGATGACACCCTTCCTTCATTTGTCTTCCATCTTTTTTTAGACAACTGGCAACCAAGTCTAATCCAGTATTTCCTTGCCACAAAACATTCTTCCTTCTTGCTTATTATATATAGACAATGGAAATTGTAAACTTAAAGGCTCCTTGGCCTATCTATTAAATATCTTTTTCAAAATTAGTTGGTTTCATTATTGACTTTAAACTTTTCTTTATTCTAGAAACAAATCTTTAACATCCATCAGACGTGTCTAAAAGTTTGAGTCACCTGGTTGTTTTTTCACTTGAGACAAGCATTTAGTTTTTAAATACTTGTTTTTTTAGGTTCTCTTGCCAACAAAGGTCATCCTCATTCGAAAGCTTGAATAGCCATTTGTTGATTGGACACAAATTTTGGACCTTAAGGATTAAAATTCCCAACTCACCCAAACATTCCGGTTGACACAGGATGTTCCACTTAGCAAGCAAGTCTGTATTTTTCTTGTGTTTGTCTCACTACCAATAAAAAAACTCGATCCGCGGTGGCTTTAAGAAGAGATCTTCTCATGCATATAAAAAACCCTCTAAACTTTTGTGCCTCAACCTTACACAGCGGCACCGCAACTCCGTAAGATGAACAGACTGCAGACATGTACCTTGGATGTGGGACAGATATATGGAGGAGTTTTTTCCCATCTACTTAACTGTGACGTACTCCCTCCGTCCCTTTTTAAGTGTCGTCCGGAAAACGTGTCTGTGAAGGAAACACGAATTTCTAAAGACACTTATTTATTTATTATTTATTTAGAGACGGAGAGAGTACGTAAATCCCACAAAGGTAAGTCTATTGGAATTCAAACTCTAACCACCCTAGATGCATGGGGTGGTACTAATGCATGCACTTACCACTCGGCCAGCCGACCGTTCCCCTTGCTGTCAATAAAATTTGGATCTTACGGTTTGGAATGGAGCGATAGTATTCAGTATGGCAGTATGTATCAAGTATTATTACTCACTCTGCTACAGTTCTGGCTGGCTAGTAGTACTAGCTAGTACTGTACTTGGCCTGGGCGCATCATCGAGTGGCCATCCTCCTCTCTTTTTGACATGCATGGACGACATGATGGCCTCGTCTGCAAGCACCTGCGCTGCCTGAAGTGAAGAATACACATACTGCATATATGAGCAGGGCCTTTCATCTGCCTTTTGATATCTACCGGTTTCATGGACAAATATGCCATGCCACCCAGAAAAGCTAGCTCTTCAGGATCCAGACATTAGGATCCAGAAATGCTGCGGCCGGCATGATCTCTAGCTGTCTATATCCTGCAAATAATAATCTTTCTTTCTCCATCTCTGCAGGTTAACTATACTAACATTAAGTATTTGCAGTATATGATTCCTGTTCCCATGCATCCTGGGCAAACTAATTAAACAAAGACTGATGAACGTGCAATTAATAATTAACTCCTGTTCAGATTCAGAGATTCTTCTTCCTCTTCCTGAGTGAGGAGCAGCATGGTCCATGCCAGCTGATGATGCATGATGCATCATCGATCACTGATATTACTGATACAATGCAACCTTGTACTTACCTACGTGAGCAGGACAGCAGGACCAGGAGTGTCAACTACTGTATATGTTTTTCTTTATGATGAGATGAGATGGATCTGCTGCTGCTCATTAGCATGTGCCTGAAATAAAGCGTAATGACACTGAGGTATGTATCCCAGCCATGCGTACGCACGCACGAGGAGAGGAGAGGAGAGTGGAGGGAAGGAGATGCAGTGGCCATGCTCTCAAGACTCAAGACTCTCAAGGACCGAAAGAAAGCCCTCTCTGCTCGATCTGCATGCATGCGCTTTGCTCGCACTCCGATGCAAGCGAGAAGCTAGGGCGCCGGTGGCCGGTCAGGCCAGCATTCGATTCAGTGCCCCGCGGCTGGACTCAGCTTTTATTTCCCTTCCCTTCAATTCATCAATTCCTGCAGATGCAATCCTCCTGTCTGATTCCTGCGTGCTGCAGTCCTGCCCTTGCTGCAATCCTCCTTTTCCTCCCTTTCCCAACTGCTTGCATATATTGCCATTGCCCTTTAATCAGATCCATCAGTCTTACACATCTCTCTCTGCATTCTCACTCATCACTAGCTAGTGCAGTGCAGGCCGGGACCGCAAGCAAGCAAGCTAAGCAGGTACTTCTACTGGTGCAGTTCTGCATGCATGCGATGGCAATGGTACTGTACCTAGCTAGCTCTAAAGACCAACTTGTTAACAACGAACGAACAGCAAGTACACTTGCGTTGGGACTCGCTACAGCTGCATCAGCAGAAGCAGCAGAGCAAAGCCACACTCTCTGGCACTGCATTGTTGCATGCATGCTGGATCGATCGAGCTCAGCCTCAGACTCGTCAGAGCCTCACTTGGACCACCAATGTTTCCTCATGCTCCTGCAGCAGCTATAGCAGCATAGCAACAACAAGAAAACCTGCTTTCACAGTTACCATATCATTTATTTCAACCATCGCGATCCATGATCATTCCATGGCCACCATCTGAGCACCAACAACGATCCCCATGAATACCCTACCGGTACCGGATCATTGCTCGATCTGTCGTCGATTCCTTATTTATACTACTAACTCAGTAGTACTATATATATCATCGTCCACGTACAACACATGAATGAGATATACTCCCTCCGTCCCTAAATTCTGTCGTTTGCGCTTCCCAAGAAACAACTTTGACTAAATATATATTAAAAAATATTAATATGTATGATACATAATTAGTATCGTTGCGATAGATATTTGAATCTAGTTTTTTAAC
Source organism: Coix lacryma-jobi var. lacryma-jobi (assembly GCA_009763385.1). Taxonomy (NCBI): domain Eukaryota; kingdom Viridiplantae; phylum Streptophyta; class Magnoliopsida; order Poales; family Poaceae; genus Coix; species Coix lacryma-jobi. Next base: position 136,455,133 of record CM019829.1, read on the forward strand.
AAAATTATTTGGAGATACAATGTTACACACATTTGCTACAAATTGAGTCAAACTTGTGGCACGCACACCAACGGCGACGGTCAATTAGGGACGGAGGGAGTATATATATGTATGTGATCAATGTCATGATGCATGAGTTGCTACTAAGTTACTGTTGTACACAATGCAAGGTGTGTTGGACAGGAGTTATCACACAGCAACAGTTTCTGAGTCATTATTTATCTGACTCTCTGACATAGATGTTATTAGTGTCTTGAGACTACCTAGCACAATTTGGATGAGCTAGTTTTGTAGTGTTAGTTATGCTAACACCCTGCTGTACGATTATCACCACTGGTTTCGGAACACACACTAGTGAAAGATTTTCCTAAGTACAAAGCTAAAATAGGAGCTTGCATATATAAATCTTTGACACTACATATATATACTCTAAAACAGGTTGAGAAAAATTTATCTTTCAGTGGTAAAGCTACGAACTTTAAAGATTATGCTTATTATCACTCACTACTAGGAAACAGGCAAAGGGACCGAGCGAATCGAGTACACAATTCCTTTCCTTTTTTACTTGATTTGAAAACCCGAAAGGCGCCTTCGGGTATGTAGGCAGGAGGCCTAGGCATGGACCAAATGTGTGTATGCGCTCCTAGCTAGCCAGAGATCGATCGAACATGCTATCTTCTTGGCAAGTCCCTGTCTCTCTCCATGCGTGTGATGGCCTTACCTGATCACATCTTTTCTGCAGATCGACTAGTTATTCATTATATATATTCAGCAAATAGCAGAACTATATATATATATATACACACACACACACTACTATATATGCATATATATTTTTTTTTGTTACTTGTCCACTACACATTGATCCTCTTGCATACCTTGCTTTCTAGCTAGGCCCCATTGCATATCATCATCATGTGTGTTGTGTTGTGAATGACGACGAGCGAACAAACGACGAAGAACACAAGATCAAATCACAGAGAGACACAAGATTTAATGTGGAAAACCCTCCCAATACGAAGGTAAAACCACGGGCACCAGCCGGCAAACACTCCTCACTATAATCAAGAGTTCAGGTACAACGCCGTATGGCGGTGTTACAAGTGAATCAACCAAGGTGAAACCTAACGACGGGTATGTAAGCCTCCGGCGACGGGCCTCCGCTTCGCTCCGTCAGAAGTCGGTCAATATAATGACCAACTGAATTTGAAACATATATAACATGTTGTGCACATCATTTCTATCTCCTGATCGATCTGATGCAGCGATATATATCTATATCTATATGCTATGATCAATTGATCCTTCGTCCTTCCCGTGACGATAGATATATATATAATATAAATATTTACACGGCGAGTTTTGGATGGATCGATCTGCAATGCAACAAGCACGATTGGGATGGATGCATGCAGACATAGAAGGTAGGGCCGATTGCATATGAATCCAAGATGCGATTTTTATCCTTGTTGTTTGGGTGCTGTCCTATTGCCAAGGCGAACGCATAGCATCATGTAGAACTGTCAGGCAGGCATATGATGCTTTTATTTGCAGGCAGGCATGCTGCACACCACCCGCCGGCCAGTGGAGTTGCCTATGTGATGAGAGATTTTGGAGCTTTCCTTGCAGCTTCGGTATGGTCCAGCTTTATCATGCAACAACTAACATTCCCTGTCTTCCTTGCTGCTAGCTCTTACTGTGAGATAGTAGGTAGCTAGCTAAGGTAAGTCGTATTTCTTCTTCTTCTTCCAGTAACTTTCTACATTTCTAATGCGCCTGGCTGTGTAAATAAACTGCATGCATGCATGCTTGTGCATAACCTAAAAGGCATATAAATCTAGTATATTTGTTGACTCTCGTGTGCTTATTACTAACAGGAGATGATATTTTTGACTCTTGGGAAAAAGGTCTAAATTGCAATGTTTTCAATTTCAGTATTTGATATTTTTCAGCCACGCACCCCCTGAATGAAGTTAACAAATTTTCACTTCGGTGCAATCGTGAAAACTCTACTGGATCAGAGAACTATATAGGTTTTCATTTTTCTGAAATGATAGATGCAGTGCAAAGCTTTACAAAATTTTGAATTTTTCTTTCGGCCACCCGGCCCTGAAAATGGGTCAACCAAAATTATAAAATCATAAAAAAAAAAAAAAATATTTTCATGTGCTTGAAGGCTATTGCATTGTCATAGATATCTTAAGCCTTATTTTTTAAATATTTCAAACAAGTACAGTGGGGATTCCAATGATCTCTTGCATTGTGCTTGTGCACACCCTCTCGTACCACCATAACCTTGATGTATATCCTTTTGTATTAAACATGTATGAATCTTGTATTGAATAATTTGGCTTCAAAATTATTTTGAACGAAAAAATTTACTACAGTTTTAGATCTTATCAAGCACTATACAACTTTGATATAGGCTATTTGAGAAATTTGAAATTTGAGGCCTTGTTTAGTTTCCACCCCAAAAACTTTTCACTCATCACATCAAATGTTTTGACACATGCATGGAGTATTAAATGTAGACTAAAAAAACTAATTACACAGATTGCGTGTAATTTGCGAGACGATTTTTTAAGCCTAATAAGTTCATGTTTTGACAATGCTTTGCTACAGTAAACATGTGCTAATGATAAATTAATTAGTATTAATAAATTCATCTCACAGTTTTCAGGTAGAATATATGTAATTTGTTTTCTTATTAGTCTATTTTTAATAGACTAAATTAGTGGTGGAACATCCGATGTGACACACAAAAACTTTTCAACCCCAACTAAACAAGGTTTGAATGTCAAAATTGAAGAACTTAATATATTATACCTTGGTTCTTAAATTATATCAAATGAAAAGATTTTCAACCACTAAGTTTTAGATCTTGTGTTGATCTCCATAATTTTCTTATAAATTTTATCTTCATCCAACTCCGTTTGAAAAATTTATGAGTTTATCTATTCCGTGACTTTTTTAAAGATGGTTGACTAGAAGTCAATTTCTAGGGGTGGTTGACTATGCGCCCCCTAGAAATTCTTGTGATTATCTTAAGCCAACCACCTTTAATAATAAATATATTTTAAGGAGTGCTTTACTTAATAGAACCAGGAACCGGAACAATTCGTAAGCTACCATGTTTCTGGAACTAGTTAGAAATGGCTTGCTAAATGAATTGCCCCTGGAAAAGTAGCAAACATCTATAGAAAGTTATATTTCTGTGGTTTTGTCTGTAATTGGCCTCAGACCTATTTTCAAAGGTGGGCCTCATAAACATCCACCTCTAAAAATAGAATTTACGGAGATGTTTGCTTATGAGGCCCACCTCTGAAATGAAATAATTTTCAAAGGCGGGCCTCTTTAGTCCTCCATCCCTAAAAAAGGTCTAAAGAGGCAGGTGTTGGGCGTGACAAATTTTAGGGCCTCCTCTAAAGTTAGAGTATGCTTATATGCTAAACAATAACAAGTTTACAAATGTGTGATAGATGCCATGTAACCAACAAGCCATTTATTAACTACACAACACTTCATCTTTCTTATTTCTCCGTTCAAGCTGGCTATTCTTTTCTCACAAAAAAATATATCATTTGTAGTAGTATAGGGTATAGTGTGATAACGCTTTTGAGATATGCAAATAAGAAGCTACAAGGGGTAAAATTTATATACAATAAACTTAATTTGACTTATCCAAAATAAAATACACCATCGTGTTCCTTCATGAGCTGAGGGAGCTAGCTGATGTGGTTATGAGACCACTATTGTACTCCCTCCGTCCCAAAATAAGTGTCTCTAGAATCCATGTTTCCCTCACAGACATCCGGACGACACTTATAAAGGGACTGAGGGAGTATATCTGTTGATAACATGCACTATTCCTCCCACATGTACCTAACCCCTTACTTCCATTTCAGGAAAGCAGTATATAGTAAACAAAGATTTGAGAGGTAAATAATTGAATAAATTAACTTCTGTTGACCTTTGGAAGGTTTGTATAGCATTACTTTGCCTTGTGCTTGTGCTAAACAAGGAGAAGGCAGCAAGTGGCATCTCTGTAGGGTGAGTTGGCAGCCAAGGATACCTCCATTTCTGGTGGGGGAGAGATAGGCGGTGTTAGACTATCCGCACTCATGTTCCTCTTTTTCATCCTCTATACTGCCTGGTCATCAAGATTCTCTCCTCTATACTCATTTCTCCCGTTCATCCATCCTCTATCATCCTCTATCCACTGTGGACCCACTTGTCACTTTATCTAATATATCCATGAGAGATCTAGTTTTGAAGAATTAATTGCAACGAATTCAATGGTGCAATCAGAATTCAATTTGGATTTTCGGTTTTCGAGACATAACATTTTTTTAATCTAAAAAGGTGGGACTCATCCAATGGGGCAATCTCGCAATGTTCCGCTAAAAGGTACTTTCTCCGCTCGGTTTGGCGGACACGCGCGGGCAGCGGAAGCCATCGCGGCTCCCACTGCAGGTTGTTTTTTGCGCTATACAAGTTTAGCGGATGGGACACAGAGAACCGGTGCGGGTGGTCTTAGTGGGGTTCCAACTTCATGATATCTGTCCTTGAAACTTTGTCCTCCCAGAGAAATATAAATCAATATCTTCTGCCCTAGTAAACTGTCTTTCTGCTTCCTGTCCTAATAGTTTATATGTATATCCATGTGCAGAGATATCCACACAAATCTGAGCTCACTAGATGCTGCCCCATAGACATGTTTACAGTCTAGCTAGCAGGCACAATCTAGCTGGATACACATAATAATGCTGCATGCTGGGTGCCATGTGATGATGCCCTAGCTAACATGGGATTGTGTTTCCTAGATTCCAACTCGCAATATGCAATGCAGGGGCACTGGTTGTTGCTGTAACATCAATCAACAAACAAATGGGAAAGAAAAATGGGAGAGAGAGAGAGAGCATAAGTATACTATATCTAGTTCTGACAAGCTATCAGAAACATAATATGGATACAGATTTATTATGTACACATGCCTCTTAAATTGCATCGTATGTGTCTAGCTATAGCTAGGTATGGACATGTAGCAACGTTTATTTTCTCCATTATAAATTAACATATATACACGCTTCAAGAAGGATGCATACTCCCTCCGTATAGAAAAATGAAGTCGTTTTGGATAATGACACAGTCTCCAAAGTATAACTTTAACTCCTTGTTTTTATAAAAAATATTTAGAAAATATATATGTGTACTTTTATGAAATATTTGTCAATACAAATCTATTCATATAGCTTTTACGTTTTAAAACTCAATAACTTAAAAGTTATTCATTATTATATTCCAATGTTTGACCAAAACCTTATCCAAAACAACTTTCTTTTCTATACAGAGAGTGAGTATATAAATTGCTAGAGATGAATGTAAACAATTCAATGCCCATAATAAATGGTGCTTAATTATACAGCAGATCTCCAGCTTCTTCATATATATTCATATATCAGACTGAATTAAATACATATGGAGTGAGGTGTGGAAATAAAGGGGTTATTAAAAAAACAAAACAAAGAAGAGAGCACTGTAGCTAGGGCAACTAGGGTTCCATGCACTTAGCTGCTTTGTTCAAAAGGAACTTGCCTTAAAAGATGCAAAATGAGAATATATACTAGTACTATTTTAGGGCCGGCCTTTTTCTTTTAGAAAGCACACGTACGTGCGTTTGCAATGTCTATATCAAATAAAGTGCGTAGATTGTAGAACAACAGTAACTAATCTAGGGATTGCATACTCGATCGTGCATGTGTATGTATATTTAGGCCTCGTTCAAAATCTCTAAAAATGTTACGCAATACCCGTCACATCAAATCTTTAGACAAATGCATAGAACATTAAATGTAGGTAAAAATAACTAATTGTACTTTTAATCTGTTCATGTTGAGACGAATCGTTTAAACCTAGTTAGATCATATTTAGATAAAATTTATGAAATAACAACGAAAGTGCTACAGAAACTTTTCGCATCAAATTTCACCAACTCAACAAGGCCTTATTTAATCCACCATCTCTACTCCATCATCTCGACAGGATGGTGTACGTGTCAGTTATGCCGGTACTGCATGTCCTGTTGACTTGACTACACCTTCGCACAGCTGACAAGTTCAGCTCTAGAGATTAATAAACTAGTGAGAGGCACGGTGATTATACTATAGCCTTGTTTAGATGCATTTACTTTGCAAAATGAAACACTGTACCACTTTCGTTGTTATTTGACAAACTTTGTCCAAACATTGACCAACTAGACTCAAAAGATTCGTCTCGACATGTACATACTAAAAGTACAATTAGTTATTTTTTACCTACATTTAATGCTCCATACATGCGTTCAAACATTGATGTGATGAAAATTTTTGCAAAATATGGGCATCTAAACAAGGCCTATTTACATACGGAGTACCATGCTGCATGCATGCTGTCAACCATATGGAGAACCTAGCTATAGTACAGTACTATATAATTAGGGTGTCATCGGCCACGTTTGTCTTGATTCCAAATTGCTCCAGCAGTTTGAAATTAGGGGCCTTTTTTTGGTGGACCTCAGATCCGGCTCTAGTTTCCTTGTGTACCGTAGCAAAAGGTTTAGGCCTTCTTTGGCCAGATTATACTACTCATGCAAAATATCTCTGGTTTCTTTTTTCTTTTTACTGAAAAAATGCTCTAAACAACTCCATGAAACTGTGAGCTGGAGCCGGAGAGAAGCTCTACTAAACGAGACCTTATTTTGTCTCTCTTCTTAAATGAATAGGAGCTGATGAAATTAATATTTGAGCTTTTCTATATATGCATTATATTTTTGCAAGAAGCTAGAGCCGTTTGGAGTTGTGTGCCAAACTGGGCTATATATCATCTCATTCTACCTGCATCCTTGCATTGCAAGATAAAACATTGTTATTTTGCTGGTCAAGTGGCTATTCATCGATATATTCTCCCAAAGCCGACGAAGATGCTTATTCTACTTTACCATCATACTGCATAAATCATGAACCAATCAATACATGGTCAATTATTCAATCAGAAATCTAGCATAAGTTCCCATTATTATTATATTATAGTATTTGTTTAGGTTGACATATAGAGGCCCTGTGAAACATACTCCCTCTATATCGCATTTAGATGACGTTTAGGACAACGACACGGTCTCCAAAGTGCAACTTTGACCACTTATTTTTTTTAAAAATATTTGTTGTAAAATGGTATATGTATACTTTTATGAAAGTACTTTGCAAGACAAATTTATTTATATGATTTTATATTTCTAAACTTAATAATTTAAAAGTTATTCATGATTTATTCCTAATGTTTGACTTGAACCTTGTCCAAAACGTCATCTAAAAACGATACGGAGGGAGTACTTGTATACTCTGTTTCCATTTAAGGAACAACTAGCTAGCATCAGAATGTACCTCTGGTAGCTCCTTTTTTTTTGCGAAAATACCTCTGGTACCTCCTTAATTAGATATAAGAAAGCACTCTGGAGATCAGATCACTGTTGGCGTGTATGCATATACATAATTAATTAGCTATAGTTTGGAGAGTTACAAATGAACTTATTCTCACTGTCGTTGCTAGCTATAGCCACTACTCACTACTATATCAAAAGGGGTTTGGGGGTACATGCCTGGGATGGGGAGGAATCTGCAGCTCACAGGACAACTGGTATTGTCCATGCATGGAACAGAATCTTTGCGTTGTCCATTACCAAGCTAGCTAGTAGGACTGACTACTCTCTCCCCAATCACATACTTATACTACTTGATAATACACAAATTATATCCAGCACGAATAATAAAAGTTTTGAATGGTTGGCTTATTAAAAGGCATATATACCTCGAAGCTTGAGTTATGCTTGTACTGTGGCAGTACAACATTATGATGGCATGGAACACGGACACTTGAATGAAGAGAAATAGAAGGGAGATTATATTAGCAGATATACTCCCTCCGTATCGTATTTAGATGACGTTTAGGACAGCGACACGGTCTCCAGAGTGCAACTTTGACCACTTGTTTTTTAAAAAATATTTATTGTAAAATAGTATATGTATACTTTTATGAAAGTATTTTCAAGAAAAAATTATTTATATGATTTTTATATCTCTAAACTCAATAATTTAAAAGTTATTCATGATTATATTCCCAATCACTACAGGGAACGCCGGCTTTGCCGAGTGCTGGCTGCACTCGGCGAAGGCCCTCTCGCACTCGGCGAAGGCTTCGCCGAGTGCCGCACTCGGCGAAAGGCACTCGGCGAAGAAATTGTCGGCAACGATTTCTTTGCCGAGTGCCAAATCGGGCACTCGGCGAAGCAAACGGGAGCCGTCACTTGACGGCCTCTTTGCCGAGTGCCAGCCTACGTGGCACTCGGCGAAAGAGGGCCCCTTTGCAGAGCGCCACGTGGCCAGCACTCGGCGAAGAGGGCCCCTTTGCCGAGTGCCACGTAGGCCGGCACTCGGCGAAGAGCTCATCTTTGCCGAGTGCCACGTAAGCCTGTACTCGGCAAAGGGTCCCTCTTTGCCGAGTGTCAGGTAGCCCGGCACTCAGCAAAGAGGGCCTCTTTGCCGAGTGTCAGGGTCAAGGCACTCGGCGAAGAGGCCGAGCTGAGCAAAAATTTGCCCAGCTTTGCCGAGTGCCATGACCTCTTTGCCGAGTGTGGCACTCGGCAAAGCTGGGAAAAAAGAATTTTTTTCTGTTTTCATTTCCCTACACAGAAAACATATCACACATTCATATTCCATTTCAGACAAATATCACATGCATATATATCACACATCCATAACATACATATCCATTTTAAACAAATATCACATGTTCAGTCTCCATGCATCACAAGCTCACAAGTTTATCACAATCCACAAGTCACAAGTCCATCACATCCATCTCACAAGTCCATCACATCCATCTCACAAGTCCATCACAAATCTAAGTCGGCCATCACTGCTCACCTTGGTGCTCAGATTGTGAAGAACTCCCACCTTGCCCCGCGTCCCACGACCCGCCGAAGGACCACCTTGCCAACCTTGCCACCCAGCGGCGAAGGTCCAGATGGCCACCGGTGTACCCTGACTGCGGAGGAGGGTAACCTGGCCACCCATAGGGCGGAGGAGGGCCACCGGGGAGCCACCCAGGCTGCGGGGAGGGCCACCAGTGATCTGCATAGTGTGCGGAGGAAGGCCAGGTTGAGGAGTCATTGCCGAACCCTCGACTGTGAGTGCACAAAGGAGAAGCAAATTCGTTAGCACCTGGAGGACAGCCGAAAAAGTTAAAAGAATATAAACAACCATATACTCACCGGAGTCTCTGTCGTAGGAGTAACAGGAGGCACAAAAGGAGTGAGCAGCGAGGGAGGCACGACAACACCCGGGATGTTCAGGCTCCCAAAGAAGTGAGCTATGTCCTGCGTCCTCTGCGCCTCCCGCTGCTGGACGGCCAGTAAGTCGCGACGATGGGCCGCCGCCTCGGCCTCGGTGCATGGCCTGCAACCTCTGCATCTGGTCCGCCTGGGCCTGCATCTGGGCCTGCAAAATTCGTCCTGTAAGGTTTAAACAATGCAAAGACAAGGTATATGTGTAAAAGCAATGAACGACGAATAGAACAAGTACTTACCTGAAGTTGCATCATCTGCTGTGAGGTCGGCTGCGAGGTCGTATGGGGACGGAGGAGCTCGTGCTGGCAGCTCGAATCTCAGCGAGGTTGGGAACAGAGGACAAGTCAACTACGCTGTTGGCTATCCAGTACCGGCCGTGCTGCTTCCCTCCTCCCAGCCTCATCACCAGGTTTGTATCTAGGGGCTGGGTGGCCGGATCGAAGTCCTCCCCATGGCGCTCGCAAGCCGCAGTGGTATACTCGGTGACCTTGGTGTAGGCGTTCGTGTTGGTGAACGCCTCAGGCCGGCGTTTGGGTTGTACTGGGTGCTCGTTGCAGTCGCCTTGCCCTGGTGCGACAAGTGGTACGCCTTGAAAGGGAGGCACTCCTCACCACCATGCGACTGGGACTGCGATGAAAACATAGATGATTACAAGTAATGAGTAATTGAGTGTTAGAATAAAAAAAAATCAGTAGAGCATACCCATCTGTCGGCGTACGCAGCGAGGCTAGGTTGCCTTGTGGTGTGGCACCCCAGGCATCTGCAGGCGGCAGTCTCGGCGGGCACTGTGCCTCTCGTACCACTCGTCCGATTTCCACTTGTCCACAATGGCCACCCGCAGTCTAGGTGATTGGCGCACCAACCAGGACAGAACTGCAAGACAATAAGTATTTATATGTTAGAAGAGCCGCTAAGTGATGGATGCAATCAGTATTACTGTTTTGTACGTACCTGGATGTACTGCTCCCTAGTGAGGTCGGTCTCCCTGGTGAGCATCATCTGCCTAGCTCCGTCTTCTTCACCGCCGTCCCTAACACGTCGGCGTTGTAGTGATGATGCACTGGATCCGCGCCTCGTGGTACATATCCGCTAGCCGGGACCTGCAGACCCTGTCCTGCACGTGCAACGCCTCGGCTTCTCTCCTTGCCTCGCACGCAAAGTACTCCTGCACGCAAAGTACCCTTTCATTATTTGAAGAACGTCCGACAAATACGTATCATTGAGAAATGTTGTGCGAGCAAGACTCACCCAGAACTCGGCCCTAATCCGCGCTGCAACGGTGGTGTACGTGGGGTCACAGCAGCACCGAAGTGGTCCCACGTCTAGGGCGGTGACCTAACCCCGGCGTAGGTGACCAGGCCAGGATAGTTCTTCCGAATCAGAAGACTTAACGTGCCATTGATGGCGTGTCTTGCTCCCTACCACAAGTTCCCAGTTCCTGCGTGGGTCATTAAGAACAACTGTTAGTCGGAAGTTCAATTTTGAACAAGTCATGTGAACAAGTAGTGAAAACATTAATGGTAACTTACTTGTCGCCGTAAAGTCGAATCACCGGGCGGCGGCTAGGTGCGATCCGCTGCTCGGGAGCTGCGAGGGGCCGCGCAAGTACACTCTGCTCGAAGCAGAGGAAGTGGAACCCCCTCCTGAGGCACCTACGTTCTCGTCCCCCTGGTCCCCTTGGCGACGCTCCGAGGAAGTGGTGTCGTCGTCCGACGTCCTCCTGGTCGTCCCTGGGGCGCCCCCTGGGCGTGGTCCGAGGAGGTCTGCGCCGGGTCGGGAGTCGGGTCGGGAGTCGGCTCCCTCCTAGGACGTCGCGGGGGCGGCCGGTCCTCGCCCTCCTCGTCGACGGCTCCTCAGCTGCGGTGGGTGGTGAGCTGGACCTCTGGTACGCGAGTTGACCCTCCGCTGTTGCCGCCTTCCGCCGCCGACATTTTATCGAGTGCCTGCCATTACAAAGATAAAATCAATTAGCATAAACGATAAGTATTTATAAAGAGACACAAAATGAACGAAACATAATTGCAGAATAATTATAACATATAGCATTACATGAATTAAAAATATCTCCACGATTGTCAGTGGCTAGTGCCCCTCGTGTGTTGGATTGTGGCACACGTGTGTCGTCATCACTGTCAATATTGTCGAAACAATCGGCGTCGTATCCATCATCCTTGTCACCCTCGTCCTCATGAATGTCACCACCAAACGTAATCGCTCAAGCATTCTTAAGTCCTTGGCATTGTGCACCTCATCACCATCGTCCTCATCAATATCATTGTCATCGTCTTTTCCATGTCCATCAGCTCAAAAATGTCAATGTCAAACCTCCCTTCTAGCCCTTGGGTTGAAAGAACTCTCCGTTATATGTGTTTGGGTCGAAGTTGTAGTCATCATCGTTTGGGAGAGGCGCTTTACCGCGCGGCGATACTAACTGCACAAGGTACCAACCCATAAGATTGTTGTCTTCTTGACACGCCCATGGGATATAATAACTTGTGTGGCCTGTTGGCCACAATAGACATCGTCTCCCTTGTAAACGGCGTCCTGTCGAATTTCGACTATCCCAATCTCAGGGCTCTTCTCGTGACATCAGGATCGAACCAATGACATTTGAATACCACTGATTAATAGCTTTGGTACCCTCAAGTGAGCTGATATATTCTCTTCGACTATGCCGTAATAGTCGCGCTCATCGGTGCTGGGCGTACGAACTCCGGTATTTGAGGTCTTTCGATTGGGCCGACTCTGCTCGTAGCTGCTTGTGTGAAAGCGATAGCCATTCACATCATAAATGGTGAATGACTTGACCCTATAGTCGAAGCCATTGGCAACTGTTTCAACTCATCCATCATTTCCGCATCTGTGCGGGCCTGTAAGTTGAGACAGGGTAGATCGTTTCATCGAATGAAACAAGAAATGAAATGAAAACAAGGTTAGTTGGGTCGTACCTTCGTACTAAACCACGAAATGAAATCGGGCACACCATTTTGAGAAGATGGTCTTGTTCTTCAGAGGAAGGTTCCCTATCCTCTCTCCAGTATTCATCAATAAATTCCTTAAAAACAAGGACGTCGAATCAAAAGATTGAAGATAGTGACGACGCATGTAACAAGCTCATTGAGAACTTACTGCACATAAGGAGTCACTTCGTCAAGGTTCAACAGCACATACAACATGATAGTGTGCCACTCATCATGCCGCAACATCTTGGTCCTCGATGCGCTTGCTCTTCCGAGTTGGCCTTTGAAAGGCTGAGGTTCGATAACTCTCGTCGACGTTGTAACGAGAGGTGGATTGTGCACGCTAGGAGGTTATCCTTAATATGTTGTTGTGAAGTTCGACACCCCTCCCAGAATAAATGCTTCTGCCACGGAAGCTCTATTTTGGCTTTATTTCTACACTTTTTCCGAAGAACCTTTAGACATCTCTCGACTGGAAAGCACCAATGGCACTGCACGGGCCCCCCCATCCGTGCCTCATACGGTAGGTGCAAAATCAGAGCTGCATCGGCAGGAAGAAGTCGGGTGGAAAGATCATCTCCAACTTGCAGATCAACACAGGTGCCACTTCCTCTAGGTTAGCAATCACGTCATAAGATAGCTCCTTGGCACAAAGCTGGCGAAAGAAGTAGCTCAACTCTGCCAGCACGCGCCACACAGGCTCAGGGTATCCCCGGGTCATCGCAGGAAGGAGCCGCTCGATCCATATGTGGTAGTCATGACTCTTCATCCCTAACACCATAGTAGACAAGTTCACTCCCCTCCTCAGATTCGCCGCATACCCATCAGAGAACCTTAACGCCTGGATCCACTGTAGTACTTCTTCCTATGGTCTCTTTTCAATATTAATCGGCCAGACCTTTTTCATTTCTTGCCAGCACCAGGAGCCCTCATCACTAGCTTTGGTCTATCGCACATCTCTTGCAGGTCCAGTCTGGCCTTAACGTTGTCCTTTGACTTTCTGTGTCCATGAGTGTTGCAAAGAGTGCCCAGCGATATTCTTTTCTGTGTGCATTACATCAATGTAGTGCGGACAAAGAAGGTCATTGAAATAGGGGAGTCTAGTCAAGCCCAATTTATGGGTCCACATGTCCTCTCCGTACCCGAAAAAAGACCGTTGTCTTTATCAAACTTCAGAGCCTCTATTTCGGCACGGACCTCAGAACCGCTCTTGAACTGAGGAATGAGGTTGGTGACTTGAACACCTTTCCTGAAGTGCTTGATGTCACTTCTGAATGGATGGTCAAGAGGCAGAATTGACGATGCTGGTCGAATGAAGAATACTTCCGTCCCTTCTTCAACAAGTGACTTCATAGCTGCCTTGCATATTGGGCATGGGAACTTCCGTGAACACACCAAGTGCTGAATAAGCCATACGCCAGGAAGTCATGCAGGGAGTACTGGTACCACACTGCATTTGAAGTTCTTCATTGTTGCTCGGTCATATGTCAGTACCGGGTTTTCCCAAGCTCGAACAATTCATCCAACAAAGGCTCCATGAATACACCCATATTGTTCCCCGGGTGTCCAGGAATTATCAGCAACAAGAATACGTTCTTAGGGTCAAACATACACCGGGAGGGAGATTGAGGGGGATCACGAACACAGGCCAACAAGCACTACCGGAAGGAAAAACTCACTTTGCCGAGCGCCGCACTCTTTGCCGAGAGTTTTTTTTCGGGCGCTCGGCAAAGAGCTCTTTGGCCGAGGGCCGAATAAAAAACTCTCGGCAAAAGAAAACACTCGGCAAAGAAATTATTTGCCGAGAGCCAAAAAAAACACTCGGCAAAGAATTTCTTTGCCGAGTGTTTTTTGGCTCTCGGCAAAGAATTTCTTTGCCGAGTATTTTTTCTTGCTCTCGGCAAAGAAATTCTTTGCCGAGCGTTTTTTTATTGGCTCTCGGCAAAGAGCTCTTTGCCGAGAGTTTTTTTACACTCGGCAAAGCTAATTTTCAAATAATATTTTGAAGCAGTAAATTAATCCCAAATAAAAAACTTTCAACTAAAAAGTTGTTTCACTTATCAAGATGAATAATTTTTATTTAGTCATTTCTTCATTTGACAAATTTAAAATA